>VXBW01001332.1:957289-990755 GCA_013400375.1 Thinocorus orbignyianus | reverse complement strand
GGGGGCCTCAAGGAGAAGCGTGTGTGTCGCTGAGGAGAAATTAGGGCCGCAGATTTAACATGCAGTCGAGGATGCCCTTTCTATGAAAAAAACCCACTCCCGCTGCCCCTTCTCACTTGACCCGTGTCCAAACGGCGGGTTAAAGAGATCATTTGCGTGGCACCGTGCTACTGACAGTCTGTGACCTTTGGCGTGATCTGGCAAATCGGGTGGCTCTGAGTTACACAAGGCTTTGAAACACACCTTCCCCTTGCCCTTACACTCTCCACTAGAGCCAAGAGTACTTGAAAATAGAAACCTGAAGAGATAAAGGCTAGCTGATGTAGGTTCCTTAGAAGCTTAAGAAGGGCACTGTCAAGTTTATCCCAGATATTTGTGAGGTAAGGTAGTTTTGGGCTTTTGGTTTTATTTAGGTCTGTGTGGTTGTTTTTTTTTTTTTTAATTTCAAGAGTATTTCATCCTCTAACTTACCTTTGTGAATTACTTTGATGTTACCTTATAAACAGCCCTTTAAAATTTGATACTGGACCTGCAGGTTTGCAGAATGATGATTTCAGTTTCCCAAATAGAAGCTTCCCAAGGCACCAGTGTTTCGGGAAACCAATTTCTTTGGTGTCCTGACTGTAAGTACAGGTTCTTAAAAACTTGGGCCTATGTATCAATATGTAGTGCTCTTGTTAGGTGCTGTTACATATAGGGCTGTTACCAGTCTGTCAAAGCTGCCATTAATATTTATAATCTGCCGCAATGTCATCTTTACTGTGTTCTGAATAAAGCTTGATGTCAGCTGCCTCCCTTCTGCATACAGCAGAGGACAGCTAAGCAGCCCCAGTGTCCTCTGCATAATGTGCCTTGACTGCAAAATCCATTGGCTTCTGTCTGCCCAGCAGCAGAAGAAAGAAAAACCCCTTGGAGCTCTCACTGTACAGGGTCTATGTGTAGAAGAAGGGGTTAGGTAAGCATGGTAGTACCTACCAGATTGTTCTGGTTTCCAGACGTGTGGTGTTGTGTTCAGTATTTGGAATTAAATTTGACGCTGTGAGTCTTTTGCAGGATCGCAATGCTGCCATCTGTCACTGCAGATTGTTCCCTGGTTCCTGCTTGTTCTCAGTGAGACAAAGGAAAAACAATGCTCCCTGGAAACGAGTTCTCCTGGCATTGGGCAAAGAGCAGCAGTTCTCCTGTGCAGAAATAGATCCAAACTAGCACAGTGATTTATCGAGAATGAAACCAGGACGTTATTCTCTAAAACTGGTCTTGCTATTTACAGAATGGTACCAGCAGGGGCTTCCCTGAAGTGTCAGGGACCTATATGACATCAGGCACAAGTGCTGAGAGACAATCTCTGCCCTTGATAGTTTGCAGTGACAAACAGCATGGAAATTATAAATGTTTCATGCTGAACCTTTCTCTTCAGTGGAACTACTCTTATATTTACAAGGTTTTGGAAGGTAAGTGGGAGGCAGCTGAAGGGGCAGCAGCAGGAATTTGAGGTTGCAGGAGAAAAGAGGCAGCAGGCATAAGAGGAGCTTTGTGAGAAGGCAGCAAGCTTGAAGACGAGGCCAGGGCGTGATGACAAGGATCCACATGGAAATAGGTGGGGGGAAGGGTGCAGGGGATAGGCGAGTACTTTGTACTTGTATGGTATTTGTACGGTGCTTCAGCACTTGGTACTTTTGAGGGGCCTCTGACAACACTCAGAGGACAGGAGGCAAAAAAATTTAGAAACAGGAAGGGCACGAACTTGTATTATGCAGCGTTTGTTTTCAATGTTAATTTTGACGTTCCCCTTGCATTTTTTTCCCTAAGGGAAAAGTTAAATTTTCTACATTCTGTGTCTCCTAACAAGGAATTTCTGCTCCTGCAAGATTATCTTTCTTCCTCTTTTCTGTCTGCCCCTGGTTTTGCTTCCACATCTTGTTTCTGACCTTTCCCTCCCCTGCTGCCCATTCCGCTTTATTTTGTTCTCCTTTTCTGTCACAATTTGCAGATAATTTTCTGTGATTATTTCTGTCCTGCTGCCTCTCTTCCCTTTTTTACTCATCCTTCTTTTCTGCGTGCTTCCATCTTTGGATTCTAAAAGCTTAATTGATGTCTCACATGACTGGAAAACAAACCAAACTATCAGAGGCAGGGTGAGGTTGTTTGCTGGTGTGCTAAGCGTGCTGTTCTGCCCAGTGCTGTAACTGAACACACAGCAGCTGTGACTCCTGGGGAGGTGGAAAAGAAACATTCATTGCAGTCTCCACGTATTAGATCTCAGATCAAGGCAGAAGTGCAGAGCAACTGGTTCTGAACACTGTGCTTTTCTTAGCATAATGTGCTCTGCAGTGCCTGATACTGCAAGTGGGAGAACTTTTTTATCATGCTTTCTGTCCTGTCCTCGTAAGTGAAGAATTGTTCCCTGTTGTGAGTAATGCCTCCGGGATTTTGCTTCAGCCATGTTGTGAATTTCAACCATGTTACAAGTTTCAGCTATTTTTCTGGAAAAAAAAATATATATGTTATGTTAGTTGCTGGGGTGAATCGGGTGTGCTGAGATAGGCCAAGAGTGCGTACCCTCAAGTACCGGAGCAATGGGAAAAGGAGACAGGGAAACAGGTACCTGAGGTGAAGGCTTAAAAGGCCTGAACTCTTTGTAACAGGTGTGCTCGCTCTTGAGAGTCACCTGACTTAGCTAACTCAAACATTTTGTTTCAATAAATACATCTTTGCTTCAAAGACTCCCCTCTTCACATTCTGTTTCAATATGAGCGTTTCTCACACCATGGTAGACTCCTAGCTAATTATCTCTGTACTCTCTAGGTTTGCTAGCAGATCATAAGAGACCACAAAACATCCCTTGGCTGCAGTGAGAGAAAGTAGCCACCATCTTAACACTGACCTTCAAATAATTGGCAACAGCTATCATTTTTCATGGCACTTTTCAAAAGCAGCCCTTCAAAATCAGGTGAGCTAATACGGTGAAGGCGTGCATGGCTGCTGTCTTGTGCCAAGAAGCTCCACAGGCTCTACCCCTGCCATGGGCATTTACTGGCCTGTGCCTGTGGCCAGCATCGGCATGGCCCAGCTGTCAGCACACACCTTGGTTCTGGGAAAGGAGCTGCGGGAGACCTTATTGGGGATCTCTGTCCCTTGGCTCAGGAGCTGAATTTAAGCTTGGCCCTTGCCTGAACTATGCTATAGGTATGCCCAAGCCTAGCCCTGTACCTCGCTGATCCTGTGCTTCCCTGGCTGAGGTAACTTCCTGGGTTGACCTTGAGCCTTTGTTGTCTTTATGGTCAGGTTTAGTGGTCCTTGGACTGTGGCTGACTCCTGTTGCTGTCACCAGCTGGCCTGGCTCTCCTTGTTGTGGGGTGCTGTGGGGCTGTCAGCGAGGTCCCCGCCTGCCTTGTTGTCACCCTTATCCCCAGCTTCCCTGCCCTGGTGGAGCAGCTGTACTTCTCCTTGCTGACAAAGGCTGCACACAGTCCTCAGGGTGTGGGTGAAAAGCAGTTTCCTTTTCCCAAGGAAATGCCCTTTTTGGCACTCTTGCCAGGCATTGCCCTTGCATAAATAATAATACTATTAACATCAAAATGCGACTAAGAAAGGTAATAAACTTTCTGATTAGAAACAAGAAATAGGAAAGTGAAACTATTATTTTTGGCACTGTCCAAATGATGTGCAAGGCTTAATTCTTATGCTCCATACTTTTGCAACTGATGTGACATCCCTTGTGTGCTTAGGCTTTAGGACATGAAAGTCTTGCTCCCTCTGGTTATCTTACTCAACAAGTTTCTGTCTCACTTGGGACCCATGACTTAAGCAGAGCCAGAAGGCATTCTGAAACACGATGATTATGGTGCAACTTGAGCAGATTTGCAGGAGTACCCAGATCAGACTGCTGGCTCTAAACCTGTTCTCATTTTTAGGAAAGATGGGAGTCAGCTGCACATCTGTTGCCACAGAACTTGCAGTTCAAATGACATGGCTTGCTTCTGTCCCGGTAAAGATGGAACATGAACTCCTGTGTCTGAACACTGGACACTTTCTGGGAAGGTCCGATTGAAAGCACGCCCAAAGGTTTCACTGTAGTCATTAAAACAAAAGTCAGGTTTCTGTACACGGTGATCCTAGGTGTGGTGGGTTAATCTTGGCTGGCCACCAGGTGCCCCTGAGCTGCTCTATCACTCCCCTCAGCCATGGGATCCTCAGCCAGCAGTGCCAGGGCTGCTCTGCAGTAGCCAAAACACGGGGATGTTTTCAACACTGCCCTGGCTACAAAAACAAAGCACGGTGCTATGAGGAATATCTGCAGACAGTTAACTACATCTCAGCCAGACCCAAGACAATACATTTCTGAAAGGTGCATGCATTTTTTAAAAAAGGCTTGCTTTGTTCCTGGAACTCTAAATGGCTCTTGAATATTCAGGCAGTTTATTTGAAAGCAGAAAAATACTCTGCCGAGCTTTTTGTGCCCCTAGTGAAGCCTGTCCTCTTCAATGGAGGAAAAAGTGAGTTAGAACAGAATGTTTCTAGCCCTTCACATTGTGCCTTTGGCATTCTCCATTTATAGCACATCAGCTGTGCAAATTGAACTTGTCCTTGAAACATTGTGAGGTATTGTACATTAGAAGTTGTGATACTTCAAAAGATTAGGGCGTCAGATGTGGTAAATTTGTATTTAAAACATGGAGTTGAAAAACCTGATCTTGGGAACGGCTGCACAGTAGCACAGGTGATTTCGTTTCAGTGATGTGACTTCAGTTTTACAGAGATAATATCCCAGGTCAGAAGTCAGTCCTCTCTTTGCCGAGAGGAACCACAAGCATGTATCTATCATAATGATTAAAGAATATTCCTAATGACCTTTGAAGAGGCCTTGTAATTTGACAGAAGGAAATTATTCTGGCTTTTGAATATGTGGCAGATATTTTAAACCAGGCTTTTAAGTGGTTTCCTTAGCAACTATTCTTCATTAGAGATCGATGTATGCTATTAATTATCATGCTGGGTTCTGATCAGCTTTGCAGTAGTAAAGACACTTGCTTTGAACACTGCCAGCTCATGCTCAGTTCCTCGCTGTCCAACAGCCCCAGAGCATAGAGGGAAGCTCGCTGCCTGCCAGAATGTTTTCCAGATGTGCAAGGACACACCTCTTGGTGGTGAACTAGCATAGGCGCCCTGATGGGTGGAGGAGCTGGCCCCGCTCACCATTGGCTGCACTCTCATCCAGCCTCTGTGAGGACCAGGGGGGTGTTTTATTTCTCATTCATTTACCCTTCTGCCCCACAGCCCCAGGAAAATGCTGGTAACTTGTGATTCTCTCTTAAAGAGGTATCAAGCACAGCTCTTAACTGATTACAGCTCATATTTTTTGTTTTTGTTGCTGTTGTTTTTAAATCTAGAGTGCCTAGGACATGAGGTAATTAGTTTATCCTTTGATTTCATATTCAGTGTTTATGACTAACAAGAATGTAAAGCCATTAGCAGGGTTAACGGTGGAGAATCTGGGAGGTGTCATTAAATAAAGAAGCGCCTCTTCTGCTCTTCTCCAAAGCTTTACAGTTATTTATTCTGATTTGGATTGTCCTCCTTACTTGCTGTGGACATCAGGGATTTAAGGCAGCCTTAGCACAACTGACCTGAGAATCATAAAGAAAACAAATGCTGCTCAGGGAAAATGTGTTTAACAAGTGATCCTCCATTGAGGGCATTCACTTGGCATTTGTCATGAGCCCTGGGAGAGCCTGATCAGGTGCCCTGGCAGCGCTGGGGCCTCTGGAGGCAGACCTCTCTCTGGTTTTGGCTGGAAAGTCAAAGCTTGTTCCTGCTGCCGCAGAGTAAGAAGGAGTAAGAGTAATTTTCTCCTGGTGTCTTCTCACTTTGTGACTTTGTTACCTTATGGTCTGGTTGCTGCAAAGCCTCTACTTGAGGCTTCCCTCTAAAACTGTTCAGAAGCACAGAGGCAGACCTAGAGCAGCAGGTGAAAGCTGCCCGCCATTCCCTCAGCACGCAGGGCGCCGAGTATGGCGAGTTCTTTACCTCTACCCTGGCACCCAGCAGGTCTGGGCTTCTGTGTGCAGTGGGAAATGCCAAGTCCTACCAATAGATTCCTAAATGAATTAATCAGGGTGTTGCTTTCAGAGACAGGCAGCTTCTCTGGCTTCTGTGCCTGAGCTAAAATTAGAGCAGGTATTCAAGAGGGAAGAAGAGGGACTGCCAGTGCCCGCGTCTCTGACAGGCACTGCATTGTTGGTCTGAAATAGCCTGTGTCTCTTGACCTTCAGAGCCAGGCTGTGGTGGCCTTTATCGGGTGACTCAGAAAATAGGGTGTTAAAGTGAGGTAATCCCTGACAAGCACCCTTTAAGAGTATTCTGATACTTGTGTTTTTCCAGGTAGACCTGCTCTGTAGAAGTGTGGTTTTGCTTGGCCATGCTTTCCTTTCTGTAACACTCAAGAGAAAGTCTTTTCAAGAACTTACACAAAAAAAGAGAATGCTTTTTGATGGTGGTTGCTGCTTTGTATTTGTGGTGTGAAGGCAGAAATCAGCAGTAATTTTTGAAGGTAGAAATCATGCAGAAATAAGCTCATGGGTGACCCAGTCTGTGGCATTACTGCACTTAGTAACAGTTTTTATTTTCTGTTGAGGCTTTACTCATCTTTGCTTAGTTGTTGTTCATACAACCACTGCCTGCTGTTATGGAAAGGGTTATTACTTCATCTTAAGAGCAAATAGGAAGGAAAGGATAATAGACATTTAGTGTTATAAATCCATGCTTCTTCTGTACAACAAAAACTGCGGCAATATTCAAATTGAAATACATATTTGCAAAAAAAACCCCAAAAAGCATAGGGCACACATGCAAAATGAAATCCTGTAGCAGCATTTTGTAATGCAGACAATTTAATGAAATCTTGTGTTCATGAATGAATCTGTCAGCTTACAGGGTCTGACCCAAAGCCTACAGAAACTTCTGAAAACCCTCATGTTGACTTAGCATTGGCTCCACAGGAAGCTGGATGTGTTCAAAGTCACGTCCAGAACTGAGTGAAAGCTTCAGCAGTGTGTAATCTTTGTTTGTTTTTGACATGTGAGCATCATGTAGAAATACCATGTGTAAGCAACGTACCGCTGCACTCAGTGTGCCATCTTTGCCTGCTTCGCCGTCCGCCGTCTGTATGGGCCCATTCCTGTCAGTGGGAAACTGGGGTGCTGCATAGTCGCTGTGATTCTGCACTTGCTGCTGACATCTCCTGCCATTTTTGGTTATTTTAAAACAGGTCGGTTTAGAGTATGCATTGGACGATTATCCCTGGGTGACAACGGTGGATGGTAGGGACAAACAGCTGGATGCACATGGACTAAGGATGCTGAGAGCAATCAGAACCGAGTCTGCCACTGAGAAAATGTTTACGGGAAATTGCACTTTTTAGTGATTCAGATGCATTGTCAGTTCAGTTGCAATGATGAGCTCTTTTTCTAGGATACCGAAAGTATGAAATATTAAAGTTCTCTCAGTGAGATGACCCAAGCCTGTGGCTGAGGTTCTTGCTTTAGTTCGGAGTCATGGCTTTATCTCCACTTCTCATCTGCAAACGGGGGGCAAAAAGGCTTTTCAGCATCAGTGGGAATGTTGCAAGGGTGATCAGAGGAACAGTTGTGATGTGTTCACCAGAGGCTGGACTAGCTCCTGGGCTAGCTGTGAAGGAGGGTACCAGTCCACAAGCAGTGTAAGGCTGAGCAGCCAGCTCGTTACTGCATCACAGTAACTCCATATGTTCTCATCTGCATATATATATACAGTAACTCCATATATTGTCAACACTGTGCACAGCTAATATGAAGCTTTGTGGAAATGTGAGGGCACCTTTCTTGGCACTGCTGTTTGCTTCAAGAGCTGCAGAGGATTATAGGAGTGCCCTGTCTAACCTGGGCAGCTGCCCTCTGTTTGTGCTGTCTGGAGCACCAACATTTGTGCTGATCCTTCCTTGGTGCCCACTGACATAAAACTGTCCCAGGCTTCTCCAGCTGCAGCCAGACAACACCTTCCTGTTAGAAACTCATAGTGTTGCATGGAAAAAACTGGCAAAAAGGAGCTACTCTCATCCTGACAGATGACAGTGAGCAGGTATTAGCTTGGGATTTATTCTAAGTGGCCTTCTGTGCAACATTTAAGACAATGATCTTCCATGTTTCCAAGGTCTTATGGTTATTGTGGTAGTAAGTAACAATGATCGTTTATCAGCAAATAATTTGCTAAAGATGTTTGAAGCTGGAAGGATTTGCTGATGGCTAGACCAAGTCATCAAGCCCCATGCAGTTAGTTAGTTTTCTACAGAAACACATCGCTGTTATCAGAAGATCAATTTAATCTTCAAAAATGCATCTTCAGCTTCAGGTTCAAATTCCCCTCTGAAGCAAGAGAGAACACAGATCAGCTGAAATCAGCAGGACTCCATCCCCTTACCTCAGCAGTAAATTAATCTTGCTTCTGCCTTTTCACCCCATCTCTTCAGCACAAAGAAAAAAAAAATTATATTCACAGAATCACAGAATGATACGGGGTTGGAATGGGACCTCTGGGCATCTAGTTCACCCACTCTGCCAGAGCAGGCCCACCTAGAGCAGGTTGCACAGGAACATGTCCAGATGGGTTTTGAATATCTCCAGAGGCAGAGACTTCACCTTCTCTCTGGGCAGCCTGTTCCAGGGCTCTGCCACCTGCAAAGTAAAGAAGTTCCTCCTCATGTTTAGATGAAACTTCCTGTGTTCAAGTTTGTGCCCGTTACCTCTTGTTTTGTCACTGGGCACCACTAAAAAAAGACTGGCCCCATCCTCTTGACACCTACCCTCTAAGTATTTATAAGCCCTGATAAGATCCCCCTTCAGTCTTCTTTTCTCCAGCCTAAAAACACCTGAGTCCCTCAGCCTTTCCTTGTAAGAGAGATGTTCCAATCCCCTAATTATCTTCATAGCCCTTTGCTGTACCCTCTCCTGTCCTTCTTGAACTGGGGAGTCCAGAACTGGACACAGTAAGCCCAGAAGTGGGCACAGTAATTATTGTCAGCATTTGAAAGAAAAAGTCTGGTTTTCAGAGCAACACAATATAGGGAGAGGAAAGAGATAATACATGCATTTAGCTTCATTCAAGAAGTGGAGGTGCCCTGGTTACACTGTTAAATGCCATGCTGTGCTTACTCCACTTGCATCTATTCTATTGCAGGATTAACTATCTAGGATGATATTTAGGAATATTTTCAAGACCAAGTGGATGCTAATTCAGAAGCCAGTTTTGAAAAGAGTTGCACATATAATAGTAAGCACTGATGAAAACAAAGATGAAGAATGGCTCCTTAATTCTTGGCTCTACTGTAACAAGCAGTGGCAGAGCTCACTTGTTTCTCGCATCTAGCTAAGGGAATGCTAATTGCACGAAGCACATCCTGATTCAGTCTGTGTCCTGGTTTGAGGTAAAACAGAACCAATTTTCTGTTCAGTAATTTTACTTTTCAATTAAGCCTCTTCTAACTAACTGAACTCTCTGAAATTAACAGCATATTGTTTAGATGCTGTTCATTCCCAGAGTGGTGTGACATGATAGTTTATCATTTACACCAAGGAACAGTGTGCAGAGAGGCTTTTGCTTATACTTATTGCCATAACAACCAAGGTCAGCCAACTGTTGTTGCCCCATTGGAGGGTTGGAAACAGAAGAACATAGAGGGGTCACACCCAAAGTGAGGAGCAGAAAGGAGAGGTGACACAAACCTGACCAAGAGGGTATTCCATCCCATCTGCATCATGCTCCGTATAAAGGCTGCGGGATCAAAGGGTCAGCCCTCTTTCTTCAGTGGCCAGTGTCCCAGCAGGACGCTGATCATCTGCCTTTGATCCCGATCCATGTGTTCCTGAGTTCAGATCCAGAATCCAGTTCCCATCCATTGCTGAGTCCAGCCTGGGATTTTCAGAGTGCCTGCCAGAGATGTGATCATCATTGTGGGAACTTGATAGAGTTTTATTTCATTATTTTCTTTTTATTATATTATTAATATTTCAGTAAACTAGTTTAGTTTCTTTTAAACTCACAAGTCTCTTTCTCTCTCTTCTTCCTTTCCCTCAAGGGAGATGCTCTTCCTTCTCTGAAGGAGGAGAAGTCAGTGAGCATCTGTATTTCATTTCAGTGGCCAGTCCAACCCAAACCATGACAATCTGTCACCTGGCCCAGACGTAGTCCTGGGTGAATACCAGAACACTGGAGGTTACCCCACAGGTTGGGAACACCTGGATAAGCAGAAGCGTTCCCTTGTGGGTTCTCGCAGGTCCTAACTCCACATGCCTTGGGTCTCTGCTCCTGGAGTCCCCTGTGAGCTGTTTGATCCTTTCTGTCTTCACCTTCCAGGTGAGTCATTTTTTACAGTTGCATCGCACATGGTTACATTCTCTCTCTCATTCGGGGTTACAGGGTAGCCCCAGCCTATATTTACAATCTCACCTTTTTCTACACTACTGTGAAACAACTGTATTTCTAATATGGCTTGATCCATGTATTGAAATAAGCAAAACTGCGTTTTGTGCTTAGTGCCACAAATAAGAAAATGCACGAATGGGTTGGCCCGCACTCAAGTAAGATCTTGGAGAGGTGCAGGACATATGGAAAGACAATCATTCTTTAGCAAGACACAACACTGCCAGGCACATCCAGTGTATCTTGCTCAGCTCCAAGTATAATGCTGTAATTTAGTGCTTGAGTCCACAAGCCATGATGCTTCTTCAACAATGTGTTTCTGTGGGGAATTATTGACACTCAGTACCTCCTGTTTTTTTCCAGAACTTTCTTTTTTTGCGGGGGGGAGAGAGGAAGTCATCACGTAGCAATGAAATCAATGGGATTTTTCTTATCGACAGCAGTGAAGTTTTTACTGTAGAACAGAACAAGCCAAAATGCTTCATAAAACTACATTTAACTTTTATTAAATCTCCCCCATCTCCAGCCCCATTTCCTTCCTCCCTGCGATCATCATGCTCCAGCTATGGCTGGACAGAGTTCCCTCGTACATGGAGCAGAGCGTGGTGTTGTGCCCTGTCATTGTTTGAGGATTTACAAGGACTATTTTTAAATGCACTTGCAACAGACAGAAACATGTATACACGCTGTCTCTGTCTTAACAGCTGTCAATCCTAAATCTCAGTGTGAGCAGTGAATGAGATACTAGAGTGCATCTTTTCCAATATGCTGCTTTAGGTCTGGGCTGAAACTGCAAAGCCAGAGCAGAGGATTCTTTCTGCACACTGCTGTGTCCCTAAGCAGACTCTGGGCAGCTGAGGAGACCTGACTCTTCCCGGAGACACCTCTGAAGGGGCTGATAACTGGTACTCCAGGCACCCAGGAGACATGGACCCTGGGTCTTTGTGTTAGGGGAGCCAAGACCACGAGATTAGCTGTTAGGGTCACCATTAGCACACTATTCAAGGTAAGCTGAGTTGTCTGCTGTTTCAACAAGATTTATACCTCCTCTTCTCCACAGGGACCTCTTGTCTCTTTTCTCTTGACCTCTGCACTGCCTTCATTTACCATGGCAGTAATAGCGTATCTGTTTCTGAATTCAGTGTATTCCTGTGTGAGTCTTTGGAAAAACAGCATATTAAACTGTCTTTTAACTAATTTTAAATGGCACATTATTAAACATTGCTTATCACTTGTTGACCACACAGGAACATTTGACCTTTGCACAGACTACATTCAAAATATTTAACAAAGCCATACAAAATATTGTTCTTACTTCTTACTGGAATTTCTAAAATATCTGACTGAAAACAAAATAAGGGAGATGGAAATTAACTGGACTCCAGTGTGACCTGCACAGTAAAACATCACTTAGTGCAAATAGTGTGATACCATCTTCTTTCAATTAATGCTTTAAAGTTGTAAGGCTGGAATAAAGAAAAGGCAGAGTGCCCAGTACAACACAATATACAGCAGCAGCAGCAAATTAAATTTGCTTGTCTCAAAGGGCAAGGTAGTGCAGCAAAGTTAAATTTCACAGGCCTCAATCTATGACAGTAAAAAATCAAGACATGAGACACCTGTTACAGATGGCCCAGCTCCTTGTTGGGCACTTTCCCAACATGTATAAATCGGGGAGGTGGGAAGTATCAGTTACAGGTGGACAACCCAGCCAACAGGACAAACCTTCAGATGCTTTGAAGGAAAATGCAATGAGTAGCTATAAGACATCTGATAGCTTCATGTCTGTGCATACATCTACATAATTATATGGAACAGATTCAGTTGAATATAATACCCAACATATGAAAGCACAAGTGGCTTCAACATATGTTCACAGTATTATTTTCAAGATTTTAAGACTCATCCATATACCTGAATTCAATTTCTGACTTACTTTCTGACAAATCTAAAAGAGCATATTCCAGAAAAATCCAATGGTAGTAAATCGTAGAAAAGAAACAGGGAAACATAACCTCCAGCAACCTTTTATGATGATGATTTGTAAGCTGCCGTTTTGATTTATACCTTGATAGAGATTTAATTGCCTGAGACCAAGACAACCTGTCTGTCGTGCTGTGCAGGTGTTTATCTGCAATGACTAGATTGCTGCGGAGGTTTCCAGGCAACTTACCCATTTGGTTTTATTTGCAGGCTTGGTGAGTGAAGAGGTTGCTTTTTGGTTCTCACATGGTGTCTCTTCATGGGTGCTAAAGGAGAGTAGGTTTGGTTAGGATGTTGCACGTTCTTCTCAATATCTGGGGCCTTTTATAGAACCAGGCATAGAATTACAAATGCAGGACCACGGTGATATCAAGTCAGCTTTTCATCTCATGCCTCTCTACCTGTTCAGCAAGTGCTCCCTGGCCAGTCTGAAGGCTGGTCCAGTCATTGGCACTTCACCAAAATGGGACTGCCAGGTTTACCTGCAGTCTGAGGGCAAAGCAGTGCTACAGCCACCCACTTTATGCCTGTGGACCACAGCAGCTCAGTGCCCACCTCTTTAAATGTGCTGCAATCAAAATGGCTGTGTACGGGATGTGTTGTATGGGAAAACTGCAAAGAAGAAAGCAAAACCCACCCAAAGGCTAGACTAATGCGTATCTGAGTATTTGAAGCTCATAGACACCTTGGGCAATAGCAAAAGCTGGGAGTGAGATGGCAGATGGGCTGCAAAGTTACCCTAGTGTCCCTTCCCTGAATCACCGCATGGGCAACAACTTGTCTCCCCACAGAGCTACCTCCCTTGTCTGTATAGGGGAGTCTTTGCCTGCTCCACTGGAAACACAGTATTTTTGTAAGTGCATTCCTTGCTGACAAAAATATTTTAATGTCTTGTTGCTAGACATCAGGACCAGTTCTGAAAACAGTTCTTCTAAGATGTGTGTCTGCTCATTTCACTTCCTCATTCCCAAGTAGAACCCAAAGAGCACATTAGAGCCTTGGACTCTGGTACAGAAATAAATCATGTAATGTGATTTGCATGTCAGTTAAATAAGTCACATTGCAATTTCTGTTGTGCCGAATAGTATTAGAAAGTATTCTTCTTTTATTGAAAAGACTCTGTGAATGCAAACTGCATAAAAAAAAGAGCACAAAGCATGAGTACTGGCCATGTCCTGCTGAGACTCTGCAGCTTGTGGGTGACAGACAAGATCTCCGCAGTTGTGTCCCATGTCTCGCCAGGGCTGGGGTTTCCTCCCAGCAACAGCTGTCATAGGTATTGGCTATACAGTGCCACAGGAGCCAACAGTTGGAAAAAAACATTGTTTAAATTCTCTGCCTCAATCTAGTCTCCAAGGGAAACCTCCAGGATGATACAGGAGTAGTGCTGCCTGCAGGCAGGAACAGTTCAGGTATCCAGGTTCCCCAGATATCCCACTCTCAGACAGCTCTGCTTCAGCAAAACCTGGGCTTCAGGTCTCAACCCATGCAAGGGCAATCATTAGACTTTGCTACTGCCCCCAGCAAGGTGAATTCACCAGAGACTGTAAGAAGCAGAGCCCGTTCCCTGGGGCACCCAAATACAGCAAGCGGGCTGTTTCACACCGCCCATCCTAGGATGTGCTCAGGCCTGTCCTACAGGGACAGACAGACCAAGTCAGGTGGCAGAACACTTGAGGCTGGATCAAGGCTTGCTGAAAACTCCTGGGCAAGCCAAGTCCAAAAGAGATCGCACACAGACCCAAGGGAGTGAGAGACTGCTTGGTCGCTCTTCCCTGTGTGAGCTGTTATTTTTGAGGCACTCAAACAGGTTTTTACTTCCTTGCATTTCCTCTGCAAAGGGAAAATGTCTGGCATTCACTGACACTGCTTGTCGGGAGGGGCCCGGGAACACATGCGGCCGACTCAATATGAGTGATAAAGCAAGCTCCAGCGTTTATTCGGATAGCTCAGATATTTATACACTTATTGTAAATTATGCCTACTTGTCACACACTAATTGGCTAGGCTTCTAAAGATTACATGTTCATACACCTCCTACTTGCAGTTTCTGCTTCAAGGTTCTCCAACATTCCAGAAGGACGCTCTCCCTCTCTCCTTGTTTATCATTCTCGCAGGGTCTGTGTGACCTTGTCAGCGTAACTTGCAGTTCTCACTGAGGCCTACTGTGGCTAAAATCCTACTTATGCTAAACACTTAGGCTAACAAGAGGATTGCTTGTACAATGCTTTGGTGGATCCATGGCCCTGCTCCCGCAGCCATTTTGCAACAACTGCTGGCTGCTGCTTCACCAAACCCGGATTCGTTTCATAATCAGTTCTGCAAGCCTGGGGGAAAGTGATACTGTGTATTGACCTGCTTGATCACCACAGCAGCACCCACTGCTTTTAGGGTGCAGCAGAAACACGTCTGGCAGTGGTGCTTTTTGATGATACTCAAGCTTTGGACCACTGGGTAAGTGCCAGCACAGTCAGGGAGTAATTTGCCTTTGGGTTCTCATGGAAGATGATTACCAGTCTAGTGCTTGAGATCAAGATTCTTCTCTTGGAGATTTTGATGTAAAAGTTTGACCCCCTCCCCAGAAGTTGCTTGGACGGCATCTTGAGTGCTGCCTGCTTTATGAACAAGAGGTGAAGAACAACAAGAACTGTCCCTGGCATTACCATCATCACAGTGCTCCTCCAGCCTTGTAGCATGCTCCTGTAGCAAGCAGCCACTTATGAAACACTTGATGGTACTTTAGTAGTAACGGGAACTTTTTCAACACGTAAGATGAGGAAGGAACTAAGACCATTTTGGGAAATCGGCTTAAATATTCCAGAATAAGAAAGAACCACGTTAAGAACTGCAATTCCAGGCACAATACAGGTTGGGCAGAGAATGGCTGGAGAGCAGCCCTGAGGAGAAGGACTTGGGAGTGCTCGGGGATGAGAAGCTCAACATGAGCCAGCAGTGCGCGTTGGCAGCCCAGAAAGCCAACAGTGTCCTGGGCTGTGTCAAAAGAAGTGTGAGCAGCAGGTCACCAGAGGTGATTCTCCCCCTCTGCTCTGCTCCTGTGAGACCCCACCTGGAGTCCTGTCTCCAGCTCTGGAGTCCAACAGAGTCTCAACAGAGAAAGGACATGGAACTGTTGGAACAAGTCCAGCAGAGGGCCATGAAGATGATTATAGGGATGAAGCACCTCTCCTATGAAGACAGACTGAGAGAGCTGGGGCTGTTCAGCCTGGAGAAGGCTCTGGGGAGACCTGAGAGCAGCCTTCCAGTATCTGAAGGGAGCTACAGGAGAGCTGGGGAGGGACTCTTTGTCAGGAAGTCTAGTTATAGGACAAGGGGTAATGGTTTTAAATTGGAAGAAGGGAGATTTAGATTAGATATTAGGAAGAAGTTTTTTACTGTAAGGGTGGTGTGGCACTGGAACAGGTTGCCCAGAGAAGCTGTGGATGCCCCATCCCTGGAAGTGTTCAAGGCCAGGCTAGATGGGGCTTTGAGCAACCTGCTCTAGGGCTATGATTCTAGTAACGACTGGGGCTGCGGCTGCACTGAGGGAGAAGCGGTGGGTGATGCCCGGGGAGAAGCAGGGCTCCGGGCGCGGTGCCGGTGACAGCCCCGGGGTGGATGACGGTGTCCCGGCAGGGCCGGCACAGCAGGCCGCGCCCGCGTGCGGAGAGCGCATGTGCGGAGCAGCCGCCGTGCTCACGTCACCGCCCGGCGCTCGGTGACGCCACCAGGCCCCGGCGCCGGTGGCTGCACCCCCTGGCGGCGGGAAGACGGCACTGCAGCACCCGGCCCCGCGGGGGCGCCGCCGCCCTCGCCCGCCGCCTGGTGGCGGAAAGGCGGCAGTGCCCCGCCCCGCGCCTCTGCGGCTCCCCGGCCTTGGCTTTGTTTCACAGAATCGTTTGGTTTCGAAAAGGCCTCTGACATCATCGGGTCCAACCCGTTAACCCGACGCTGCCAAGTCATCCAGAGAGACCTGGACCAGCTGGAGAGGTGGGCCCAGATGAACCTCATGAAGTTCAACAAGAGCAAGTGCAGGGTTCTGCACCTGGGCCAGAACAATCCTCACCATCAATCCAGACCAGGGAACGAGGGGATGATTAGGGGGCTGGAGCACCTCCGCTACAAGGACAGGCTGAGGGAGCTGGGGCTGTTCAGCCTAGAGAAGAGGAGGCTTCAGGAAGACCTGGTAGCAGCCTTCCAGTATCTGCAGGGGACCTACAGGATAGCTCAAGAGGGTCTGTTCACAAAGGCCTGCTGTGACAGGATGAGGAGCAATGGATTTAAGTTGGAGAAGAGCAGATTTAGATTGGATATTAGGAAAAAGTTCTTTACTCTGAGGGTGGTGGAACACTGGAACAGGTTGCCCAGGGAGGTGGCTGAGGCCCCTTCCCTGGACATATTCAAGGTGAGGCTCGATGAGGTGCTGGGCAACCAGGTCTAGTCAGGGGTGTCCCTGTGACTGTGGGGAGGTCAGACTAGATGGCCTTTGGAGGTCCCTTCCGGCCTCGATGATTCTATGATTCTAAGTCCACCACTAACCATGTCCCTAAAGTGCCACATCTACCCGTCTATTTTAAATACCTCCAGGGATGGTGATGCGACCGCTTCCCTGGGCAGCCTGTTCCAACACTTGATAATCCTGTGAAGAAATTTTTCCTACTATCAAATCTAAACCTCCCCTGGCACAACTTGTCTTTTCCTCTTGTCCAATCACTACCTGACTGCCTGTTTGCCTTCTTACAAGGGGTTGCAACTCCCACCTAGGAATAAATGTGGTTTCAGTGTTCAAAAGCCAGGAGATTTTATGTAGCTCCCTGTAAATAGTTGGAAATGTAGAGGAAACAATGTCTCCTATCTTCTCCTCTAGCTTTCTCCATTTTCCCTGAAACTGCTTAGCTATTTTGAGATTTTGTCTCTACCACCCAACATTACTGGCCTTTGCAGTCAGTTTCCTCAACATGAGGGGTACAAGTAGTACCCTTTTCTACTAAATGTTGTGTAAGATAAGGACAATATAAGCATCGGAAACGTTTCTGTTCTCAGCTTCCCTATATCAAATCAGTCCCAAAGATCTTTCTATGGGTTAGAAGAAAGGAGAAGTCACCATCCTTATTACACAGCACAGACGAATTGAGGGTACCTTTAAAGCTAAGGAGAACAAACAGTGCACAGCTCAGTCAACACTTCAAGGTATGGCTATTTGTTAATTTTTTATTTTTTTTAAAGGGACACGAGAGTCTTTTTTGGTTTTGTCATTTCAGGTTTCTAGTCCAAACGAAATGGATTTCTATTAATTCTGTTTAAATGATCATCCTTTTATTGGTGCTTTCTTCTTGCTCCATGTGTCAAAGATCTTTTTTAAAGTGTTCCTAAGAAATTTAACCTTGCGATACTTTTTTTTAAACCACCGGTGAAAACTAGCAGTTCCTACTAAAACAGACTCTTTTATAGAAACCTGCATTTTTTTTTTTATACAGAGACTGTACACACCATTATCAGGTAATCAACAGAAACCATAATTTATTTAACATATACTTTTTAACTCACCAGAATAAAATCAAGAAACTCTCTCCAAAAATCTGGCTGTAGTGTTGGGCCTCTCTTTCTTTGAAAGGTCTATGCAGTCAATTTATTTAAACACGTTTGAATTCTGGATATAAATTATTTTTAAGAACCCAAGCAAGACTACTGATTTATTTTGATAAAAGGAAAACTCTAGAGACCTCACTAGATTTTGTTGCTTTCTGTAACTGAGATTTTTTTTCTTTATCTAATATTTATGAATACACTGCACAACAAAATAATTATTCTCATCTAATGTATTTATGTACTCATGTTTGGGGAAGGAATTATCAGCATTTTACTTAGTATCTAAATCAGAAAAATTATTCTATCTAGGTGTAAAAAAGCAATCTTTTTTCTTCTAGTTGTCATAAAGCATACATAATACACACTATTGCCAAATTTCCCTTTACTTCTACCTTACAAGCAAAGTCAAACACAAGCTCTTTGTTTTAAATTCACCTCTCCCCTTCTCAGATAACTCCTACAACTGTTTTTGCACTTCCAGTTTAGCAAATCCTATAGACTACTTCTGTAGGTAGAGCTACAGAAATAACTTGCATACCAACTCTCTGTCTCTGCACAGCACATTAGAGATTGGTGGCCTGCTTCCATGGTAAATTAACTTAACTTTATACATACGTGCCTCTAATTTAGGAAAAATACTTAGGTTTGTTCTGTATAACTCTTTAGTTTTGCCTACAGCAAGCAGATATTAAGGAATAGATTAATCAAACCTCATTTTCATTTGGAGTAACATTTGCACCATTTTGGGTGTGATTTAGTCAGAAAAAAAATCAGTCTGAGTGCTTTACCAGGCAGTGTTCATTCTTGGCGAATGTATGCTTTTTTATAGCACTGCTATAGCCTTTTTAATGTTCTGCTTTTGATTTTGCTTCAAATTTACATTATTTAGGTAGCTCTAAGCATTTATACCATAGCGTAAGTCTAGATGCAAGCAGCCTTATGCCTCATTGGCAATATTTTCTTTAGAACCCTGGCTCATGTGAGAACCTCCGTGTTGTCCTATTTCCTTGCACAAATATAGCTTTCTTCCACTGTGGGTCCTCGTTAATTAAAAATACTTTGAATAGTTTGAATCCCACTGCAGCAAATCATTACGGTGTAGCACATAAGTTACGAAGAAAAAACTGCTGCTAGCATGGATGGCTTCCCAGTGTTCATAATAACAGGGCAACACTCTGCATTTCCAGCCTCTCTCACCACTTCTCTTCCTTGCTGTAGCCCCAGCAGTGGGGAACGGACAGGGAAGGGAGGTGCCAATGGGTCATACCTGCCCTCCCCCTCCCAAAAATCACCTTTCATTTCCTTCTGCTGCTGCTGCTGCTCTGGGGGGTGAATTGGACGGATTCTGCACAGGCAGAGCCAAGATACAAAGAGTACTATGGTTAAAGGGTTTTAAAGAGCAGAAAGCTTTTTTAGACAAAAATCATAGTCTCTCTCTATAAGCACAATTAAATCTGGTCTCAGCAGGGAATAGAGACCAGATGTTATATGCTGCCTCTTAATTTTTTACTTCTGCAAATTGAACAGGATGAGGAGACAGATTGCGCCTGCATGCTTCTGTGTCTGTCTTCAGTCTTCTGTCCCTTTAGATTACATTTCAGTGGATTATTCAGATTCACCTGGTTTAGGACATTTCTTTGTAAAGCATTTGCATTGCAATAAATCTATTCTCTCTAGGGCTTTTCTTGTTTGGTTTGGTTTGGTTTTTGCTAAGCAAATAATTGTAAAAATTTTGTTTATCTGTGTGTTTCTCAATTTTCTGTTGGTTTGTGGTGTTTGGTTTTGTGTGTTTGGTTTTTAGTTTAGTTTTGTTTTGTTTTGTTTTTCCCAATGTATATAGAACAGTCGGAAATTTATCCACGAAACTGGTAATTTTCTGACTGTAGTGAGTTTTTCTGAAGTTGGGACACCGCGCATCTTTTTATAAAATCTTGTTTTATCTTACTATTATGCTTTTCTAAAAGCTCTGATTCCTCTATAAAAGATTATTTTGTAAAAGTGCCCTCCTAAGGTGATCAAGCATTTTTTTATCAGTTATTTCCTACCAAATGTGCCTGTGGTCCATGTTCAAGTCTCTCTCCCTCTACTGCCAACTCAGCTATAGTTTATCATGCAATTTAGTCTGATGATAATTTATTCCAGCTAATGATGCATGGGATGTAAAAAGCCCAAAGGAGGAGCTTGGGAGACTGGAAATTAGGAGGGGAAAAATTCCCAAACCAAACATTCCCACCTTTTTCCTTGCAAACTCAGCATATCTTATGCTGAAATTACTGAGACACTATGGAGCCCTGCTTTTTTTACAGTCTCTTGGTAGTGGAATCACACTTTAAATCACTCTGCAAAAACATGACTTAGTTAACATTTCATTATGCAAGAAGATTTCCACTATGCTGTAGTTGGCAGAAAAATCTAGTTTCCTCATGCATTTTATCCATCACCCACTTCAAATTAAGAAAATGTGACTTTAAAAGTTTTTGTCTAAGAGGCATTTGGCTGAATGTCTATTTATCCAATCATCAGCTGTACTAGGTGGATATGTTTTTAAGTTATATTAAGATATTTCTGTGGAATTTTTTTTCCTTTCAAAGAATAAATATTTCACTGTAAAGCATTATTTGAAGAGTAGCATGTTTCATCTCGAGGATCTTGAATGGCTTGCAGTATAATTTTACGATGTGGCTAGTTAAAGTAATATAGTATGTGAAGAACGCAGTTATTTGCTCACATAAAGGTTTCCAAATTGTGATCTTCAGACTAGCAGCTGTCTGAAGTGTCATAGCACCTGGTGCATATGTGGTCCTAGGGCCAAATCATCCCTTTTACAGCTTGTATTAAGATGATGGGAGCCTCCAAAATTTTTGAGAGTAGCAAGTGGCATGGGAAATCTGGCAGGCAGAATTTTAGTGGAAAACTCTTTTTCAAAAAGTGGAAAATAGACTTATCGCTAAAATAATACTATATCCAGTCCCCCATGACATTCACAGTCTTGTAACACTGGGATTCAAGGCTCTAAAAACATGTGGGTACTTATGGTTATATTCTACAGTTGAATCCCAAAACCTTTATTCCATTTTTGCTCCCTTCTTTAAGCAAGACTCCAGTTTGCAATATTTATAAATTCAAACAGTGAGATTATATACAACTGAATTATAATCTCTTTTAATTTTGTATCCTTTTAAGATACAAAGTTAAGTTGAAATGGATAGATAATATTGCCATTCTACTGGAAGCATGCTCAAAAAGTAAAGAGAGGGAAAAAAACCCTTCATGGCATTGTCATCAAAATCAGTCCAGTTGCACTACTAGAACACGAAAACCTTTATTTCTGCATCTAGCCCTTCTTTTTTCAGTCTATTTCAGCCAAAGATGATGTTCTGACTAAAGATACCTCAGTGCATTTCAGTAAGTGTGGACTTACACAGAAAGACTTCTCAACCCTGGCTCAGGTCTGTAATAGTGCGATATCCTGACAAAGAAATTACAGAAATATTTTACAGGAAGGGCCATCGAGAAGTCACCTGGTTCACTTCCGTGCTAGAAATATTTTTAGACCCATTTATATCACTTGTTGAATAAAGAGCACTGTGAATGCTGTAGAAAATCCCTGCAAAATCCCTGCAACTCTCATGTAATGTATTTTCATTGCTAACACAGAAAATATTTGTAAAACTTTTTTTTTTTTTTTTGTTAACCACCAATGTTGAAAACACAACAATTTTTAACAACATCCTGAAGTACCTCTCATTTCAAAGTATCCCGTTATACTTTTATAAACACCTATACACAAAGAAAGAAAAACCTAAGAGGTAGAAAAACAATTTTATTTCTTTAGAAAACCAATTTAAGCCTACATTAAATCAGCCTGTTAATCTATTCCATCTTTAAAATCCTCATGACAATGCGGATTCTGCTTTGAAAGCTGGCATCCCCTCCAAGGAAGAAACCCACACAGTGGTACACAAATTTCACACAATTTGAAAAGAAAGCCTGCCAGAAATGAAATGGTAAGGATCAAGTTTAAATTAGGTTCAATTCATGTATCATCTAAGTTAAAATTGCGAGTAGCCTTTCTGTAGAGATAGTAAAGCTTCTCGTAGCAAAAACTTCTGCTTCCTGCCCAGAGCAGGTCTGGTTTCAAAGTTAAATCAGGTTGCTTCAGATCTCAGGCCTTCAAGTTTTTTAAATCTTCAAGGCTGGGGACTCCATAGACTCTCTGGGAAACATGTTACAGCACATAACACTCAACTCCACCCCTATATGTCCACTATACTTCTATTTCTACTGTGCAGCCCATCCCCACTTCTAACCCCAAACACTTCCTTTTCACATTTGAACTAGGTTTGGAGTTTCCTGCTCAGCCAGTCTGGCCGCCTGCTGCCTACACTCCTTTTCCTGCAGTTGAAGATGGACTTTCAGGAGGCTGCCTGGGAGCCTGAGCAGCTCCCTGTGGCCCTTTGCCCCTCAGACCACCCTCTGTGAAAGCCTGTCTGTCTGCTGCCCGAACAAGCTGAAGATCAGAGTTGTAGTTTGCCGCTGCTGCTTCTCCTCTCCGGTACTGCTACCTCCCTTCGCTTTTGAGAAAAAGAAATTTATCAGACCAGAGCCAGTAAAGTAGATCTCACCCTCTGCAAAAACACTCATTTTTAAAATGGCCAGCACTGGATTAGAATTTTAGCTGCCACATGGTATTACATCCAGTTGCATTTAGACTGCAAGGGTGGCATATAAGCTTACTCCTTGTTGTTCAAAGGGTCAGTTTTCTTCAAGGAGAGAAAAAGGTAGTGAAATAGTTTCCACTTTTATGTCTGTGACTATGCTGCATGTGATTATGAACCAGGAAAAAAGTGGCCAGCCAGATTCAGAAAGAAATGCTCCATTCTTTTGTCTCTGTGCTTGAGAAAAGATTATGGGTATTTATTTTTTGTCTGAGTATTGTTAGGCTGCCTTTGAATTTCCGATACCCTGAGTTTTGTCAGGAGATGTGCTGGCCACTCCCTGAGTTGTAATACTCCCCAGCCAATTCTTTACCAGCCTCCTCCACGGCATTTCACTGAAAACAGAGCAGATGTATTTCCATCTCCCAAATGAAGCACCCCAAAAGTTGTCATCTGCTTTCTATCATATGATGTGTCACGACATAACTCCAACTGCTTGCTCTTTTTTAACCCCCTTTCCTTCCACATGGGATAGTCTTGCCTCTTCTTTTTGCTGAGGGTTTTTGTGTCGCCTGTGTCTCCGGTTACCACCAGAGAGTAAAGTTTCTAGAGGAAAAATTTCACAGGTCGTGTAAAGAGATTTGGTTCTCAAACCAAGTGGTCAGTACCCCTCTGAAAATAAATGTACTATCCACCACCATCGAAGGACCTTTACAAAATATTCTCCATATGTGTAAATCTACTCAACTTGGGATTTGAAGACACAGATTTTATTTCAAATAAAAGAAGAATCAGACAATTAAAAAACAAAACAAAACCCCAAATGCTGAAATTGGCAGTGAAAAAACTGGCATTTCATTGAATATAAACTATTTGGAACTTATCTAAGTGACTAGTCAAGTGTTTAAAACATATTCAGTATTTCAACTATTCACATAAAATTTGACTGCATATTATAGATGCCTTCCCAGGTATAGCGCAGTTGCTTGAATACATTCCTTGGGCCATTCTTCAAAGGGTCAGTTTCCAACAGTTTCCCCATTACTGGTAGAATCTGAAGGCACTGATGAAATCCCAGTGAAGAGAGCTGACCACATTGCATCAGAACTGATGCAACTTAACTGACACGGACTTGCGTAGCAGAGCTACCTTCACTTGCCAGAGAACTGAGCTCTGGTCCCTGTGATGAAAGCAAAATGTCAGGACGGGAAGGTCAGAGACAGACCAGACGTTTCTGACGGGGAGAATCAGTTATTTCAACTCTCTGCTTTAAACTTGAACTGCGTAATATTCCTCTCTGCATTGTGGGTTTTCCATAGAGATCTTCCAGTTTGTTGAAGGAACAACCAGGCTCAAGAGGGAATGGTTGAAGGTCGTATAGCAACATGTCAGCCCCTTTTTTTCCACTTTATAAATTTGACTGCCTAGGAGGAAACCACCTCATGACTTGGAGCACTTTAGGACAAACATTAATAATAACAAATTCTAATTGGTCATTATTGCTTGAACAGAAAATATCAGATTTCATTTTCACCAGGAGGAAATGAAAATGTCATGTACTGTAATATGACAAGCATGGAATTTACAGTAGTGATATGTACTTGTAATTACCTTTATATGTGTAAATGCACACAAAGCAGAACACCAGGGAGGCCGTTTTACAACAGATTTAATCAAGAGAACATCTACGTCTCCTCATAAACTTACTTAACCAACTTTGAAAAAAGAATGGAGTTGATTAGACAGGTTAATGGGGTGATGTCTTTATAAATGACAGATGGCCATGTTAGAACAGAAAGTTGTTCACTCTCCATTTTTTATTTTATTTTACTTATGAGACTATTTTACTATTTTTTTACTTAGGAAAGCACAGCACATACATTTTTGATTAGCAGTGGTTCACTGGGAAAAAAAAAGCATTTTCCAATGAAACCAAACTTTTAACTGGATGGATGTTGTCATTATACTTAAGTGGCAATAATCAAAACTAAAATACAAAATGAATTTTTTGGAATTCCAGGTCCTTATGAACGTCCTGACCTCCCCGCTTTGGCCTGCAAATGGAGAAAAGTGCTTACAGATTTGCAAGCTCATAAGAACATAACAAAGAAATGGAAACATGAAGAAGAAAGCTAGCTTTTTTATGATAAAGGGAACGCATTAGTGGTGAATTTGACAGGGTAACTAAAAAATTAGAATGTAAAAGAAGCAAGATTCTTAATTAAGAATAATAAAAATATTATTATAGTGCAGCATCAGCTATACTTTGAAAAAAACCCACGATTTTACTTATTGAAGTGTAGAATATGGAATAGCCTAGACTGTTGCTCTTCCCTCAGACATATGAGGCATCTGGAAGCTGACCACAGCTGCAGAGCGAACCAGAGCAGGATTCACTAGGCATGTACACAAGGACCTCTGGTGTGCTCAGGGGACCCTGGCCAGGCCTGCAGAGGAGGGCGTGCAATCGCTGAAGTTGCTGATCAAAGCTGCCATGGCAGCAGCAGCAGCAGCTCGGCTCTGTGCT
Source organism: Thinocorus orbignyianus (assembly GCA_013400375.1). Lineage (NCBI taxonomy): Eukaryota > Metazoa > Chordata > Aves > Ciconiiformes > Thinocoridae > Thinocorus > Thinocorus orbignyianus. The sequence continues at coordinate 965,549 of VXBW01001332.1, read as the reverse complement.
GGCCAGCCAGCTGCTTGGCAATGGACTGTGTGCCACCACTGGCATGGGCCACGATTTGTGAAGCTCTGTCTATAAAGATTTCCAGTGTCTACGCAGCTGTTAGATAATCACAATCGTGTGATTATGCCTGCAACATTCTCCCATCTCTCTTCTTCTCCAGTACGAAAAATGCCCATTCCTAAACAGACTTAAGAAAGTAAGATGTACGGTGCTAACCTCCTACTCCTTTTTTTCTGCCTGCTTTGGCATTTTTCACTGATCTGAAGTGTACAGTTTCTTCATCTGATGCAGATCCTTAATTAAAACAATCCTATTGAACATCTCTTTAGCCTTCCAGACACGAAATTTGAAAATCAGTCTCCGAGGAATATTTTCTCTTGAAAATTTATATGTGAATTTAGGATTTGTGAGAAGTGCTAGATTCAGTTTTGAAAAAGCTCTGGATCTTTGGGGCCTTTTTGCATTTATCAAGATTGTAGTTGCAGTGCAGTGAAACAATCCTTAGGTACGTATGTCAAACTCGGCAGGAGATAGCAGTAACGAAAGTTAATTCGAGATAATTAGGACAACGTGGCTGCAGCATATCAGAGTCTGGCTCAGCATTTTTGCAAGCTTTCCAGGTGCTAGCATACTGCTGATTTGTTTCAATAGAGTACAACAGTGTTTAATTTCATTTATCTGTACATGTGCAAATCAAGTTTCCTTAATGAAGAGAACTGGCCTGAAAGGGTTAGAACTCTAACCATCCGTAAACTGGCCTGTGAGGGTCAGTATGGAACTATACAACAATGAGCTCAGGGAGTGGTGACGGGAACAAGTCCAAAAAGAATGAAATGTATACTAAGAACAAGATGTAAGATCATAGATAGGAACATGGGCAGTACAGTGAATTCCTTAAGGAATTCCTTAACTAAACTATTGTGCACCTGGAAGACTCGTTAATCATTACTATTACTTGTATAATCTTTAGAGTATAAAAAAGGCTCTTTTACAATAAAGATTTACCACTTGCCTGAAGAGCGGTGGTCCGTTTGTCTTTCATCATCTTCTCAAAGAGCTGGTCTCTGTCACCTTAACTGTGGCTAATCCTCGTTAACAAAACCAGATCAGCTTATCTCTTCTGTTGGTGAGTAGGTGGCTGGCAGCTGCAGAAGTACAGTGGCCTAGCTCTTACTAGGACCATTATAACCAACAGGTTGGGGTGATAATTTGACATGGTATTTAAGTCATTACACAACTCAACCAACTTGTCCCACAAGTTACCTCTTATTAACATAAAGAAAATAAATTTCACACAAGGTGTTCGTGTAGGTAATAGCCGTCACTGGCTTTGTGTTCCGTACAAATTAATTGCTATAACATCAGTAGCACCACATATGAATGTATTACCATCTGCTCAAGTATTACCAAACCAAGATGGACATAATGCCATGGAAACTGCTTTACATTTACCTTTGCTCAATTTCTTACGTTCAGTCAAAATTTTGCTGTGATCCAATACCACAGCCAAGCCCTTCTGGCAGATGCCAGATTTTCTCTGGAGCCTCTGTTTTCCCCAGAGTTAGCTAGCTAGATGCTCACAGCATTTTGAAGTGGATGTATGATTTTTTTGTTTGTTTGTTTTGTTTTCAGTTGGTGCTAACTGGAACAATCAGATCAGGGGTGGATCTCTGGTTTCCTAAATGTAGGGGTTCAGATGGAGGGGTAGTAAATTCATAGGATGTAGGAGATAATATAGCAAGGATTGTGCAAAAGATTTGTATCTACAGGAAATGCTAACTTCCCCAGTGCCTGCTGCTTAACAGTAAGCTACTGTCTTCCAGCACCTGACTGCCTTGCATAGGAGTCAGCTTGAATGCCTTGATATGCAAAATACCACAGCTAGCCTAGTCAGGCTACCCTCGATCACTTTAGGTTATTGTGATAAGTAAATACATAAAAGACTGCTCCTCGATACATGGCTGTAATAATATTGTAATGAAAGACACTGCAGCTTGGAAGAGCCTGGTAAATGCTGCAATCTTCTAAATCTTCTCTTTTTTCCTGTTTTCTGTTGCTAAAATACTGATTCCCTCGATTCTGTACTGCTCTGTATGAACTGTACACCTCCTTGCCATCCATCCCTGTTTCTATTAAAACAGTCTTGCAGTCCCCAATCATTTCACTTTCTGCAGTTCTGTTCTGTTTAATGCACCTCATTATTTTGATACAGTCCCTCTCCTTCCTTCCAAAACATGAAGTTCACCTCCTCTTCCTTGCCCTGCTCATGCTTCTACAGAGCCCTACGAAATTTTCTCCCTCCAACAGAACCTCCTCCCTCTGAATCCTACACAAGTATCTGGGGGAGCACTACTGAAAAGAAAATGAGATAATAAAAAAATGTGTGTGACATGAAAGTAAGTTAATTAGTTAGTCGTTATAATATAAAAGTTTCAGGTGAGTGAAAAATTAATACAGCATCCAAAATGTATAGAGGCTATTTAAACAGAAGAAAAAACAAATATAGCATGAATTATCAGGGATGCACACATACACCCCACACAACCCCCTCCCCCCCCTTCAGATGCCCACGTACCCAGTCCCTTTTCTTTTTTTTGTAGCCACCAGTTGCTGCACAGTCTCTGGGAAAAAAACGACTTAGCTGAAATCCTCAGGTTTGTCTGTTCTTTTCTAACTGTTTTTACTTTAGAGTTGTGATCCAGAAAAGTATGAAAAGCCAGAGGGAGATTATGTGTTCATTACAGGAGCATCTCTAATCTTTGTGGTTGTAAACATACAATACAGCTGAAAGACTGAAGCAGCACAGTATATGCCAAGAGTGAGCTGTTTCAATAATAAAAAACCCCAACAATTGGATAAATAAAAGTTTTTATTACTCTGTCCTTTCTGTGACGTAGCATACGCCTGCAGCTGCATTTATGCCACAGATCTTAATCCAGCCTCTGTGAGAAGCAATTTGTTGGGGATTTCAAAACATCCTCTGAGATCATACTAGAGTTTTATGCAGAAAACCTTCCATAATCCCTCTCAAAACTCTAATGCGGAACTGTTTCTAAGTCTTTTGCTTCTTTTGGACTCTGCATTCAACTCTTGCCTTTCAAATAGCAAAACCAGGTTTGGCTGGAGAGTTTGAACAGAATCACAGAATCTTCATGGTTGGAAGGGACCTCCGAGATCATCGAGTCCAACCCTACAGCACGTGAGAAAAGACTGGCAGGTGTAACGATGTAGATGGGTACGGTGGCTGCCAGGATGAGAGCTGCTGCTTCCCCAAGCTCACAGAACCCTTTTTGGGAACCAGCAGAGCACAGCAGGTAAGCGCAAGCTCAAGGCCACCTCCCTCCAGCAAATATCTGATCCGATGCACATGGCATTTCAACTCAGGTTGTGGTGAACAGGGACTTAGTGAAGAAAACATGATGTGTAGTGCCTTCTGCATGCTAATGTCATGTGCTTTTTTTTCGTGTCCAAATCAGCATAGGGTTTACTATCAAAGCAGAAAATGAAGTAAACATGTCTTATGGTGCTGACAAACTGGATTTTTAAGATGATTTTCACAACAAAAATTACATCCTTTAGTACAAATGAGGGAGTGGAAAAAAGGATAACAAAATAAGTGTATATGAATCAAAAGGAAGAGTAAGGAGTGTTCATTAAAAATGATATACAATGAGTTGTTTCATAAGTTTACTCAGAACTTAGTGTGGCCAAAGTTCATTTTTCCTTTGATAGAGATGACATATTTCCTGACATGGCTTGGATAGTGTAAGAAATTACAGTGACATTTTGAAGATCTTCTCTAAGCTGAAGGAACTGAAGAAATGAGCCAGAGCAGCTTCTTCAGCTTGGTACCACCATAATTTCCTTAGAGAATGGAAACACATTTTCTAATGCCACCTCACTGAGAATCATTAGGCATTCTTTTATTGACGCAGTGCTTTTAAACACACTGATACCAGTAATCGTGAACACATGATGCAGACAAATGAAGAGATATACTGATTATACTTCTAAACAAAAGTGAGTAAAATTCACTGTATGTATTTTAAAAAATACATTATAGAAAAGTAAAAATCTACATTATAGAAACTCACTGAAGTGTATTTAAAAAACTAAAATAATACTGTCTAACACATACTGCAAAAACCTTCACATCTAATCGAAAGAAAAATTCCTCTTTAGGCAAGGCTAATCTTATTTTGGGATTACATTGCTCTCTTGATGTCTTACATTCTCTGTAGAAATGGAGAGGACCTCTCATATTTAAGGAGTAAACAGCTTTTTTATTTGGATTTTAATCAAGTCAAGGATTTTTAGAGCAGCTTTTAATCATAGAATCTCAGAATCACTTAGGTTGGAAAAGACCTTTAAGATCATGGAGTCCAACACTGCCAAGTCCACCACTAAACCATATCCCTAAAGTATCTTTTAAATACCTCCATGGATGGTGACTCAACCACTTCCCTGGGCAGCCTGTTCCAATGCTTGACAACCTTTTCTGTGAAGTTTTTCCTAATATCCCATCTAAACCTCCCCCGGTGCAACTTGAGGCCATTTCTTCTTGTCCAATGCTCAAGATTAAGGAACATTTTGTCATAAAAAGTTATAAAATTATCTATTATTTCTTTTCCCTCTTTTTGCCTAAAGGCAGAGTTTTTTTTATGGCTAAAATATACTTAATTAAAAATATTTTCCTGACATTACTGGATGTCCTGAGCCTCCTCTCCAGCTCCAACAAAACTGAACACAACAATATAGTTCGGCTGTGTAAGCAGAGGGAAGTTATGAATTGTTATAGACGCTTGCTTTCTTATCCTATATGAAGTAAATTGTTTTTTTTTTTTTAATTTTTTTGTAAAAGATCTGATCCCTGAGCACTGTTCAGATTTAGCTGCAGCAATTAGAAAGGTTAATTACTCCAGCTGCTAAAAATTACTCTTCTTGCAACAGATGCAACAAAGCTGGCAGTGGGTCTGCTTCTTAGCTCTTGTACTTCACTCCCCCCACTAGATGACTGATGCACATTGAAAAGATACCTCCAAGTCTTCTCTCCCCCAGCTGGACAGTCCCAGCTCGCTCAGCCTTTCCTCCTACACCAGATGTTTGAGTCCCTTCTCCATCTTTACAGCCTGTTGCAGGACCTGCTCCAGTAAGCCCATGCATCTCTTGAACTGGGGTGCCTGGGATGGGACACAGCATCCCAGATGAGGTCTGATCAGTGCTGAATTAAGGGTTCAGAAGATTTGAATAGAGCTTCAAGCCAGCACGTGCAGCAATACTTTAAAAGGTTATTTAAACAGAAAGTATATTTTTCTTAAAATTGAGTTCAGAGACTTTACTAGTAGTTTCCATAAAACCTTACAGAGTTCATTCCCAATCTGAGGTTTAAATTAATTTTTAATCCATGCTTTTTGATTTTCTTGAGGTGTCATTTTTATTGTATATATTGTATATTTCTTCAAATTTAGGTGGTAGGTTTTTGGCAACTACCATGGCTGCTTCAACATAAAACCAACCCAAATGTACTCTAGATCACCTGGAGAATTTAACTTTGATTTTACCTGGCTGAAAAATCAAATTAAAACAACTGTCATTTGAACCCTAAACTGGCAGAACATTATCTGCCTTGACTGATGCACATACCCTACTGCCTTTAGCAAGCAAGACCAGTAAATAAATATTTATTTATCTGTAAGAAAATATAGGAAGATCTGACAGGATTCAATGTGACAGTGCTATCTTCCCTGGCAGACTGGATTTGCTGGCTACATCAAATACATCAATTAAAATTAGATCTTCCTTAAAGAAGGGAAGACAATACTTAAAGAAACTACAGGTGACTGACAGAAAGACAGGGAAGCTCAAGCAATAGATGTGAGAAATCCAAAGCATGCTTAAGAAATGCTGCTGTCAGGAAACTCTTAAGATTGAAATGCCAAGATTACACAGCATGTCCACAAACTCACTGTAGCTTTATAGGGACTGAGTGTGCCAGCTTTACATTTCCAAACATTTCTAATTCTGAGGAAGAAACTGCAGATGTTTGCTACTCAAATTTGAGATTATAATCTCTTCCTAACAATGTATGTTTGTATGTAACTAAGGGAGATGAGGACAGAAAGAAAAAAAGAAAAGGAGCTTACTCCTTTCTTAGGAGTTGAAAATTCAGTCAGGAAGGCGGCTATGAAATATTCTAGTCTTGACATACATTCTATAGATACATGTAACAATGAAAGATAATTATGTAGGAAGAGAATGGAACAAGCATTATAGCGGAGCATGTTCCAGAGCGTCTTTTATTTTTGGAAGTATGATACCAACCCACACAAAGCACGGCATTTCCAAATCAGCCCAGAGACAAGTTAAAGTATTATTTAATAATAATATAATCAGTTATCATAATATTTAATAATTACAATCTTCTTTAGCATGCTTATCAGGAGCATTGCACAACACTTCAGAAAGCTGTTTTCCAGAAAAACTGTGGTTTGATTTTGTCTGTACCTGTTATGTGTGTAAATAGAGGCATACATGCAAACAGTTTTGTCTCAAACAGGTGCAATATCAAGAATAAGGTGCAATTTTTATTTCTCAGACAAAACACCTGTTGGTCTCTGGAGTTTCACTAGGGTCAGATTCCAAACAACAGAAATTTTTACCAATTTTAAGATTCTTTCCCGTTCCCCATAGAATTAAATAAGTGACAGTTTTTTATATCACTGAGGATGTTAAGCATATTTTGTGAAGCATTAAAATGTACATATATTTTTCCCTATATCTATCTATTTGCAAGTCATGCCCACATCCCTGAAATGATTCTTCCTTTGGAAAGCTTTGATGCTGTGATATTGCTGCAATATTTTGTTAATAAAACTCGCACTTTTGAACAGCTGGTTCCTGCAGTCCTTAGAAGGACATAATCCTTATTAACACACGCAGTCTCGTTAAGAGTGCAGAGTTGAAGACTCCTTGAACGATGAGTTTGGAGGAACAGACCCTCTTCATTCTTTATTACCAGACTAGACTACCAGATATTAATGGCTTTAAGTTGGAGAAGGGCAGATTTAGATTGGATATTAGGAAAAATTTCTTTACTCTGAGGGTGGTGGAACACTGGAACAGGTTGCCCAGGGAGGTGGCTGAGGCCCCTTCCCTGGAGATATTCAAGGTGAGGCTCGATGAGGCCCTGGGCAACCTGGTCTAGTCAGGGGTGTCCCTGCGACTGTGGGGAGGTCGGACTAGATGGCCTTTGGAGGTCCCTTCCAGCCTGGATGATTCTGTGATTCAGACTACTATCAGACAAATAGGTTCATTTAAACAGTCAAACAAAAGACTGTTTAGCCTGGAGAAAAGGAGGACGAGGGGATACCTTACCAGTTTCCACAACTACCTGGAAGGAGGTTACAGAGAGGTGGGGGTCAGTCCAAGTAACAAGAGGAAATGGTCTCAAGTTGCACCAGGGGAGGTTTGGATTGGATTTGGAAAAAATTGTTCACCAAAAGGGTTATTGGAACAGGCTGCCCAGGGAAGTGGTGGAATTGCCATCCCTGGAGGCATTTGGAAGACGGGCAGACGTGGTTCTGAGGGACATGGTTTAGTGACGGTTTCATCAGTGTTAGGTTGATGGTTGGTCTTGATGATCTGAATGGTCCCTCACAACCCGGGCAATCCTGTGATCCGAGGTAACACACACTTTGTCGTTTGGCCACCTCAGAAGGAAGGAGGGAAGAGCACCCATTCTCATGCTTCACAACCACTGGGAAGCAGGATGCCCGGAGGGACACCCGGTTCGGCCCTCCCGCCGGGCCTGCTCTCCCTCCCTCCGGCCACAGGTCGCCACAAGCCCGCTTCGCCTTGCCCGACCGCCTCTGCTCGTCCTTTCGAGGGTCTTCCAACAGCCGCCGCTTGGCAGGAACCCCCCTCGCCCGGTGGCCACTCGGCCCCGCCGCTGGGCGAGCAGAGAGCTGCCGCTGCCCGCTGGAAACGGCCACCCGGCGGCGCCGCAGCCCGGCCCGGGGGCAGGGAGGGCGCCGAACGCCGGGGCTGAGGGGCGGCCCGGGTTTTAATACCGTTAACCCCCTTCTGTGCCAGGGCGGGGGACCGAGCTGCCCCCGGCGCCAACCCGAAACAAGCAGCGCTGCCTTCGGAGGCTTTCAGCCCGAAGGAAGGCAGCCAGGTTTCCTCCCTCCACCGCACACCCCACTCTGATCGGGCAGCGCCTCGCACGACCTCTATTCGCGTCCCCTGGAAGGACGAACGG
>VXBW01001332.1:923234-956529 GCA_013400375.1 Thinocorus orbignyianus | reverse complement strand
CGGGGAGCGCTCGGCCTCTCCGCGGGGCTGAGGAACGTCTGGGGTTGTCCTTCAGGGCCGCGCATACCTGCCGGAGGGCAGAGCTGCTGACAGACGCCTCCTGTCGAGGAGGAGAGAGCCGGGACTCCCGGGGAGCGTCCTCCCGGCCGCTTCCCCCCCCCCCCCCCCGCCCCCGCGCCGCCCGCNACGCCTGTTTCCTCAGGAGCCGGGGGCAGGAGCGGAGCCGCCGGGTCCCTTCCTGCCGCTTCCCAGCCGTGACCCGAAGGGAAACTCGCCATGGCAAGCGAGGGCAAACAAGTTGTTCAGGCAACAGGTGATGATGGAGGAGGAGGAGCGGGGAAGGAAGGGAAGGCTGCCGAAGGGGCAGGCGTGCTGCAGCCGCTGAACCCCGGAGTCCCCATCCGAGGCATCAGGATGAAATTCGCCGTGCTGACAGGACTGGTGGAAGTTGGTGAAGTGTCCAACAGAGACATAGTCGACACGGTGTTTGATCTGGTAAGTTGATTCCCTTTTTGGACACGAGAGAAAAGAACAGCAAGTACATGCAGAACTATCCCGTGCTTTTTTGTGGCTGTTTTTGTTTTTTTTTTTTTTTTTTTTGTCAGTGTTGTTTTGCATGTTTACCCTTTGACCACGCGAGATTTCTTTTTACCCATGAATCAAAGAATCTGAAAATAAAGCATGTGAGCCTCTATATACATTTAAGCTTGAAGTAACTCTACAAAGCATCCCCCTTGGTTTGCCTCAGAAATTGTTGCTTTATTTAGAGCTGGAGTGTATTGTTATGTTTAAACATTCAACAGGTGTACTCAACAAGAAAGTTAAATGTTGATTTAGTAACTTAAACTGTGATCAAAACTCACACTTTGTTGTTTTGAGCCAAAACAACTTTTCTGGTGCAGATGTTTATGTCCCTTTTTGCTTCCCTTTACTTTGAAACTTCCATGCTCTGTCTGCAGGGAGACAGGAAGGTGTCAAGGAGCAGTTCATTGAAATGCTTTACTCGGCTTATTAGGAAGAGTAGAACGTGGCTTCGGTGTCCTTTTCTTATTAATGAATTAGGTAGTCGGCTGCTATTTTTTTGAATACGGTATGGATGTAGTTAATACTTCATAACAGATCTCACAGAAAATTGAGGATACAACTTTTCCTGTTGAAGCTGAGAACATAAATATCCTTGAACTTCTTGGGCCTTGTTTAAAAAATTAGCCTAGCTGTCTGTGTTTGCTTGCTGAAGGGGACCAAACATAAGGAGGAAAGCTGTGTTTAAGTTTACAAAGATACTCTGCTATCATCAGAGTTCTCAAAACATCTCTAAAAATACTCATCGTTCTTCCTTCTTCATTTTAGTGAGCACCTTTGACTTTAAAACAGCGGGGTTTCTGACAAACCAGGAAGTGGGGGCATGTCACAGTATAAAGCTCGGTAACAAGGAAAGCTGGTGCAAGAGGCTGTTTGCATTTCTGTTGTTTTCTTAGTACTATTCTCTGCTACACGCAAGTTTAGATGGTCGCTAAGTATTTGTTTGGGCTGCATCTGTTTAATGTTTTTTGATGTTATCTTCTTGGGTTAAGATAAACATTTGTTTTCTTAATATTTTCACATTAACAGAATGTAATGTTCTAAATTGTTCGGATGGAAGTCTCTATATAGTACTGGCAAAAAGGAGAACAGATCAGAGATTTCATGGATGCTTCAAGTAGGAGAAAGTTGTTTCAGTTAGTTAGAGTCCACTTGACAAAACCTGGTGCTCAGGTATATGGACAAGGTTCAAAAGGAAATTCTGGTAAATAGTTTAGGATTTAGGACACTTGTGTGAAGGGAAATTGTTCACAAGTGTGTTAAATTCTATTTTGTCTATCATGGTCTTTTGAGTCGTGTACGGGAGTTGTATTTTATGGCAGCAGTGGAAAGAGGTCCAACAGGATAATAAAAAACACAAAAGCTCCTTGATCCTGGGGTTCCTTTTCTGCTCCATTTTGAATGAGAGAGGAACAAAAAATTCAGCTTCATTCAGAGAATCCTTGATGTTAGATTTAAGAAATCTGGAGAATTTGAGCTGTGGACTGCATTTTCCTGGGTCTTCATTTCCCAAATAGAAGTAGGGGAGAGATTCTGGCCCTGGAAACTTTTGAAACTCTATTGTCACATTTTCTGCAAGTGACCTCTGCAAGCACCTCTCCAAGAAGATTCCCCAACTGTTCCAGCATACCCGACTACAATGCAGGAGGCTATAATTCATGCTCCTGCACCACGTTATTTTATCATAGCAAAGTAGTCATAGAATCACAGAATGGTTAGATTTGGAAGGGACCTTAAAGATCATCAAGTTCCAACCCCCCTGCCATGGGCAGAGACACCTTTCCCTAGAGCAGGTTGCTCAAAGCCCCATCCAACCTGGCCTTAAACACTTCCAGGGATGGGGCATCAACAGCTTCCCTGGGCAACCTGTTCCAGTGCCTCACCACCCTCACAGTAAAGAACTTCTTCCTAATATCTAATCTAAATCTCCCCTTTTCCAATTTAAAACCATTCCCCCTCGTCCTGTCACTAGACTTCCTGACAAAAAGTCCCTCTCCAGCTCTCCTGTAGGCTCCCTTCAGATACTGAAAGGCTGCTCTCAGGTCTCCCCAAAGCCTTGATAGTTACTTGATAGTGATCATGAAACAACCAGTGGTTTGGTAGTAAGTACACGTTACCTAGGTTATGTGAGAACAAAGTCCAAATTTTTTGGCAGTACCGAAAGAAGTAGACCCCTTGGTTTCTTGGGTCCCAGGAAGATACATCAACTACTGGTGACTAATTTGTAAGGAGGAGATATCTCCATGTTCTGTGGTTTTATTGAAATTGGAATCCTAAAAAAAATCAAGCCAACCAACAAACTTACAGTTTTTGTTACAGAAAGCATCTGTTTTCTGGATTAGGTTTGTTTGGTTTTTTTTCCCCCTGTTCTTTTTTTTTAGCAAAAACTGTTAAGCTGATTTTTTAATATAGCTTCCTGGGATGTGAGATCTCCCTACAAAGCAATATTCATCCGTCTGTCATTGAATTTTGTCTCCGTTCAGTCATGAGCTGTGACGTCTTTTTCTGTTTAATAGTTTTGAAATCATGCTGATCAGAATTTAAGGCATGTGAAGTGCTGGTTAGCAATGGTGTACTCACTTTTCTGTGTGTGCAGAAAGAAAATTAACTTTTATATGAAAAAGCGATTCTTAGCTATGGCTGTTCTGGTAACTTGTTTCCCAGTAGCTTTCAGAGTGAGTTTACTCATGTGTGTGTGCAAGGTATGAGAATCAAGCTGTGATCTGTTGTTACTAACGGAGTTAAACCCAACGTATCCCCTCCTGTGGGGTTTCATTCAGTTCAGTGACTCATAACTGCACTACCTCACTGGCGTTAGCAGAAATCAGCTAGCTTGCTTCTTGTACTTTGAAAGGAGGAGTCATATGGTATTTGGGGGATATTTTTTTTTTTTTTCATCACTAAAGTGATGAAAGTGTTTGGACCAGGGTGGAAGAAAGGGTGGGCAAGTGTGTGTTGAAAGGTGTTTTTTACATGCTTTACGAAGCATAATCACCCTCAAACGAGTTTATTTTTTAAAAAGATAGGTTAGCTGACCTAATTTTTGTTTCTTGAGCAAGCATGTTGCTCTAAATTATGCTTTTCAGGTTNAGGTGCTCCAGCCCTCTGATCATCTTGGTGGCCCTGCGCTGGACCTGTTCCAACAGTTCCATGTCCTTTCTATGTTGAGGACTCCAGAACTGGACACAGTACTCCAGGTGGGGTCTCACAAGCGCAGAGTAAAGGGGGAGAATCACCTCCTGTGACCTTCTGCTCACACTTCTTTTGATGCAACCCTTCTTTTGATGGCAAATTTCTTTATTGGTGACGGACAGTCAAGAGAAGCCCAAAGTGCTGTCTTGATGTTCCTCATCTTTAAGGATTTAAGACAGGGTCATGCTTTATACGTGAAAGACTTAGGAGGTCAAAACCCTAAAATGCACAGTAATTGACCTGTTGCTTACTAAAGAAATTTAAGCTTCTGTAGTCCTGATTACTTGGGCAAATAACTTGTTCAGTCCAGCAATGTTGGATCTTGGAGCTGAGAACCGCCTATAACATTTTCTCTGTCCAGCAGTATCGCAGAGCACTTAGTGAGCTTGCTTCTAGCGCGCATCAGAAAAAATCGTAGTCTCATTTTATTGTCTTTGGAAATTCTACTCTTAGAAAAATTCAGATTGTTCTGCTTTGTTTTGGTCAGTATTCTCTGAGAACCTAGTTTTTCAGCTCGTTAGATATGGCTATGTGTATTTCAGCACTTCTTAAAATCGAGACAGAAAATAGTGACTATAAGGAAGCTTACTATTCTGTGAAAAACTTGGAAAGCACGTTGTTTTTCAAGTATTAATCTGTTCTGTTAGTTTGACTTACTGTCTGTCAGAGAAGTATGGATTTATGCTGTTCATGCATTGTGAATTTTTAATTTGCCTTGGGCGTCAATAACTCCTTGAATTTCCTTTTTTATACAGATTAGGTGAATTTCTGTTCATTGCCTCATATCTGCTCCTCCCTCTCCTACCCCTTCGTTTATTAAAATAAAAAGCATCCTGGTAGTAGAGGATGATAGAATCGAAAAATAAATTATTTACAGTGGGACCTGTTACTAACTGAAAATAGCTATGTGTTTCCCATGGTAATACAGAAAGATAAGTTGACCTCCTGCTAATGAAGAAAGTTTCAGGTAGAATAGTAGAAATAATTCAGCAATTGGCAAAACTTAAACATACATATGTAATTAATTACAGTACTGTGCTACTAATGTCAAAGAAGACTTTTAGGATCTGAAGTTTTCAGTTGCAGAGAACGAATTCTGTTTTGAAGGCTATATAACCTGCATTGGAAATACAGAAGGTTCTGCAAAATATTTTCTATATTAAATATCTGGGTGGAGCTTCTGGTCTACTGCGTTCTACATGGGCTTGCCTTGTATCATATGTCAGTGTTGTCTTGTGTTCAAGTTATTGCAAGTTGCTTGTTTATATGTAAAACTTAGGTCGCTGGACAGCCTTGTCTTTCAGTAGGTAAAGGGCTCTTGCTGATAAGTGTTTTGTTCATAATGGATGCTGTATGTTCAGGGGTGAACTATGCTGCAGTTATTGGGCTTGCAGAGGGAAATGGATATTCTGTCAAAATTCTACTATGATTCAAGCAGTTGACCGTACAACTACTGTCTTTCTCTGTGGTGGAGGTTGTGTAATTCAGTTTGGGGACTTCATGCCAGAATTTAGTCAGGTTTCAAGTCAACTTGTGTCTAGAGATAGATGTTCAAGACTTTGAGTGGTCTTCTAAAGAAATGCCTTGCTCTAAGCCAGTTTTGTTTTAAAAAGCACTTCTAACAATTCTATTGACTATAATATAGATTCAGTTACTTGTTGCAGAATGTGGTGTGTGTGTGTGTGTCCCAGTCTGTGTTGCAAAGACTTTTTCTTTTTTTTAATGTTCTGTTTATCTCTTTGGTGAGGAGAAGGTGCTGTTGCATCTGGTTCTGTTTGTGGAGTGTGAGGTCCTCACCAAGAGTCTTCTAGTCATGAAGTGCAAATGAGAAAAAAATCTTAGTTTCTATTACCTTTGGAGGAAAAATAACAGTATCTGAGGAGCAAAGACCAAAATTACTTTTAAAACTTCATTTGTCACCTGTCTTTCTTCTGCCGGACTTTACTTAAAACATCAAATAAAAATCAATATAACTTATAAAAATTCTTACTGTTTACTTTCCTTGTTTCTTCTTTGTGAAGTAACATCCTTTCCCAGCCCCACTTGGCTTATTTTATAGGACAGATTTGTTGGCCTTCTGCTCCTGTGCCCTCTGCTCTTTTTGTCAAGTCTCTACTGCTATGGTTTCTGCACTATAAACTCTTTATCGTCATTCATATTGAAAGCTAATGGCATCACCTGCTGATACAACAGGTTTCTAATTTGGTATGAATGTTTCTGAAACACTAGTACCATGGATTTTATGAAGCAGAAATTCCCCTTTTTTCATCTCTGGTCACAGACTTTTTTTGCATGCACCTTCTTGTAGAAGAAGCTAATGCTGGTAGAACTAGATATATTATACTTGTAAAAATTCACCATAAATATCTTCATAACAATGCATTGTTTTCTTTACCTTACTGTACGTTTTTTGAGAATGCTAGGATTTATTTTCCATATAAATTTATCAATGCTGATGACAAGTGAGAGTAACCAAATTGTTTCTAGAGCATCACTGCATATTATGCGTTTCTTAATATATGCAGTCTTCCCTGGTAGGTTCCCAGTAAGTACTCCTCTGGCTGTAGTTATCCCAGATCAGTCACTTCTGTCCACTTGCAGTATAGTTGATAAGGTAAGTCTGTGGCTTTAGCTGGGTCAAGCTTCAAGTTCTCTTAAAAAAACCCAGCCAACCAAACCCATAGTGAATTGGACTGTCAGCTCTCTTGTTGATCCCATGTGACCTTACTCTTGGTGAATGAGTGGAATTCAGCAAAAGATCTGTAATGCTTTAAAATCTGGCTTGATGTCCTTTTTATAAATACATTAGATGCAAACTTACTTCTTGCTGGCCTCTTCACAGTGGGAGGCTTGTGCACAGTTTGATGAATGAATTTAACTCCTTGAGTCCAGGTTATCTTTGTGGTTTTGAAGACATTTAACTTGTGATCTGGTAACAGTTAAAGATGATTTTAGTAAGCTTAGCTGACTAAATGAGGCTGAGAAGTGCCTTTCATTATACTTTATCTAGTTCAAAATAGTTGATTAATGGGAGTCACTCGTCCTTCACTTAGAATAAGAATTACAGACCTCCATCTTGTTAGAATGTCTTCTGAGTGGTTATGGATATACTTACTATTGAAGTGTTGCGTATTGTGTTTTGGTGGTTGTTCTTTTTTCTTCAGGCATTGATGCAGTTTGGACAGTACTTTGAAGTTAATGCATCATAAGCGTAGGAATTCAAGGAAATTTTCTAGTCGGTTGAGAAAGGCATGGAATGTAGCGAGAGGATAATGGCAGTCTTGAATGACATCCTGACAATTTAGAAGAACATTGCCTAGAGTCTGAGGAGGAGCTCATTTGTACTTTGGCTGTGGTATCACCTTGCTCCGGTGACTGCAACTTAATACATGTTGTAGACGACAAAATATTGAGGACAAAATCATAAGACCACACAGAAAGATGTTCAGGTTTTCTTGGTCTTCCTCTAAGTGGCTGATTTTTAGAGCTTCTTGTGACCAATCTAGAGTTTCAAATGTCTGTGAAAGTCTGTAAGTTACATGCAGTCTGTGTTTTCCAGAAGTTTTGGCAACCTGTACTGCCATTGTACAAACAGAACAGTACAAAACTAAAATAAAGCTAAAAAACCAAGGCTGAACCAGACATTTACGTATAGCAGGTCTTAATAATGCAGTATTTGATAGACAATTTTTAATTAGCAGTCCGTTTTACAAGTAAGCCTGTTTAAAATGTGTTCCTAGCATGCTTCAGAATTCACCTTTAGAGGGGAATGCATCAGTTCAGTGACAGATTTTTTTCAACAAAGGAGAGAGAGTCAGGTATCTTGTGTCTGCTTTGCCCTCTCTAAGTAGTATTTTGTATCACCTGTCAGACAGCACTGGGCTGGATGGACCACTGGCCTGACTCAGTAGTGCAAACAGCACAGTAATGTAGTGGCCATATGGGCTGGCTCAGGAAAAGCATTTACGGATTAGGGAATAGAATGAAATTAGTCAAAAGCATCGGGGAAATAGGTGGATAGTGTGTCAAGGTTGCAACAAAGGCTGGACATTGCAGAGTGAGATAAAAATAGATAATTTTTCGTGTTTGTTCAAAGAGATTATTGGAGGGGTGCATCGAAGTGTGCAGGTTCAAGAGGAATGTGAGTAAAAAGAAGATTTTTGAAGTGACTGTGTTAGACAAATACTAGAGGTTGAGTAAAATCAGAGATGAGGTACTTGCTTAATTCTTTTTTAAGGCAGTGGTGGTTTGATACAGTATTCAGTACTCAGTGGTTAGTCAGTTGTACATTCAGATGCTGAAGCTTGCTGAGAAGTCCCAGTGGACTTTTGGATTTTGTGTGTATGTTAAGCTTTCAAATCTGATGAATGATAAAAATGACCTTTCCGTGTGGTTTCTTTCACTCTGTATTTTTTTTTACCACCTGCTTGGGAACCTGCAGTCAGTCTGAACTGAATCCCACTTAACGTGGTGTTCTTACTTTTTTTTTTTTAATAGATAAGTTGGTAACTTAAAGCACTTAGCTTCTGTCTTTATGAGGTCATGAAGTTCTTTGTGAACCTTAAGGAGGAAGCCTTAATCTCTTGCACAGATTAAATAAGCTTTGCAGTTTAGTCATTGATTGTGAAATAGCTACTTGCTACCTTCGGTATATAAACCCCTTTTCTGTCAAATTCAGTCTTGCATGCATTAAATTTATTCATATCTTTTAAAAGCAATTCTATTTATTTTAAATGGGTCAATCGGGATGAAAGTTTTTGCTCATAATCACTAATTACCCTTAGCTAACTTTCTGCCATTCAAGCGTATTCCCGAGTCCCTAGAGGCGTTGCTGGCCTCTTCATAACATTTTGCATGATGGTTTTTGGTATTATCTTGACCTAATTACTAATGTCCTAATTTATATTATATTTCTACTTTAACTAATTCTGGATTTTTCTCTTAGGCTTGGTTTTGAGCTAAAGCATGTTATTGCCTGCCCAAAACCTAGTTTGGTCATTTTTTATTTTTTTTTTCCCTCTGGGAAACCTTCAGACTTTGTCTGGGAGCTCTGGCCATTTGCCATGAATCTGAGGGCTCTAATTAATTTGCATAAAACAGGGTACTGTTGCCACCTGCTCTTTTAATACCACGTGTGACCAGTGGAGACTGTAGTTTCCAGTATGCAGTGCTCCATGTTTAGAGCAGATAGCAATCGAGATGCATCCTTGCACAACTGCTGTAATCAAATTCGCTAAATAATGCTGCTGCATGAGTTGCAATTGTACCTTTTTCCTGAGACACCGTAGTCCTTGTGCTTCCTGATACCAGAAGCCTGTTGTAATTTGTGAAGTGCTTGCATTGCTACAGTGCTTTAGATTCCACAGCTTCACAAGTAGGCATAAGTAGTTTATTTAGATAGCAACTAATTTATGGAGAAGAAAACCTAGTGCCTTCCACTGCACTGGATTTTGTTTGGTATAACTGCAGAGCTGGGAGTAGCTACGTCCCAGGCATGATTTTCTTGTTAATAGCTGCCTTGAGATGATACTTAAATGAGAATAGCTAGTGGGAATAGGATGTGCTGTGTTGCCTCCTGTAAAGTGCTCTGTGAGTTTGAGCTTTTTACTGCAGCCTGCTTACAAGTTGTTCTGTTGATGTTTTTGTAGTCTACATATATCTAGCCAAAAAATTTCTTATGCAGTATGCATCAAATTCAGATTATTTTTGTGGTGACCAAAAAGCTGGAAGTGAGTTGTTATGGCAAAATACAGTTCTATTTGCTTGATGCAAGTGCAGAAGGCAACACTTAAAGAGCTGGTGGGTTAGCTTTTCTTTGCAGCTGAAAGTCAAAACCAGAGTAACCACTTAGGATTCATCAGTTCTATGGAAGTGCATTATGTGTATTTGTGTTCCTCCCTGCCTCCCCTGCTTTGCCATCAGCAGTTGTTCTCTGTGGTGTAGATAGAAATTAGAGAAATAAAAAAACAAAAACAAAAACAAAAACGAACACACACACACACACACCCCACCCCTGCCCAAAAGGTTCTTTACATGTAATCATAGACATAAGTTCAAAAAATGACCAA
This sequence comes from Thinocorus orbignyianus, assembly GCA_013400375.1. NCBI lineage: Eukaryota > Metazoa > Chordata > Aves > Ciconiiformes > Thinocoridae > Thinocorus > Thinocorus orbignyianus. Next base: position 946,687 of record VXBW01001332.1, on the reverse strand, counting down.
TGCTACAGCAGTAGAGTATCTGATAAGCCCTAGAACAATGCAATCCAGGGGAGAATAGGGAACCGAATGACTAATGTTGGTAATGGTGCATGACTGTTAAATAAACAAATGGAAACTATCAGTTCAGTCAGCATCTGCCCTCTGCTAATGTTTTTGTTGAAACTAAGCATGTGATTTGTTTGTAGTTTTCGTTGTGAACTTGATTGAAAAGAAGTTGCAAGGTTGGTTGTTTCATTGTTTTTTTGGTGCTCCCCCCCACCCGCCCTTCTCTAATGGGAGCTTAGTTATACCGTACTATTTAGTTCCAGTATATAATTTAGTTGCTCTCATGCCTGACTTCTAGGTATCTGATATGGATACTGAGTAACTGCGGCTGCATTTTTAGAATTCATTTTGAAGTAGCTGATGTGGGCTGGGGAGCTACGAATGTTTAATGTGTTGCTAGTGTTGTAGAATGGGAGAACACCGAGATGCTGGGAATGGGTATTTCAGTTTGGATTGAGAAAAGCCATCTTTCTGTTTTGTAACCTACAGCCAAGGGTCACCTTCTGATGCTATGATGTGCTTAACAGTTCAGATTTCCTTGATTTAAATGAGTTAGCACTGGTGTACAAGTCAACAATAAAGCGCTGTGAAAAGAGTTCTCAGGCACAGAAACTGTACCAGCAGCTTCCCATCTTTATGCAAATCAGCAAATGCTCATGGGGAAAAGACTGCCTTGTTTTCTTGTCCATTTCTTCCTCAAAAGTAGGATCTTGTGCCAACCTCACACCATGACAATCTGCTTTGTCCTTTCTGTGCTCCCCTGGCTCTTCTGTGACCTGGTACCTGCTGCTTCTGTCCTGGGCTGCAAAAGTGGTTCCTGAGCACTTGTGGGGTTCTGTGGGTGGGCTGGGGAGCTGCGAATACCGCCGTGTGCTGTGGATCAGCTGATTGGCGAGGGTGTTGCCTTTGGGGAGATGTATATTCCATGACTCATCGGAGACCTGGCACTAAAGACTTGTGCCCTTCCTGTGTACTGCTTTTAAAGTGAAATGTATATTGCTCTTTGGGGATTCTGCTGGTTTAGTGAGGTCTCATCTATGCAGGAAATGAAAGCTACCCAGATTTCTCTGTCCTTAGTAGGAAGAGATTTGAATTGCCATTCGTCAGGATTGTGTACTGATGGTGTTGTGATTTGTATAGGGACATTTCTAATGCCTCTTTTGTGAAGACTAGGCTCACATTCAGCAAAGAACACCAGATTCATGGGTATGGAGTGAAGGTACAGAAAGAAACAAGTCTCAGACCTCGTGGTTAAGGTGTTTGAATAAGGTTCTCCAGTCACTCATGTATGACAGGAAAGATTTGGAGCTGGAAGATAGTGGATTTCTTGCTCATATGTTAGAGCTTTAGTAAAGTTTTCGTTGTGGTGTACAGAATTCTGATATCCTTCCTGGAAGATGGATTATCTTCAGGTGGGTTTGTCTGGTGACTGAAAAATCACTGGAGTTGGTTAGACATATTTCAGAAAGATAAACGGCAGAAGCTTGGGCTTCTTGCTTCTGGATGGTGCTGTCATTTTGCAGAAAAGCGATATCCCTGTTTCCAACTAGATCCTATTTTGGGAATGTGCTTAGTACTTCTCTGTCCTGTCTTGAGAGAAGCCATGAGCAAACTGGAAAAATGTCTTAGACCACTTCTACATACAAGTTCGTGTCATGTATTTTTTGCCTTCCCCTCCAAAAAAGGGGGAAAAGTAGTTCTCACATGATCAGATGATGTAGATGACTGTAATAAGGAAAGTTGTAAGTTCAGTAACCTAGCATTCCCTCAGCTAGGTTTTGTGTGACAAATAGAGAAGCCTGGAAAACTAGATACAAAGCAAAAGTTGAGGGAAAAAATTTGAAGTTTCACATCAGAGCTAATTTAATCTTGATGCCTTTGTTGTTTTTCTTACCACTTTAAAGATGGAGGTGACTGTAGGTGTTTTTAATTAGATATGCAAAGAGTTGTCAGGATCTTTCAATTCCAGTCATATGTATAAAGGTGGAGGTAAAACTTTAGAGGAGCAATCTAACTCTGCCCAAAGAAATTGTCTTAAAGTAGCATTGTAAATGAACAGCTTAGTTTAATCACTATAACTGTGCTGTAGTAAAACTTGATTATTATCTATTTGTTTCAAATTCAAACTTTTGAAATCAAATCCTAGCCGTCTAAATGCCATGATCTTGTCACTATCCTTCATGTTAGAAAAGTTGTGTCAGACTGGTGAAGTTACCAGTGACCAGAAAAGGAGAAATAGAATGCCTATTTGTAAAAAGGAGAAAAAAGGGGAACCTGGGGAACTACAGGCTGGTCAATCTCGCTTCTGTGCCCTGCAAGATTATGGAGCAGATCCTCCTGGAAATTATGCTACGGCATGTGGAAAACAGGGGTGATGGGTGACAGCCACCACGGCTTTACTAAGGACAAATCGTGCCTGCCAGATTTGGTGACCTTCTACGTTGGGAGTTGCTGCATTGGTGGATAAGGGAAGAGCAACTGATGTCATCTCCCTAGACTTGTGCAAAGCATTTGATACTGTCCTGCTTGTCTCTAAATTGGAGACAGGGATTTGATGAGTAGATTACTTGGTGGATAAGGAATTGGCTGGATGATTGCACTCAAAGACTTGCAGTCCATGGCTTAATATCCAGGTGGAAACCACTGCCGAGTGGTGTCCCTTACGGGTCCATATTGGGACCAGTATTTAACATCTTTGTTAGCAACAGGGACAGTGGGATTGAGCACACCCTCGGCAAGTTGCTGATGGCACCAAGCTGAGTAGTGTGGTTGCTGCTGTAGAGGGGAGAGATGCCATCCAGAGGGACTTGAACAGGTTTGAGAGCTGAGCCCATGCAAAGTTCACGAAGTTCAACAAGACCAAGTGCAAGGTCCTTCACCTGTGTCGTGGCAATCCCAAGCATCACCCAAGGCTGGGTGATGAGTGGGTTGAGAGCAGCCCTGCAGAGAAGGACTTGGGGTATTAGTGAATGAAAAATTGAATACGAGCCAGCAATATGTGCTCGCAACCCAGAAAGCCAGTTGCATCCTGAGCTGCATCAAGTGTAGTCAGCAGGTCAAGGAGGGCGATTCCGGTNCAAAGCATTTGATACTGTCCTGCTTGTCTCTAAATTGGAGACAGGGATTTGATGAGTAGATTACTTGGTGGATAAGGAATTGGCTGGATGATTGCACTCAAAGACTTGCAGTCCATGGCTTAATATCCAGGTGGAAACCACTGCCGAGTGGTGTCCCTTACGGGTCCATATTGGGACCAGTATTTAACATCTTTGTTAGCAACAGGGACAGTGGGATTGAGCACACCCTCGGCAAGTTGCTGATGGCACCAAGCTGAGTAGTGTGGTTGCTGCTGTAGAGGGGAGAGATGCCATCCAGAGGGACTTGAACAGGTTTGAGAGCTGAGCCCATGCAAAGTTCACGAAGTTCAACAAGACCAAGTGCAAGGTCCTTCACCTGTGTCGTGGCAATCCCAAGCATCACCCAAGGCTGGGTGATGAGTGGGTTGAGAGCAGCCCTGCAGAGAAGGACTTGGGGTATTAGTGAATGAAAAATTGAATACGAGCCAGCAATATGTGCTCGCAACCCAGAAAGCCAGTTGCATCCTGAGCTGCATCAAGTGTAGTCAGCAGGTCAAGGAGGGCGATTCCGGTCCTCTGCTCTACCCTGGTGAGACCACACCTGAAGCACCTGTCTCCAGCTCTGGGGCCCCCAACATAAGAAGGACTTGTACCTGTTGGAGGGAGTCCAGAGTAGGGCCACGAAGATGATGAAGGGACTGGAGCGCCTCCTGTATGAGGCGAGGCTGAGAGAGTTGGGGTTGTTGAGTCTGGAGAAGAGAAAACTTTGTGAAGACCTTATAACAGCCTTCCAATACCTTAAGAGGACCTATAGGAGAGATGGGATAGACCCTTTATCAGGGAGTGTAGCAACAGGACAAAGGGTAACGGGAGGACAAGAGGTGACGGTTTTTAAACTGGAAGAGGGTAGATTGAGATTAGATATCAGGAAGAAATTCTTTACTATGAGGATGGTGAGACACTGGAACAGAGAAGTGCTGCATGTTTCCTCCCTGGAAGTGTTCAAGATGGGGTTGGATGGGGCTTTGAGCAACCTCGTTTAGTGATAAGTGTTTCTGCCCATGGTAGGGGGGGTGGAACCAGGTGGGTCCCTTTCAACCCAACCCAAACCATTCTGTGATTCTGTGTTCATTTCTTTGGGAAAAATAACTTTGAATTATACAAGGTTGCCACAAAGTTAAGCTACACTTATATTTGGAGGCAGGGGGAGGGAGAATTATTTCAGTGGGGTTTGATTTCTTCTGTCTCTGTCATGTATCATTAAGTATCTGTGTTTTCATTTGCTCTGTAGTGTGACACTATATTTATCCTGTAGCTGTTGCTAACTAACATGCAGGGTTTAATGAGAATTTTGTGGCTCATTCCTACTCTTGTAGCTGAAGCCCAGTATCATCCTGAACAAGATATTTCTGTGCATATTTCTGACAATAGGACTAGTCAGAGAGTGACTTAATGACAGTTTTCTGGCATGCATGACACCTATTTTGTGGAACAGTTTTTTGAATTTGGAATATACTTACTGTATGTCTCCTGTGGGTTGGTGGTGCTTTCGATCTCTGTAGCACTGAGTTAGAAGTGACCTTGGTGCTTCAATTTCCTGTTAAGTAACCTGCAGTACTGTATACAGGGAAGGAGGTAAACAGCTTTAAATGCTTATTTATTTTTCTCTTTTCAGTTGAGTAGTCTCTTTCACAGCCTTTAAGAGTCAGCTTTAATATTTGCTGTAGATCTGTTGTTTACATATATGAGGCTAGAGATATAGATAGAATTCTGTTTCTTGACTCTGTCTAGGAGTTTTCTTTATCAAGGATACCTATGAATGGCTTGGTTTTACTGTGAATGTACCATGTTGTGCTGGTTTTAGCTGGGGTTTTCTCACTTTTACCCTTTCTCTCTCCTATCCCAACTGAAAGGAGTGAGCGATCAGCTGTGTGGTGCTTAGTTGCCAGCTGAGGTTAAACCACCACATGTGTACTTGAAAAAATGCTTCAAAGCACATATAGGGATTCTTAAAACAGGTGTTGATTCCTGTAAGGATGGGATCAAAGCAGGGTAGAGGATTTCTGAATTGCAGTAATAGGATATGCAAATTCCCATATTAAAACATGCCCAAACCTCAAACTTAATCCAGAATTTTGAAGGCCAAGATGCCTTTGTTTAAAAATGTTAATAGTTTGGCCAAAAGGAGCTATTGACCATTGCCAGCATGCAAGCTAACTACATCTGATTAAAACTGTAGTGTGAAAGGAAACACAATAATGAAATGTATGTATGGCAACCATATTAATTAAGTTGTTAGTTACCCAAGCATGTTCTTTTTGTCTTCAGGCAGTGCTTTGTTATATGCAATGCTGTAGTCATGGTGTGGTCTCTGTATGGTGTGGTTCCATGTTCTGGTGCTGTGAACCATTAAGGTGCTTATGCAGTCACTGTGTTTGGTATTATGATGTAGTGTACTTCTCTTTGAGATACATTCATTCATGCCTCTTGCCTGAATGATTTTCATATCAAAGGCAGGTGTTATAAAAACAAGGAGACAAAAGTGTTACTTTTATTTACTAATTCTGTAAACATTTACAGGGCCCCCAAGGGTCAGGCTGGGCTCTTTCCTTTTCATCCATTAGGTGCAACTCGCTTTCTGCAGGCTGAATCAAGCCTTACTCGCTCTGAGTAGGTGAATCATGCCTGACATGGGACCTTTAGTTGAATTTAAGACTCCTAGGAAGAGGAATCTTTCATACAAGATTGTAAGGATACACAGAGTACCAAACAACTAGGAAATACTACTTCTGTTCTCCAGGAGCTACCTGCTTTGGAAGCAAATTTGTATGGGACTGCAGAGAATTGACAGAAGTGAAATGAGTGATAATTTTGGGTAGGTGATGCACTAAAGTGCCCCAAGGCAACTGTGCAGCAGTCACTGCTTTTGGAATTAACCACCTTCTTGGGCGGTACTTTCTGTGCTGCTCCATCAAGAAATAGTTCACAGTTGCTTCTTTCTTCTAGTGGCAGCATAATCAATGAGAAGTTCTGTCTTTGCATTTTTGCATCATTTGTTCTTACAATCCACAATGTCAATTCAGTGTTGGCAATAAAAAGCATGAGCTTCAGAAGCTTTTACGAGTTCATCAACAAACTATATAGCAGAAAGATTTGGAAAGTTGATGTCCATTTTCTTCTCCCTGGGAATTGGTCCAGATGTAAGTCAGTGGCATCTTTACTTCTAACAGACTGCATCACTTAGGTTAAATTACAAATCTTCAGGGTTACACTCTGAAACTGAGGACAGTTCTCAGCCCAGCAGTTTAAACAGTGCTTCCTACTTGGAAATCCTTGAGTTAAAAGTGTTTAACACTGTCTAGTACCCGGCTCTAAGGCCGCCTTATTAGGCTTTTTGCATTGTGTTTTTGTGAAGCTTAAAACTCCTTTTGCCTTTAAAAGGAAGAATGGAAATCATATCCAATTCAGGTGTCTTCATGGGACAGTGTGTAACTACCAATGTTTCTCTTTTCTTCTCCTGAGAAGAGAGAGGGAGGCAAGGCCTACCATGATGTAGTCTGATCCCAGTGATTCCTGGGAAGTTATCTTTGTCCGGTTACCTACTGGGGTGGTTGTTTCCGTAACTCTAGTGGTACTTAAAGTGCCTGACTTAAGTTTCATTCCAAAGTCCTGTTGTGTTTTTCAGAATTTTGGTAGCTTTACTGCTTTCATGAGCCAGTAGTAGCCTCTGTGTGCCTTCTGCTGCTATCTTCATTTCATATTACTTTAGCAGAGTGTTCTTTGTCATTCCAGATAGTACTGAAAAAGACAGCTTTCCTTAGACAGGGCAAATGCCTTTTTTAGGGAATTGGATTCTTTATCATCACTGTATGTGCAGAGACATGGAAGTATCTCTGTGGTTTGAAATGTTTAATGAATTTAGTGATCCTCATTGTCCATTTCAGTTTTTGAAATTTGAGAGAAGGAACTGGTCAGCCTTCCATGGAAACAACCTATTCTTTCAGGAAACAACTGAAAGTTTGGTCAATTATGCATTACGTGTGCTAAATTGATTTTTGAGAAAATTATCTTTTTATTTTTTAAGATGTGCTTGTCTTAGTAAACTGGTCTTCCTGTGTTTCACCAACAGATACCGTAGCAGAAGTCACAAGACGAGTAGTGTCAGTCTTTATCTTTGTTTGGAACAGAACAATAAACTAATTGTACTGGTACCTTTCTGAATTTGGTGGGTGATGTTGAATTAAGGTTCTAATTGCATTTGTTGTAACTCAGAACATGGCTCTTCCAATAAAAAGCCTTACAACCTAGAATGAAATAATAAAATTGCAGCAGCATTCATCTTTCTTGTACCTTGTCTACAAGGAATGTCTTCTTTTTCAAGTGTGAAGCCATTGGTAAGTGCAGGATTGCTGCTAGCAGCCAGCCAGAAGGCTGAAACTGAGTTCTCGTCCTGAAAGTGTAGCTAGCTGTCCTTTTTATGAAGGGTTAGTTTTCCTTGTCTTCTAGTCTCCCTGTGTTTTAAGCAAGTGTAATGATTTACCGATCATATGATAATCTGTAAGTGTATTTCAGGATAATTTTTCAACGTATTTCAAGATATATTCTGGGATTCCACTGCTGGTAGCTAAAGTTGTGAAGATTGGTACATGTAGGTTGCCATTTAGGTGTTTGCGATTCCTGGGGTAGACTACATGGCAAACAGTAGAAACCTGCTAAAAACAAGAAAGTAACCAGGGAAACTCAAATGAGAAAACTAGTATGAAGAACCAAATTCTTAAAAATGAAATGACATATCAAATGAGAAAACTAGAAATTGAGAAACGATCATATGAGCTAAAATTAGCATGCTGAGACAATCTGGGTGTCTATATTGATTGCTTCCTGAGAACAATATTCCTGCAAAGCAAATTTACCGATAGGACATTGTTGTGGTAGGTCTGTAGTTACCCTGTGTCGCAGGAGGGGGTGTGTGTGAAGCTCAGTTTTTAAGACATATAATTTACAGGTACTATTTTAGCTGTTGGTAAACTGTTACTAATGTGACTTCAGCTCTTCAAAAGAGTATTATTTAGCTGAATCAGCAAGGGCCAAAAACCTGAAATGAGGTTGTAGATGTTAAAGCTGTAGCAAGGGTGGTATCATTCAACAGCTTTAGGCAATGGCATATGAAACTCTGCCTGGGATTTTGACTTGATGTGGTCGTGACCTGTCATAACAGCAGTTCTCACTGCAGAAAATTTGTAGACACTCAAGTCCACTGGTAGACTTGGAGCTGAGGGGCTACAACCTTTTTAATTTTTTGAATCTGGAAGATGACAAACTTCTGTGTTTTATTGAAACAATTTATTTTGCACACTGCAGTGAACGATGAGAAAATTTCAGCATCTTTACATATTGAGACCTCATTGCCAACTGTGATGTTCCGTCATGCTTAGTTATGAAAGAGGAAATGAACACAAAAGCTGTTCTTCATGACTGACAGTGTATAGCGAGGGGCTTGTTTCTTTAAAGGCAGGAGACAGGCTGTGTTGGGCAGACAAGTTTCTGAAGCAGTGTCCTAAAACCTCAAGTCAGTTTGTGCTAGACCTTCAATTCAATACTTGAAACTAAATTAGAGTAGCTGTATGAATGCAAAATGTTTTTTCATGTAGCAGTAGAAATAATACTAATTATTTTTCAATACAAAGAGCAACTAAGGAAAGCATGTTGAAAATACTGAGGTGGTCCTAGAAGTGACAGCGGGAATTGGTTTTCTATTTTATCTGCGAATTCCCTGGAATGCATGTACTGGGGAAGAAGCTTTGAATGGAGGAAGTTCTCAAGATGGAAATGAAAATTCTCAGGGTTTCAAATCTAAAGTCAGAAACATAATTATTTTCATGCTCTTTGGGTTTCCTGTATGTTACAGGAGGCAGAGATAACATAGGTATAAGATATACAAGATAACTTATATATAACAAATATATAAATTGCTTGGTTTTATGCAGCAAACTCCAAGTGTGAAAGATGATTTCCAAGGAAGCACAGATATGTTGTAGTTTGAAATATCTGGCTTGCTTTGCTGTGGGTGCAGCTGGTGTCACTGCCACCACTGCAGATGATGGTAACTGTGGCTACCTCCAACAACCATTTGAGGACAGAGGCAAGAGCTTTTTGTGTTGTATACACCCAGTGTGTAAAACTCCTTAAACTGGTGACTGGACTAGTGCTTGTAATTTGAAAAAAAATTAAGATTCGTTGTCCCCTAGGATGACTATCTTAAATTTATGAGAATCTACTTGGGGATTTGATGGAAAGCATTTATGCTGATAGGATGATTGGTGGACTAAATACATGTTAAATGTTGAAATACGTAAATTGGATGGTTTCATAAATGTGACATTCTTATGCAGTGTGAATAAAAACTTATTAATTTTTGGAGTAAAAGAGGCATAAGCAGAGAAATTTACTTCTGTCTCCTCACCAAACTTTTTCAATTTTTCCCTTAAATGGATACATTTCTCAGTTCATTTCTGACAGTCTTAGAAAGACTTTTATTTTTTTTAATGACTGATTTCATTCATGTATTTTTGGGTTCCAAAAATGTTACTGCTCTATAAATCTGAAATTAGCTTTGTATTAAACACAGTGAGAAATGGGACTGGAACATAATAAGAGAACGAAATCTAATTTTATCACTTTTTAATTGTTATTATCTCACAAGAGCATTCTTTTGATTACCTGGAGTAATTTAGCACCATCTGTAGTGCCATGTGTAACACAGTTAAAGTAGTATAATAGATGCTGAGGATAAACACAGTTAAATTAAAAATGGTTACTGAGCAAGTGATTATGAAACATTTTAGGAATTTAAGAGCTTTTCATGGAGAAGGTTTTTTTTTTATCTGTAGCTTTGTTTTCCTTAACCAGCTGCCTCTCCTGGTTTTCTTGCTGCAGAACTATGGTGGCAATGAAGTGATTGCCACAGTAAGTTTTCTTTGAGAAAATGTTGCTACTGTCTGTTTCATCTGTATTTTCTGCTCAGTAAAGAGCTGTGTTACTGTATTAGCTGGGCTTTGCTGCAGCCTCGTCTTGGCCTGCAGCGTGCACAGTACAGAAGGCGAGAGATTGCTGCGATGACTGTTTTTTGCTCTAGTGGCATCGGGATTTTTACCAGTCTCTGGAGATAAACAGCTAAATTAGCTTCAGACTTTGCAAGCAGCACATGGACTGTTTAAGAAGCAAAGTGATGAATATAATGCTTAACACTCGATTTAGTTGTCTTAACAAGAAATGATTAAAACAAAAAAAGAACTTTGCTTAATGTCATACAAAGGTTACAAACTTTTGCTGGCAGTTTTTTGTCATAGTTTGGTTGACACTAGCTTTATACTCTGGGAAGGTTACAAATAAGTATAACTTGAATTTCTTCTTCCTATAACTTTTACTTCCCTTCCTGAACATTTCCTTAAATGTTTCATTAGATTGGTTGTGCTGAACATAAATGTGTCCCACAAGTCCCTTTCCTGCCTCTGGTCTTGAAATTTGCATGACAGGAAGGACAGAAGATAGAGTTGAATTTTTTATATTTAAGTACTTTTCAAATTATGAATAATGGTGTCTGTATCTGTATCACGATGGCCTTTTGTATCCACATCTGTCATTGATGAGCTGTGTTTAGGTAAAGTTGCACATAAAAGAAAAAAGGCAAATGGCAACGAAGGTGAGATAAGTTTGAGGTTCATCTTGAAATAAGGATGGTTTCTTAAACAAGTCTTGTATTCCATGCCGAATGCTTTACAAAGAGTCCAATAATAAACAAAAAGCAGATAATCCCACCTCTTTTTAAAATTTAACATGAAGAAAATAATACTATTGTTCCTTTCATCTTCCAACACACTGTCAATGTATTTTCCCCAATGTTGGTAACTGAATGATTTTTTTTTTCCCCCCAGTATTTCAGTTTACATCCGTACAAAAAAAAAAAAAAAAAAAAAAAAAAAAAAAGGAAACAAACAGATTTTTTGAAAGTAAGCATGTAATGCTACAATTTCACAGTACAAATATATGTGAGTAGTCATGTCAACATAAACCAAGAATGCTATGATTGTATGGCTAAAATAGTCATACATGAGGCACCTGTGTGCCTCCATGGATTTACTCCCTTGAAGAGTGCTTAATGTGGATAAAATGTTAATCTGTCTCACTGATACAGCATAATTCAGTCTTAACTTTTTTGTATATAAGTATTTACTTACCTATGTCATGAATTTCAGAAGGAAAATTGAGACTTTGCTAGGCAGAAAATGCTTTACTTTCTAAACATCTTAAAGATGTTGGAGAAAACTTTGGGTTTGTAACCTTAATTGGATTTTCAAGACTTTGTTGCACTTGCTGTTTTGACTTAGCAATTGATGGAGCTTAAATAATGTGGTGGTTATGCCAAAACCTATATTTGTATTTCTTGCTTCAGTTTTCAGTTACAAGAAGCAAAGTGTTCTGTCTTACAAATTGTGTGCTCACCTGTAATGCCAGTAGGAGGACATGAGAGGTTTACTTTGGGTTTTTGTATTAACTGAATCTGGAAGGCACAATGGGTATGTTTATTTAGAGACCAACCCGAGTTAGATTTGCAGTGAAGTGTATAAAAGCCATCAGCAATGTACTAAGTCTTAACATTGTACATCAGCATGTACTATTAAGACATACCAGTTTACATTTGAAAGTATTTACTTTCAAACTTTATAAATTTAAGATAAAACCTTATATAGTATGTTTTACAGACTTCTTTTTTAGCTTTCTGTTGAAGTTTGGCTTGTTAGCAAATGCCCACAGTTGAGTTTGAGAGGGCTATACTGTAAAGCCGTATTCTCAGCTTAGATAATTTTGTGTAAGTTATTGCTGGCCTTCCTGTTCCTCTTACCTCTACTGTATATATCTTTTCTACTCACCACTTCTGTTTATTACTTTTTTATTGAGTGTCATCTCAGTTCTGTTTTTCTGGTCCCTTTGAGTCGAGTGTCAGTTTTTCGTCTTCTGTAAAATACTGTTCTTGTGTACGATGCAAATCTTAATTATAGTGTTGCACGTGTTTGCTGTCTATAGGTATGCTTGTGGGGTTTTTTACATTTGTGATCCTATATAGAAGTGTGAGAGAACTATGATATTGCGTAATGAAACCAGTTATTAGAATTCCATTGAAGCAGCATGGTACCAGTTACAAGTATAGTGTTTTGTGACATAATTATGGCATTTGAAATGAAAAGATAGGCAGGAGTTGTTGTGTTGCAATAGTGGACCAATCAGAATATATAAAGTGTTAAAAAACAAGATACAAACTTGAGAGAAGAGCAACACTGCTCTTGAAATTCAGATAGTGAAAGGCTTATCTTGGAAGAGCACTTAAAAATTTATAGTTTCTTTGCAAGACTGTCAAGTAAAGATTATGAAGACAAGCAATCAATGTGTTAATGTGACCTCCTACATAACATCAGCCATAAGGCCAACTAATATTTTATGCAGTTAGTCTACAGACTAAATGTAAATAAATCTTTGCAAAGTGGATTGGGGGACAGCTTAGAACAATTGCCAGCAAGCCTGCAGTCATTTAGATTTGAGTGGCAGTAAGTCTTACAGTGTAAAAACTTAAAAATAGCCAAATGCTTTTTATATGACGTGTTCCACTAGAGATTTGAAAATACAGGAAATATACTTAGTACCACTGAGTCTTAGAGAGTTCAGCTCAACCTTGTAGACTAACTGAAAAAGAAGTTGGGTTTTGTGAAATACTGCAAGAAATGATGCATAAACTTTGATTGCAAAGGGGAGAAAACTTAGCATCTACAAAGATGTTAAAATCGACTCGATATATTGGATGGAAGTGTTTTGCCTTACATTAATCTCTCATGCTTGTTATGGAAACCTGGAGAATGTGCTATTTAAACTAGTATGGACCTGATTGGGTCAAGAACAGACCAAGCTTCATACAAACTATGTCTTTCTCTAGTGTTAACTTTTTTTATGTGAGATGTGAATCTTGGGATAAGCTGAAAGATTTGTTGGTAGGCAGGGTTGGTAACCAAATGTAGTTTCTGTGATGAGTTCCTACAGGTGGATTGCTGTGTCTTGGCTACTACCATATCTCGGAGAATTCTTTCAGCTGATTGAGAGTTTGTACGCTTGTCCTGGTTGAAGTGAACTTGGGAAAAGGCACCTCTTTTTATCCTGATAGTGCCGCAGAATTTTACGTGGTGACAAGATAAATTAGGTAACAGGAATTTATAATACATTATCCTTGTTCGTATCATTTCTAGAGGATTTAGACTGGCTAATTTACTAATATGTTGAGAGTGGGAGCTGGCTGAGCATTAGTGCGGGGAAGGCTTTGCATAGAGATCACTGAAGTGAGTTTTGGAAGGAAGCCAAGGAAACATTGTAGGCTTTGCTCAGGACTACAGAGAGTCATTCTGATCTGCATCTGAAATACTAGATCTGGTTTGACCCCCAGCTGCTGTGAAATGATTGCGAAGGTGGTGCAGGCAAGGGACACAATGCAGTGTCTTGTTGGAGAATTGTAGCCTCCTCTTCCAAGTGCAGACCATGCTGTTCTAAGTAATTCCTTTCTCAAAGCTAGATTAGGTTGTGTTCAGGGCAGAGGGGGACACAACAGTGCTTTATATCTTACAAAAAATGATGTTGCTCTAGAATTAACAGTCTAATTTTTCTAGTAGAGTACTTTATCAGGAACAGCATTGTATGTACTTGCAGAATCCACATGGACTCTAATTTCTGCAGTGATGCTTAAAATGGTGTAATTAATATTTTGGTTTGGTTTGGGTTTATTTGTTTGTTAGTGGTATTGATAAATAAAAAAACAGTAAGCAAAGTTTCATTTGATGTGCAGGGCTGGTGAAAGCTAGCGCTCAAAGGAGTAAAACTAGTTTGACTGTCACTATTCCAAGATGTTTTACCAATAAATCATCTTACAGAAACCATAACAAATGAACTTTTAGGTACTAAGAAATGTATAACGATGTTAGTTGTCCATAAATTTATTTGGCATTAAGCATTTTGATTAACTGAAGAAAGATCAACATGTTATGTGCTACAACAGGAGAATCTTTGTAACTTGAACCAGTAGACAAGTGAAAGGGGATGTTGTCTCTGAGGTATTACTATTACTGGGTAAAATTTCAGGTCACAGAGGAGCTGCATTGTCATATGTCAGCTACTTGAAGTAATACAGTCCATAAGACTAAGAAAGTCATGTTTTAGTTATCCTAGGGTCTGTAGGAATGGATCTCTACACATTCTGTTGGAAACTTATCGACTAATGTAAAGTTGAAAATGAAACATACAAGTATGCAATTATGTTTTTAAAATTATATTTTTAATTTCATACTGGCTTAAAAGGGAAAATGAGAGTTCTATTTGTACTGCTCTCATCTTATTTTTAAAAAACTTATTTTAGATTCCGTGAGCAAGAAAGTGGATTCTATCATTTCAGTGTACTTACTTTAGAAGATAGCTCCATATACTGGATAATTCACAAAGTTCTTTTTCTATTAAAAATCTGTTACCTGAAATGCCCATGAGATGGTGCTCATCAGTCTTGGTTTTGTGTAGCAGGAGATCTGTGTATAGTTCTGATTAAAGAGTAAGGACACAGTGGTTAGCATTGCTGTATTTCTAAGAGAATGGAAAAGAAGGAAAAAACCAACTGAAAATATCTTTAATTAAAATACAAAAATACCTATTACTATACTGTTTTGAAGTGTGCAAAAAACCAGCATAAAAAGCCTCTGCTCACCTTTGGGACGATTTATTTGATGCTAGTTTGCACAAATTATAGATTACTACTAATTTTTCTTTCTTTAAAATGATTTTCTAAATAGCCAAAAGGTAAAAAAAAATTTGAGGCATCTCTCCTTCTTGTCCTGCTTTATTTCCTTCTGCTTTTCTCTAAGCCCCATGAGTGTTCTTTATAGAAAACATTCTGCTACTAATCCG
This sequence comes from Thinocorus orbignyianus, assembly GCA_013400375.1. Lineage (NCBI taxonomy): Eukaryota > Metazoa > Chordata > Aves > Ciconiiformes > Thinocoridae > Thinocorus > Thinocorus orbignyianus. The sequence continues at coordinate 931,577 of VXBW01001332.1, read as the reverse complement.
TGCTAGTGTGTTCTGTTCTGTGATGTCTGTCTTTGGTTAGTTTGATTTGGTTTTGTTTTCCCCTGGACTTATGCGGACAGTCTGTAACAACCAATATGCAGCGGTGGGCCTGGGAAGAAATGTTAAACTTCTGTTTACTAAGACAAGGAGGATACTATTTGTTTGCATTGGACTCACAGTGTTAAAAGCTCCAGTGCTGTTTTTAAAGAGTATACTCTGTAATTTCAGGTGCAAGATGGGGAGAAAAATAGGAAAATAAAAGGAAGACATTACAAATGTCGTCTTTCTGAAGTGTGGTTACAGAAAGACTTACAGCAGGCTGCAGCACAGTAGAATGGCTGGAGAGCAACCCTGAGGAGAAGGACTTAGGAGTGTTGGTGGATGAGAAGTTTGACATGAGCTAGCAATGCACACTGGCAGGCCAGAAAGCCAACCACATCCTGGGCTGCATCAAAAGAAGCGTGGCCAGCAGGTTGAGGGAGGTGATTCTGGATTCTGCTCCTCTACTCTGCTCTGGTGAGACTCTGCCTGGAGAACTGTTTTGGAGTCCTCAGTACAGGAAGGATATGGACCGGTCGGAATGGGTCTGGTGGAGGGCCACGCAAATGATCAGAGGGCTAGAGCACGTCTCCTGTGAAGACAGGCTGAGAGAGTTGGAGTTTTTCAGCCTGGAGGAGAGGTCTCTGGGTAGACCTTATAACAGCCTTCCAGTACCTGAAGTGGGGGGACCTACAGCAGAGATGAAGAAGGGGCTCTTTATCAGGGAGTGGAGCCATAGGATGAGGAGTAATGGTTTTACACTGAAAGAGGTGAGATTAGATTAGATTTTAGGAAGAAATTCTTTACTGTGGGGGTGGTGAGACACTGGAACAGGTTGCCCAGAGAAGTTGTGGTTTCCCATCCCTTGCGGTGTTCAAGGCCAGGCTGGATGGGGCTTTGAGCAACCTGCTCTAGTGAGAGGTGTCCCTGTTCATTGCAGGGGAATTGGAACTCAATGATCTTTTAGGTGCCTTCCAACACTAACTATTCCCTGATTGTATATGTTATTTTACATTCTGTTTCAGACTCCTCTTATTGGTATTTTGAGAGTAGTAAACTGAATGGTTTGGGGGAATGCGGGGGGAGATTTGGAAGAAGACATGACTGGCAGAGTTGAGCTCCTGGGGAAGGAGTCATCAGTATTCATAGGTGGGTCTGAACACAAGAATCGGTTGTATGAAAACTGGAATGAAGTGACTAGTGCCACTGTTACAATTGGCTGAGCTAAGACAACACTGAAAGAAAGTATCTGCTAAGTAGCAGAGATTACAGGCCTCTGAAAATGAGGACATCTTTAAGCTTGATGACTTGATCTAGTGGAAGTATTCAAAGATTGATTTTGTACAAAGATTGCCTTTGTGCGGGCTGCTCTAATTAGATCAGACCAAGAGGACAGAGGAAAATCTATTTCCTCTGGAAACTTCTTTTCCCTTCCAAAGCCTATGAATGGTGTCATGATCGATGTTTCTTTTATATGTTTTATAGACTTTTTTTCTTTTTCTAATAGCTATAGCTTTGACCAAACAAGAAATTTGAGTTGTGATTGCCTGCATGTTCTGTTCTATCAGTGACTGCTGAAAGCAGTATTAGGACAGCATAGAAGATACTGAAGTGCTTGAGAAAAGCACTTGGATGGTAAATGGAGGCAAACCCAGAAGTGCATGCAGCATTCTACATAGAGGAAACTAAAGATAAGTACCAACTGAAAAGCGGGTTTTTTTTCCTCTTTATGGGGGAAAAAAAAAATAGTCCTGACTGAATTTCTTTTGGGAAAATTGAATTAAAATGTCTCATTTTGGAATGTGTAACTTCTCCTGGAACAGAAGGATTTGCATTTGTTCTGCATGTGCTGAAATGTGTGGGATAGTTTAGAATGATGGCAAATTACAGTCTGAGATGATGCGTTGCATTGTAGTTCCTGGAGGCTGAGAGAGAGATGTGAGGAGGATTCTGAAAGTCTTTTTGACTGTTTTGACCTTGATGATAATATTGATGCTGAATCATCTGTGTTGGGATGATTATGTGAATAAGTGGTATTTGAAGATCAGATACGATTTAAGGATGAAAAGGGGAGGGGGCAAGAAGAAATGGTTTTCTAACCCTATTTCACCCCTACTTCACACTGAGCCAACAAGCCTATACAACGGAGACTTCTGCCGTAAGAACACTTACGGAAAAGCTGAATGAAGCTAGGATTAGTAAGTACTGGTGTGCGCAGAAGAGCTGCAAGCAAGATAACTCTCCAAAAAAGCAATATCAATTTTTCCTCTTCGGACTCCAGCATTGCTCCCTTGAAACACTTTGTGTCCTGCAAACTTTGCTTCTCTCTGAGGAATTTAGAGAATTTGCTTTCAGTTTTAGTCTTCTCAACATACTGTTTCACTGAGATGAAAGGCTGTAATTCTTAGTCTGTTTTTTCTCCCTTAATTGTATTTCCTTTTTCTTTGTGTCTTTGGATTTTTTGTTCTTCCTACTTCACTTTTTTGAATGTTTTCCTGTCTACCACCTCATCAGTCTTGTATATATTTATACTTCTAATTCTTCAAATAAAAAATACTTAATTCTTGAATTACTTTGGCTTGTATTTGTAGCAAGCTGTGCCAGTTCTAGGTCAGACAACTTCAAGTGGAGTTAAAAAAAAAATCATATGAAAGGAAATTTAAAAAAAAAAATTCTGATTGAATTTTCATTTTGAAAAGCTGTATGGAAAATTTCATTTTGGAATGTTTCATTTAACCTGAAATAATGCTACAGTGCTTCAGGGAAGTTGCTGATTATGGAAGGATTTGAGATAGACTATGAAAGTAATCCTGGAGATTGTTGTGTTCGTATCAGAAAAAAAAATAGCTCAACTGTAAGTATGGCCAGTATGAGTAAAGAGAATGTGGGCCTCCAACTCATATGATGAAATCACGAACTTTGAACATAAACCACTTTGACATTTTTAAAAATGACGCTAATAAGAATTGATTTTATTCCAAAAAGTGTTTTTATTTCATGGTCAGGAAAACTCATCTCCTGTCAGGTACCAGAGTTTCTCAAAGAGTACAAATCTCATCTTGAACATTTCCAAGAAAATACATTTTCAGAGAATTAAGTTTAAGTGCAGTTCCCCGGGAACCAGTATTTTCATTCTCATAGAAGAGTGTAGAGAGAGTTGGAGGTCTTGCAAGAATAATTCTAAAATAAACAGCAGTTGTGTTTCTGAGGAAATTAATGTTTTACAGCTTAAAATGCAATGCTGTTTACAAAAGATTGTTTGTATGGCCATATAAATTGAAAACATACTGGAAAAAATGTGAAACAAACAAGCAACAAGCTTTCTATTTGTGAACTTGTGGGTCCATAATCAATAAACATTGCCTGAATAAACCACGAGTTGCTGAATTGGTGGTGGAAGTTTTAAGTTTAAGAAGAAAACTTAAAGACACGAAGTTTTAAGTTTTGTAGGAATGTAAATACCTAATTTTCACTTTATTGTACGTTAACATAACTCCTATAGACTGAAATGATTGCAGAAGTACCTGTGCGAGTTTTACTTTACACTAAACTGCTTTTTTCTGTGATTCAAACATTTGAAAGAAACAAAGCATATAATAAGTTGTAATGGATGTGGTGAAAGTAGGTTTTGGAGTAAACAGTCCCATCCTGTTCGTTGGTTGCAAGGCAATGTTATCCTAGTTACAAGAAATTACTATTCTTTCCTTAATCGTTTATAATCAATTACCACCTTACTAAAAGTAACTAATTTTTGAAGGCAGTATCCTGAAATTTAATGTTTTATTACTCCTTGAAATGGCAGCTAACCTGCTGTTCTACCACTATGCCTGTACTCAGCTGTCAGCCTCAATTGTCAATTGTCTTTTTTTTTTTTTTTTTTTTTTTTTTTTTTTTTTTTTTTTTTGAGAAGTAGAGAAAGCATCTGACCTATGTGTTTGATTTTAATCCTGTTTAGTTTTTGGAGGGATAAAGTTAAGCAGGTGTAGAATAAGTGACTGGGGATCTTTCACCACCAATTAAGTAATGTTTTTTTATGAGTTTAAAATGTAAAAAACTGAAATGGCAAAATTTTCATGAAACAGAGTACATGATGTTAGAAGACATGAGTAACTGAGTAACTGACGTTTAAGAAATATGTGAAGGAGGAGCGAGTGTGCTTTTTGTTTGAGTCCACTGTAAAAATATTTTCACGATAAAGTGTGAATAAATTACTACAGTAGAAGACAACAAACATGAGTATAAAGTATAGAGGTTCATAGCAGTAGTATCAGTTTTTCGTGTACTACATCCTGTTGATGTCTTCTACAGAAATTAAACTGATACTTTTTTTAGGAAACCTGTTAAATACCTTCTAGTTTTCCCTGCACCTCAAACTGTGTGTAAATGAATTGGGTTCATGTTTGCTTCTTTGAACTTACATTCTGCAGTCTGTATATCTGCATGTTGGTACAGTTCTTTATCAGTATTTTTAAAAAAGAGAGAAAAAAAAGGCTTTTTGTGAATTTGACCACATATGAAACTTCAGCAATAATTCTTTGTTGCCTCCTTTTATTTCTCGTATTTGCAGTTATTAAGCTAATACTATGCCAAGACACTATGAAAGTCTAAGACAGGCATTATGAAAAGAATAAGAGGGACCACATAATGAAATGCACTAACTTTATATTGGCAGCAGAAGTTTGAAATAACAGTGGCATGTGTAATTTCTGCTTAAAGTTTTAGAGGAGTTTGGGTATGGATGAAGCTTCTTACCATTATTGGTTATTTAAAAAAGGGGGTGGGGGAGAACGTTACATAGAACTTGATAATCCTCCCTGTTAAATCTTTACTGTAAAAGTAATAATTTTTTCAGTTACTCAGGTTGCTGCTGCATTACGGTTTAACTGCATAAATGGAAGCTTGAACTGATTGCTTGTATGGAAGAATTAGCACAGGTAGCAGAGCTGAATAGCTGTACTTTTACTTGAGTTCCTTTTGTGTGCAGAATGTCTCAAGTTTAATGTAGGTTTGTTTTTAACCATTTTAAACCAGCCTTGCTTTATTAAAAAAGTGCTTTTGGTAATGCCTCCCTGTAACACGATATTGTGTAGCTTGAAAAAAGATTGCTTGCTTGCAATAGTTGATTTCTGCTATACTTATTTTAACTTTTTTTTATTTATTTTTTTCCCCCCAGTAATATAGATGAGACTGTGGGTTATTCCACTTTTTAAAGTATAGAAATTAAGATTTAGTTATGCAACAGCTCTTTTATGAGTTATTTTCACTGTTTCACTTCAGAGTGAAGCAAGCCATTGAGGAATTGGCTTCTCTGACAAAAACAAATGTTTCTGTTTAGAAAAAAATATGTGATGGCAATCAAATACTTCTGTGATTTTGTGCCAGCTTATCTGATGGATAACTAGTGACTTAAAAGCAAAGAAACTTTTTTTGCAGTTCTTTTTTTGCAGAGCTTTTTGTCCCGTGCTGTGAGAGACCAGGCAAGCTGTGGCTCTGCACTCTGGGTTTCAGAGAAGCTGGTTAGCCTGGAAATTGGAAGTTCTAAGGACTGTGGTGCAACTCTTCACAGCTGAAGAGTCTAGGAGCCACAGAGTCTTCAGGTGTCTCCTGGGTAATAAGGCAGGAAACCAGGAACAAGTTCCTAATTCAGTCAATGATGAGCAGCAGAAAGTGTGGCAATGATGTTATCAGTTTCAGTTAACAATGTTCTTTCCCTCCCTGTAATCAGTTTTTCCACATGGGTAGGAAAAGATTGTGGAATTGTAAGTTTCAGGAAACTTCTTTTTGCCTTTGTCTTGGCTTTGGGAAGAATTTTCTGAATTCCAAAACTGTAGCAGAAATAGTACTGATCAAATGACTTTTTTTTTTTAAAGTATGTTTTCTGTGCAGAAACAGAAGAGTGGGAACAGTACGAATACTGTGAGCTGTATGCTTCATTGCAAAATTAAGGGGAGTAGAGAAATGTCCTTGTAAGCTGTATGCATGTGTGGTGTGAAAGAAAATAGAGGATATGTATATGCCTTACACAGCAGTGTGCACACTGTAACAACTCTGGAGTTTTGGAAGTGCTGTGTGTCTTAATCTTTGACAAAAACAGACAACAATCAACCACTAAAAACCTTAGTGTATAGATAAAACTGATATAATTTTAATGGTAATTTAATCTCATGAAGTTGCAGCTACCAATTTAAAGTTATCTTTCTAGTTAAGAGTATAGTGAGCTATGCAGAAGAGTATGTACACCTCTGGTTTTGCTTGAGCAGAGGATAGTTAGTATTGCTCCTTTGCCTTTGTTCTTCCAATTTACACAAGAACAAAAAGTAATGTGTAGACTGACTGAAAGGAGAAGGAAACACACATTTGTGAATTTCATGGCATGCTGATATTTACAGTGAGGTAACGGAGATACTTATGCCAGTTGTTGGCTTCACACCTGGGAGACCACAGTTTATACTGTTATCAGGTTGCTGTCTTGAAACTTGTTTCTTGTTTCATGATTTTTATGGTAATTACTTTTTCTGCTGTTGTACTGGGAAAGCTCTTTCTCATATAAGTAAATATTTACATGTGTGGGAAGCCACAGGAAATACTGTTACTAAGAACTTGGTTTGATAAACATTGAAGAATGCATCTGTGATTTTTCATAGTACTGAGTTTGCTTGGCAATTTTTATTTCTAGATATAATGTGCCAGTAGAAGGAAAGAAAACAAAACAGCTCCTCTGTTAGAGGCTTCACTGAATCTCAGGTTTAGAATTTAAATCAAAATGGTTTACTTAAGCTTAAGATATTTTTCTATTTGTTTGCTTAGATGCAAAATATTGAAGTTCTCTATCATTTCCAAAGGGCTTTTTTATTTAAAAATTCTGTAGTCACCCTTGCTACAGGTTTGTGATTATGATAGATGTTATATGTTTTCTTTGGAACTTGTTTTAGTAAATATAGTTTTTATAGCAGGGACAGATTTCAAGACTCTAGGAAGGTGGTTACTTGTTCTGTTATTATTATGGGTTTTTACTACTTAAAGAATTTGACCGAAATTATGTAGAACTGCAGTGGCTGTTAACACTAAAGAAAAAGGTGAAAATAATTTGCATACAGAATGAAATAGAAGATTTTGCTAAAAAGATTATATGGTTCTTTATTTTAATGGCATTAACCTCTCCTTTCTTAATCATACTGTCTTTGTGTTCAAGTTGAGTAGCTTTTCGTAGCAGCAGATGTTCCTTCCTTCGCTGTCCCACTGACGCAAGGTTTATTGTTCAGTTAGTCACACTTTTTGCAGAGAGAGGAGTATTCTAAGTATTCACATACTCCTACATTATTTGTAGCCTTCTTCAGGTTATGCGTGTTATTACTCATGGTTAATAATTTAGTTTTGGTTTGTGCATTTGTGTGTGGGGAAGATGTTTAAGTATCCTTCTAAATTCTCTAAATCCTTATGAATGTAGTAATTCCAGAACAAGTCTTTTTGCCTTAGATGTCTGACTACGTGACGTGACAGTGTTGAATAAGGAATGCTGACAACTCCATTAGTGCTGTGAAATCTGGTGAATTTGGTGTTTAAAAAATATTTTTTAAGTTGGAAATACCAGAGGCCAAGCCTTAGCAAATGCTAGCTTTATGGGCTAAATGCTTGCTTCAGTCTGTAATTCAATCCCCTTTTGTCTAACAGTTGTTGCTTTTCTCCAGTCTAAAATGCAATCTGTCACAGGGGAGCAGTAGGGTCTTGTCAGGTTTTCAGAAGAATACTTGACAGTTGCTGTTGATTGTATTTTGTGGCAAAATTAAAAAAATAAATCAAACAGAACACAGTTTGCAATTGTATCAATTGAGGATGCTTTTGTCTTTTTAGGTCTCACTTCAATTGCAACTCTGTTGAATGATTTAAATGAGCTTGGTCATAACATATGCAACGTACCATACGCACAGGATTAAGTGATTTGCTCACTGGCCTATCCAGGAGGTGGCTCTGCCAGAGGAATTGGGAAACTGTGGTGCAAACTGAATTGGTAGAGCTGCGTAACTAAATGTTAAGATGTCATGTAGCTACGTAAGAAGTATGTTGGTTTCTGTGGAAATGGAAAAAGCCAAGCGGCAAAAGAGTTGTCATACAGGGTCATCAAGAGGACAACGGGAATTTATTAGGGGGAAGAGGGGGACCTCATAAACATGAGGGTATGTTTGTAGGCAATAGTGATAACACATGTTACATGTAGTAATCTTTGTCTTGCTTGTTTCCTTGTGTGTTTCTTTTTTTCTTTTTTTCTTTTTTTCTTTTTTTCTTTTTTTCTTTTTTTCTTTTTTT
>VXBW01001332.1:879482-922727 GCA_013400375.1 Thinocorus orbignyianus | reverse complement strand
TTTTCTTTTTTTTTTTTTTTTTCTTTTTTTTCTTTTTTTTCTTTTTTTTCTTTTTTTTCTTTTTTTTCTTTTTTTTCTTTTTTTCTCTCCTTTACTGTTGTTAACTATGCCTTGGAGACAGTTTCCATTCAGTCATTGCGTATATGCTCAGAAAAGGGACAGAGACAAATCAAGGTGGGGTAGAGCCTTAGAGTAATGTGCTAGAGGGAAAGAACCCCAACCAAACAGAAAACAGTGTGGTTGGGAACAACAATGATGATGACTTTAAAAAGCTTTTGCAAACATAGGAATGTACACCACTTGTGAAGAACGTTAAGTAGCAGAATCATATTTCTGTCCTTGCTTTCAGAATTGCTTTGTGGGAACTGAAATAAATAAAAGGAAAAAATGGGCCAGTCGTGGAGGCTTTACAGATTTTATCTGTTTTCACAAAGGCACCTTTTTCTTCTGGTGTAGTAAGCAGAAATTATTTAGCAATGTCAGTCTTGCTGTTATAAAAGCCCAGGTGGATAGAGGTTGTCCATGCATAGTTGTGAATATAGTGGGTTTGGTGGTGGCCTTTGCTGTTGCCCCTGTGAGCCGTATGGATGTGCTGGCTAAACTTCTTGTGTGTCTTTGGCTTTGGTCAAAAAGAAGAATTGAGCACCGGTAGTGAGTCTTTGAGTCAAGTATTACTGATTTGCTGTTTGGTAAGAAAATGAATCTTTCAATCCCTTTGATAGACCGCTTGTGTCTTGTGCTTTCCTCCTTTGAGATACTTATTATTTCAATAGACTTAGTACACTAACTTTCAGTAATATGTATTTTTAAACTCTAAACAATGTAGTGGTGTATTTGGGGGATGGGGAAAAAAAGTAATTTCTTGGTAAGAATAAATGAAAGGGTGTTATTTATTCTAGGCACCCTTCTGTTCTAGGCAGGATCATCTGCATGCTTCTCCCATGTTGATCACAGCTACAGAAATTCAAAAAAATGGCAACAGGGAAAGCTGAGTGTTACATTTCCTGTAAGCATGTCTTTTAGCATTTCTTACATCCAAACTCGTAATCCTCTCTGCTTTAGCTGTGGCAGCAATCTCTGCCAATTCTGAGAAGGCACGTGTGGTGTTTTCCAGCTGTTCTGGATCGAAGCAGTGTCAGAAATGACAGAAACAGATGTACTAGTTCTTGGTTTCTGTTGGAATTTGTAACTCGGTGCCTTTAGTTGTGCTGAAATTCTCTGTAATTAATCTGCTGAGCTCTGAAATGTGATGGCAGTTGAGGAGCTGGCACACAGTTGCTTCTAGCATGTGCTACATTAGGGCTGTGACTTTCAGCATGAGAGGAAATACTTAACGTTATGGTTCCTAAATCTGATAAAGCCTGCCAGAGCTTTATAAGTAAACTGATTACTCACTTCATCTGGTATTCTTTCTTGACATTTTGAGCTTAATTTTATTCCTCTTGTAAGGTTGTTCTTTTTGTATTGTAATTAATACTGTAATTAATAATAACTAATGTAATTAATACTGTAAGAATATTGCTATTCTTACACAATTCTGTGTTTGGAACATATTCTGTTTTGTGTCTCTTTTGTGATTTCTGTTGTTCCTTTCACCTTTCTCCCTTACTTATAGCTGTTATTCCCTAGTCTCTATGAGCTGACAAAACACTTTCGAACATGTTTCCTAGAATGAACTCATGACCTTGTTTTACTCCTAGAATTCTGTTTTAATGAAGTTTTTAAATAATGTATCCTGCAAGTGTTACAAAGTGGGTATCCAATTTATGTCAAAAGTGATAAATTTCTGTGAAGGATTGCTTGTATAAGACTTGCAGGATGCAAACTTCACGTTCTGTAGTGGTGACTTCCTTCCCCCCTACTGCCAGTCTCCTGTAAAATACCGGGCAGATGTATTGTTTCTGTAGAAAAAGTATGTGGATATGTTATCTGTTCTCTGGCATCCGGGGAAGTGGTCTTCAAACCTCTTTGATTGCACATCCCATAAGTAAAGAAATTTTGAGCATGCATCCCCAATAAATGTATAACTATTTATTTATGAATTATATACATGTACTGGAGTATTATTATATTATGTAGATTACAAACCACGTAAAAACAGAAATAAAAAGGGTGAGATAAAGATTAAAATAAAAGTAATTTTTAATTTTTGAATTTTATTTAGTAATTATGCAAAAAGAATATTTTCTTTTGGCACCCCAGAAGATTGTCGTGCATACCCCTCAGCGTGCATGTACTTCACTTTGGATGGAGTAGGAGACTTTTAAAGTATTACTTACTTTGTGATTTTTCCTAGTTTTCTTAGCTTAGGAAATAGCAATTTTCAGAAGGTCAAATATATTACTGTACATTAGCAATCTATTGTGGGTATATATATTTTTAGAAGTATTCCTCTTCAGTATACGTGGTATACATAGCAAAAATGGTGTACTTGTTTGTATGTATTTATAATTTGAAGGGGGTTGCTACACCTGTTATTTCCTTGCCAAATTGAAATAAACTAAATAAATGAGTCATTAGTAAAACTAAATATTTAAAAGAAGCATCTTAAAATCCTTTCTTACGGAATTGTTATTGCAATCTTTGAACACCAGTTTGAAGAAAAGCAGGTATCTGTGATAACCTTTTACATTGAAGTAATTCTTTATTTCTTTTTAAAAATTAAAAAAGCTTAGCTTTTATTTTTTCAGATGGTGGCTACTAAGCAGGTTAGAAAAAGTAATTAAATGGTAAGAAACGTTGCGCAGATCGTTTCAGACAAGTGGTATTTCTGGAGTATCCAAATGTATTATTAAAATAGAATTATTTTTTTTGTTTTACTAATCATTACAAGATAATATTTTGCTCTCTGGCAGCAAGAGCCAATCTGCTTTGCACATTTTAACCAACTTGTCTAACTTCTTTGTGGGCTTAGATTTTTTAAGTCTATGTAAACTTGGTTGTGTTTGCTCAGGCATGGTGTCAGCGTTGGATTGTTGGGTTTTCTTTTTTCTGATTTGGCCTGTGGGCAGAATGTCTTTGCATCTGCCCGTAGCACACTCCGTATGTCCCGACTGATGTAGGTAGGCACAAGCAGGTCATTCTCTGTAAAGTTATCCTGACTGTATAGTTTGTTCCCCACTATGGACTTGTTGTTGATTCATATAATTTTAGAAGTATTATCTTTTTTGCCTCCTTCCTTCAGGGGAAGGATTAAGAGAGGATGCAGACCTGCCTATCTGTGGAATGGTTAGTCTCTTTCTCTGTGTATAGCAGATTTCTTTTACTTGCTGATGGGTTATATTTTGAGACTTGAGGAACAGTTATGTGCTCGATTGAGTTATATGTGTCTGGATCCTGAAAAAAAATCTATTTTTAATATTCTTGTAAATTTAAATAAAAATGTTAGGTAACTTTTTTAGAAGTGTGGCTCGGGAGGGAAGCAGTAGGATAATGAAATGGACAGCATGGTACAACGCTTTGCTGTGTGTATTTCATGTATTTGAGTTTAAATTCAGAGTAATGTAACTCGCGCTGACTTTCTACTGGATGTCATAAAATGACAGATATCTGATTTTTAAAATGTCAAACCCATAAATCATTAGTTTGCTAAGATTGCACTAGCAAGCTATTAAAGAACATGGCAGTATTTACTGTAGATAAATGCAAATTTTAAAAGGTTCTCTGTATCATGGTTTAAATGATTTATTTGCTTTCAATGCACATATGAATCTGATGTGATGTAAAGATTTAGGATATTTCATTTCCTGTATGGAGCTACAAATTTGCATATTATTAAACTATCTCTTGGAGTCATATGTTTCTAGGATGTCTTAAATGGCATCATAGGTTGAGGTACGATGAAAAATATTAATTTAAACAAAAGCAGAATTTAATGCTGTTAATAGGCTATTGGAAGGATACAAATTTCAGCTGGATTTAGATGCGGTGTATATCTATGTTAATATTTGTTGAGATGTATAATATAAGCTGAACAGAGAAAGCTGCCAGGTTTCGTAAATACGCCTTTAGCCACTGCTTGAAGTGTGCTGAAATTTTGTCTTGAAATTGCAGAAACTCAACTTGGTTGTCTTTTGTTTCTTCAGGAATTTGAAATAAAGCTTATAGTCGCATGGTCTCCTCAGGAGCAAAGGGATTCCGTGCTCAGTGTCATGCTTCAGACAAAAACTGTTAGACAATCAGTTTTATACCATCTTCTGTTTTCTTCTTGTCCAACATTCTGCGGGTTTGCTGGGTAATAGCCACTCTTTGCCAGTGTGTGGTTGCCTTGGTGCTTAGTACTCGTGTTTTCTGTCTTGTTCTTGGCAATCCTTCTTTTTCTATCAGCTGTCCTGCCTCTTGATGATCAGTAAAGATTGGGAAGAGGGTAAAATCCCAGATATTGGACTTGTCTATTCCATTTTTGGAATCTGTTGTTGAATTTGCAGAAGGGAAAATAGAAGCACTGTGCACGATGGTATGGAGTGCTGTAACTGTTTTGAGTTTGAGTGTGGTATTTTGAACAATTTGTACCGAGATAATTTTCTGAATGGATACTAAACTGATATAAAAAAAGTAGGTTTTTTTTGTCTTTTTTGTTTATTTTTGTAGCATAAAATTTAACTTTGCTAGTCATTCTGCTTAAAACTGGGCTTGTTCTCTTCATAAGAGAGATTATATATATATATATATAAAAGATATATAATCTAGCTATATGTATCTATTTTATATATAGAGATTAAATTTTATTTTAATTTCATTTTTTGGTACAAATTAAAAAAAATAAAAGCTTTTTCTAAAATAGATTTTAAAAAAAAGTATAAAATTTGAAATTCATGGTGTAACTTCCCCTGCCCCCATGTTCAAAAACATCGTGTAGAGTTATTTCTTACCTACATTGCTGTGCTTGCACCAGGGCTTCAACTGAATACTACAAACTGAACTAATTGTGTAAGTGAACTAATTTGGCATAAAAAAAGCTTGCAAGCAGAGTGGAAATACCAGATTATTAGCTGGGGTAAATACAGCATCATTGATTACGGTTTAATTATCTTTTAAATCTGGGTGGGTTTTTTATCCCTTGAGCTGAGAAGGAGAAACCCATAGAAAAACGTCACCACTGTCAGGTTGCTTCACATGTATTGTGCCTACCTGGACAAGAATTTTGCTTTTTTACATTTGTTCTTTTGGCTGAGAGAGTAATTTTAATGTATACATAAACATAGCTCAGTGCCTTTTTAAAGAAAATTTTAATGAAGTGTATTATGTCCCAGATTAACTGAATAGGAGATATTTGCTACTCTTTCCTTTGTAATCTGGGTAAATGGTGTGCCTTCTGTAGTTAGCAATTGCAAAGCTGAAGAAACTCTGGCTTTATGTAAACCAGTACTTAAAGGTAAACTCTTGTGCTAATTTAAATTTTTATCCAGTCTCATTTGCTGCAGATATATCTACTTGCTTTGTTGTGACAGAGCATGAGGTGTAAGTTGCTGATATAAAGCTGTCTTGGGGAGGAAGAGAATTACACTGTGCTGAGACACTGTATTAAAAACATGTAATGCTGGGCTAACGGTTTCACATGCAACATTAGGTGGCAGTAGTAGACTCTTAACACCGTGTGGGTGCTTGTTAAATTTACTTTTAGACAGTTTTCCAAATGGTAGGCAGACTTAACGCACTTCCTTTTAATACAGAATATTCACATTATGTCACTATTAGTGGAAGCCATGGGAATGATTCTTCCTGAATGATCCAGCTTTGATCATAGTTAATAACAGCCTTGAACAGAATCATAGGAAATCATCAAAGTTAAAGTGGGTGCAGTATTGTACAATGCCACTGTTGATAATGTCTGTACCTTTCTTCTTTGCCAGACAAATGAAGATATAGGCTTTGTTAGGAGCTTGGCAACAGGAGAAAAAGCAGTTAATTAAGAAGAAAATGTACTCCCCCCTCCCCTCCCCCTCTTTTTTTGGCTATCTTTTTCACCTTAGAAAGCAGGTGAGATGAGTACTGTAAATATCCTTTTTTTGTAGTGTAATTGTTGGGTAGTGCTGGAGGGGGCGGGGGACACACACATGACAACAGAGATGGGACATGGTTAACTTCAACATGAGATATCAGGAAGAAAAGTGCTTCAGTTCCTGCCTAAGAAATAGCCATTTGCTCTTTGATTATTTTTTTGTTCTGTTTTTTAACATGAAAGAAAGCAAATCAAAAGTGAGGGCAAGGTTAAAGAGTGCTTATGGAAGAGGCTGGAGTAGAATCTTTCCTTTGGGAAGGAGTCACTGGTCACTTGCATATTTATAGTCTCATGTTACTTAAAACTTTGAGCTGCTGCTAAGGTAGCAAATGGCTTTAAATCATCTGCATCTCACTGGAAGGTTGTGACCTTGCCTTTCATCAGTGGGTCTTCCCCCAGTTCTTTTGCGTTATGGTTGATATAGTGGCAATATATTGAAGAAAAAAAGGTTGACATCCAGGCTTTTTCTGTCCTCTTCTTGCTTCCCTAGAAGCTTTCTGGGCCTGAACCCTGTTTGTCATGGTTTCACTAACTTGACAGTCATGCTACTGTCACTATTTGATATACTTATCAAGAATGTCCACAGGCTTTCCTACCAAATTCCTGCTTAGGACTCATATTTTAATACGTTCTTGCCTCCTACTGCTGTGTTAGTGATAGAAAAGACTGCATGGAAAAGTGGGGGGTGAGGGCTGGAGAATGGGTTGCTGCAAATTAGTACATATGAATTAGTCTTTTTTCCTACTTTTTTCCTCTTTGATTCCGTAGAGGCCTTTCCAAATCAGAGCCATGTTTTTATCCCACCCTGGATGTGTATTACAGAGCTGACTTTATTGTGTGCCCTCTGGGGATTTGACTGGCTTGGGATCACTCATGATCCTGTGAGATCCATGCACTAAAGAGATTTTTAGTTCTTATACTTCCTAAATCTTTGGCATGTATTTTTGATGATCAATGCATTTGTTTTGAGTTTTGAACACACGAAAAGGGATGGAGTCTAGGATGTGGGTTATTACTTTCGTGGAAGGTAAAAGTAAGTGTAGGCAAAGAATATGATATTATTGTTACTCAGAAGCACAAAGGCTAAAATGAATCCACCTTTTTTGTGTTTGTGTTCTCTAGAAGGTGCGTTCAGATTTCGTTGTCAAGGGATGAAAAACATGGGGTTGTTTTGTTTTTGTTTTTTTTGTGGGTCAGCTGACATGTAAGAACAGGACTATTTTGGCTAACAACTATTTTGTGATCAGAGGTAAAATGTAGGGTGTATATCAAACCTTTAATTGTTGAAATGGCAACTGACTTAACTGTCAAGAAAAATGTGCTGAAGCTATCTTGTGTAAGTACCTTTACTCTTACGCATAGAAGATTTTGGGACAGTTATCAGCTTTGTATGCACAGCTTTGTGGGTTCTTATCAAGCATAAATTTAAAATTTCTCTTGAGAGAATTGGCCTATTTGACTGTGTGTTGGGTGGGTTTTTTTGTGGGATAGGCATTTTCCGTTGGATAGGCATTGTCCATACATGTTATTTTGGACATACTAAAGAAACAATTCTGAAATTACGAAATTAACAACATCTTGAGGAAAAAGGAGGCCACAATTTGCTTGGTTAATAGTTCTTTCATACTGGCTTTAGGGAACAGAACACACATGTTTTTCTTGATGTGTAGGTTATCTAGTACTGAGAAGGGTAAGGAAGCTCTGTAGAAGGGAAGTCTGTTTTAGAGGTTTGAGCTAAAACTGTGGAGCTCTGGCTCTTATGGTTCTTCCAAGTAGAGCCAATATGGCTTTTCCAGAAGAAATCCTGATTGTGGTCTTAGATTTGATTTCTTTTTTTCTGTTATAGATCATAAAAATACTTTTTTCCCCCACATTTTCTTGTAAGCTTTTGAAATAATTTCTATCTGCTGCTGGGACAAATTACTTTACATTAGATTAATAATCTAAATCATGATCTTTCAGGAAAGTGGTGCTTGAATATTTATTCTCAGCTAGTTTCTCCATGCTGTAGTTTGTTACTTGCTTACCCAAAGGGTGCACCATCTCTTCTATATCTTACTGGGTCGCTTCTCTCATTGTGTATTAGATGAAAGTTTCATTGCAAAGACAGGTTTCACATGTTTAAATTGGCTTTTTGTTTCTCTCTAGAAGTGATGTAGTGCTATTTTATACTTAAAATTAATGTTATTATGTTGACCTCTCATTAGTTTGGCTCTCTGAGGAGCAAAAAAAAAAAAAATAATCACACTCCGAGTGTGTAGTTAAAAATTGCTGTAAAGTATTCTCCTCGTTTTCAATCAGCTAAATGTAGAAAGATTTTACTAAAAAGCTTGAGCTATTGGTTTAGTTTATATATTTTTTGAAGGTAAATATAACTGGCAAAATGTAAAATTTGTGAGGATGTATTTGAATACTTAGAATACTGCACTTTGAAACCGTTCCTGTAAGCTTATACTTACATGCTGAAGAAAGAAAACGTTATGCCACCCTGTAGGTTGCTATAAAGATTGTTTATGCAGTTCACCATAGGACTTAAAATACGTTGAATTGGAGAATTTTGAAAAATGTACTGTGAGACATAGGAGACCAAATCATGCTAAAGTGCAAGGAAAGACTATACATCAGTTCAAAGGCTACATTATTCAAAAAAATACAACCATAAAAAAGGTAATAAGATTACATTCTCACACTTCATGGCTAGTAAGGTGCATTAAGCTGCTCAGATATTCATAACTTACTGTGACATTTGGGAAGATTACATTTTGCTGTGCACAGCCATTACTGCAGCTCAGATAATAACTAGCCAATGCATGGACCTGGATTATGATCCCTGTCATTGGAAACAAATTTGTGTTTTGAAGGTTGATCAGTTTCAAATCACCATTAGAAAGGGTTAATATGAAATACTGTGGGGTGTGTGTGTGCTTATGTGTATCTAATGGGTATGCATACATATAGTACATCAACTGCACTCTGCCTTTGGTATATTGCTTTCTCTGTCAGTTTTTTGTCCTCGCTTCCTTAAAGGAAATGTTAACGTGGCAATTATTTCTACCATAGCGTATTATTTCTAGAATGTACTTGCTGAAATGCTTATGTTTGCAGATTAGATTGGAAACCTAATTTGACAGCTTCCTGGATGGGTGGTTACTGATAATAGTGTATCTAGCCAAAAATGAAAGATTGGTGATGTAGGCTATAGGGTGAAGGTAAGGTCACCTCTAGTCACTGTATGTGGTTTTGGTGTGATAATTGATGGTTGACTGAGAGTTAAAACCAAATGCATAAAGAGTTGGATTTCTTGTTAGGAATTAGCAGGTGTTTTGTGGCCAGAATTTAACCTTCAGCTATTCTGTCTGTATATGGAATGCAGTATTTTCTTTATCTCTTAACTTGATGGTGAGAAAGAGAGTGGCTTCTTGAGGAATTGCCGTAGTTTTGTAGAGGATGATAATTTTAGTGTAAAATGACATGTAATATAAGTTATGTATTTCTCATTCTCAAATGTTTTGTTCAGGGTTTTTGTTTTTAAGGAACGTTTGTACTTTTTTCATTGCAATAATTCTGTGTTAATCCATTCTACTCAGCATTCTCCCTTGGATTCTACCTTTACAGAGCTTTCTTGAGGTGGGCCTCTGCTCCATCATATGGAAGGGGAAAACTGAGGCTTTGAGAATGATAGACTTGATAGATTTGTTTGAGTTGACAGCGTGAGTTGATATAGAGAAGCTGGGAATATAATTCAAGTCTCCCCATTCAGTTCCTGTGGTTTCCCTAGATATTAAGGAAGCATCTGATAGTAAATTGCATAATTATTTTTCACGACCAAGAGGGGAGAAAATGGAAAAGTGTAAATTACTGTTTAGAAATTGTTGCCATGAGACATTGTCTATTCTGTCATAAAAGCAGTAACTTTGGTTCTTGTGATGTTTGGCATTACTGATTTACACTCAGAAGACCAAAGATTACTTCTTCAAAGTGACAAGATTTAGACACTTGAGGAAAATGTATGATAATTTCAGTGGTTAATGAAGAGCATATATTCAGTTCTGTTGGGGATGTTTGTCTTCAGATCCTGACTAGCTCAGAGAAGCTGTTGGAGCTAATATGGAAACAAGTTAGAGTATGTATTTTGGAGCAGTTTTGACATGGTATGACTTCCGCAAGTGACAGTACTGAAGCTGGTAATGGTCAACGCCTGTGAAGGGAACACAGTGTAGGATGGAAATATCTTTTATTAGCCTTGTAGAAGTAAGAATGAGCTGAAATTCTTTTGTTTGCGAGATCATTTTGATTATTTGAGTCAATGCAATCTGAATTCCTATTTGTATACTAGCATATAATGGGTGTTTTGGCAAGCGTTAAATTTAATACCGTTCTAAGGTCCAAGAGAAGTTGGTCCAAGTGGACGGGGGGGAGCTGGGGTAGAGGAGTTAGGTTAATACAATCTGTCTTTTCTTCAACCTGAATTTTTATTTATTTGGTACACAAATGAGAATGAAGTAGGTTATTTCCTTCCCTCCTCTTTACCTCCTTGACACGTGCAGGTGTGGTTAGTTACTCAGTGTACGTATAAACAAAGCCTGCATCTAGGAGACGTGAAATATTATAGGATATAAGTGTGTTAGCCAAAGCATAGTTAAGAGCTTCAAACAGTGCTGCTGCTTCACGTTCATGCAAATATAGCAAACCTTTGCTTCCATTTAGTGCCTGTGGCTACTAATGAAACTGGCAGTTAATAATTAACCAGCCTTATTCAGTATTTCAGTATTTCAGGAATGACTCTGTAAGTGGCAGTATTTCTCACGTGCATCAGCTCTTTTGGGCTAGAATTGCCCTTTTATTAGAGGAGTGTCAAGCACACATGAAGGAAAGCTTTTAAGGCCACTTCAGGCCATTTAAGGTATCTTAGCTGACTTGCCTATCACCAGATCTGGAACATTCGGCCTCTTCGCTTCTCAGCTATGTGGGACAGTTCAGGACATCTATATCTTAAACTATCCAAATATTCTTCTGCACCAGTTCTCTGATAGTTGGTGACACCTTAGGAGTGCCTTTGTTGAAGTTAT
Source organism: Thinocorus orbignyianus (assembly GCA_013400375.1). Lineage (NCBI taxonomy): Eukaryota > Metazoa > Chordata > Aves > Ciconiiformes > Thinocoridae > Thinocorus > Thinocorus orbignyianus. The sequence goes on along the minus strand of VXBW01001332.1, from coordinate 911,657 downwards.
TTAACAGAACTTGAAATGGAGGAGGAATAAGACGATATGCTGATATTTATTTTAATATTATTGGTATTTATATTATGGGGGTTTTAGCTTGCATGTTTGATAGCTTACTTCTTGCAGTGTTAATAACTTTAAACATGGAATAATACTTTAATACAATTGTCTTAAGGCTTTTTTTTTTTAATCTTGAATCTGAAAGCTTGTCGGGGGCCACTTTGACTTGGAAATGAACTTTATCATCCAAGAAGGAGAGGGCATCACCTGCATGGTAGACTTGCTGGACAAGTGTGACACCACCTGCCAGGCTGAGGTGTGGAGCATGTTTACAGCCATACTGAAGAAAAGTATACGTAATCTACAAGCATGCACAGAAGTGGGCCTCGTTGAACAAGTGCTCAAGAGGATTGATAGAGCTGACAACATGATTGCAGGTATGCTTTCACCCCGTGTATGACTCAAACAGGATTCCTTGTGAGGAAAATTTCATGGAAACATTTATTAAGTGATAGAAATTTGACATTGCATTTTATTAAGCGATTATATTGCTGTTCTTTTCCTTTTCAGATCTCTTAGTGGATATGCTGGGTGTGTTGGCTAGCTATAACTTGACAGTTCGAGAGCTAAAGTTATTCTTCAGCAAGCTTCAAGGAGAAAAAGGGAGATGGGTAAAAGACAACACAAAACTGAAACTGTTTTTATAGTGTTGCTTATATTGTTCCTAATATTCTCAAGTTAAAAGACTGTTTGATGACCTTTATAGTAAACAAATTCTAAATGTTCCAAGAAATACAGGGTTCTTTCTGGTATTGTGTCAATGATCCTTTTACTTGCAAGCAATTGAAATACAGAGAGTAGAATAGTGAAATAGTGATGAAATTAAGTTTCCTCCTGGATCTGTGGACTGGATTGGTCTTTTTGAATACTTGGGAATTATATGGTAACTCTAGGCAAGTGTTTTTATGGACACTTTTATTTTTGTGAAATTGAAGGAAAATTAATTAAGATCTTTTTAGAAAACAGAAGAAAGGAAGAAATAAAAAATGCCTATATAGGCAGTTCAGTGTGCTCCTGTTTTCACATTGCTGTTCTTTATCCGAAGATTGCAGAGGAGGGGGGGAGAGGAGGTAGGAAGGGGAAAATCTAGTGAGAATTTGTGGCAGAAATTGAAACAAAAGAAATAAACTCCAGCTGAAAAATTGTACCATGCATCCTCCCCTGTTTCTCTGTTGAACTAGAAAGGAAGAGGAGGATCTCCTTTTACTGTTGAGAACCTCCTTCCCTAAAGTGAAAATATGCATGTTGTAGAGGCCACCAGATAAAGTTGTCTTTAACATTAAATTGTTATTTTGCTGGAATTGGGACCTACTAACAGTTGTTTTACCTGCTCTGAATTTTAATTCGGTTCTAAATACTTTGTGATGAGGTAGCACAGTGTCTTTGTTGACTTTTAATAATTTTAAAATGTATTCAATATAAAAGTCAGTGTGCACAAATAATATAGCAAATTTTTAAAGACCCTTTGAAATAAATAACTTCGGAGATCTTAACTTGCACAAATAAAAATACTCTAAACTTAATAGAGGGTTTAAACTTCATAATTGAACATACAACCATAGGTGAATTAAAGTTGTCTCTGTAACATTAACTTTTTCATTTCCTGTCTCCCTACTATTTGCATTTAATTTCCTTTCTTTATTAAAGGCTAAATATATAGAGGAAAGGAAGAGAAAAATGCCACAGTTATATTGCTAAGGAGTTGCACAACTATAAATCTTAAAATGAACAGTGCTGTAAAGATAGAAACTATTTGGCTACAACACAAATTACCCAGTTGAATTCTATAGTGCTGAAGACATTTAAGCAATTCTCACCATTTTCTCCTCAATTTTAATTCACATTCACTGTTTTTCTGACTATAATTTTGGTACATTTGAAATACCAATATGCAACGCTTAGTTTGCAAAGAGTGGCTGCTTAAAAGAGGAGAAAAAGTGCACTTTCAGGAAGAGATCAGAAGTGTAAAATAGTAGTTAAAAATATATATCTACTGGGGAAGTTATGAAGTGATAAAAGAAGATGCACAAAATCATTCTGTCACTCTGACCTCTATTTGCTCTACTTCTATTGTTGTGAGCTCATATACTTGATGTGGAGTTTATAGTTACTGATTATTACAGCAAAATCAATGGAGGATTAGGGTGGTGGTGGAGAAGTGTTAATGCTTAACACTAACTGAGCAGTCAGTTTAGGTGCTCCAAACTGCCCTTGAGACTTCAGTCTTTCTCCATGGACTTCTATGAAGGGATATGTGTATCCAAAACACTTTCTCTAGTATATTACTGTAGTCCTGATGAAAATAGTCCTGTCTGCTGATATTCCCTGTCCCATTTGCTAGGTATTCCCCATGTCCCTTGTGCTGGCACAGGTTTCACACAGCCACAATTCAAAACTGCTTTTACTGAAAATTGGTTTGCATTTGTTTTTCCTAAATTAGTTTTCAGCTGGATCAGTTAATTTTCTTTAACTCGCTGTGTATCCACACAAACAATGACACTCATGAGAGTGAACAGATAGAGGAAAGAGTCAGTTTATTTTATGCTGGATGAGAGTACCTCTGACCTTTGAGTCCTTATTTTAGTTATCCAATTAATTGTACTTCAGTGCACCTACTGCATATTGCGTGGAGGTGTCCATGACTCTTAATGTTGTTTATTGAAAGTGCTAAGTGTCTTAACAGAGTATTAGTCAACCATGTGCAAAGCTTTAAAATGTGTCAAAATTAATTTTTTTTTGTGTGTATAGTAATTTTTTTTCTTATAGCTGTGGTGTTTTTTTTATTTTTTATTTTTTTTACAAATGTAATAATTCTCTTTGTCAGCCACCACATGCTGGGAAGTTATTGTCTGTGTTAAAACACATGCCTCAGAAGTATGGACCTGATGCCTTCTTCAACTTTCCAGGGAAAAGTGCTGCAGTATGTAGATATTTTAAGTCTCTTGTTTGTTTGTTTGTTTGTTGTTCGGTTATGGTTATTTTGATTTGTCTTTTGTCTCATCTGTCGTTATCATAGGCCTAGAGTTTTAACCAGATTTTTTTCTCTGACAACTACATCATGCCTAAATAAATCATGCTTATAATAAATGTGCATTACCACTATAGAAGGACATACTATTACAAAAAGAACCAATATAAATGTTGCCCTTTTTGGTTTGTGGGTTGGGTGTTTTTGATTTTTTTTCAGACTGGTTCAGTTAAATCTTGTTGCAAGGAGAATCTGCCTGCTTTTTACTCCCATGTTTTGTGGGAATGGTGTTTGTGTTGGTATCCATTTTGTGTGAGGAGAGTGGCTTTGTGATGGCTTCACCTTGGCTGGGCACCAAGTGCCCACTGAGCTGCTCTATCACTCCCCAAAAGACTTAGGGGTTGAGATAAGGAGAGGGAGATCACTCACCAATTACCAGCACAAGTGAAACAGACTCAAGACAGGGAAATCGATTTCATTTATTACCAATCAGAACACCTTCCCCCAGCCCCTTCCTTCTTTGCAGGCTGAACTTCACTCCCAATTTCTTGGCCTCCTCCCCTTGAGTGGCATGGGGAGACAAGCAATGGGGGTTGCAGTCCCAGAATCACATCTCATCTTTACTGATCCTCCCTCCTCACACTCTTCCCCTACTCTGGTGTGAGGTCCCTCCCATGAGAGGAAATCTTTCACAACCTTCTCTGAAGTGAGTCCTTCCCATGGGCTGCAGTCCTTCACAGACTGCTCCAGTGTAGGTTCTTTCCATTGGGTGCAGTCCTTCGGGAACAGACTGCTCCAGTGTGGATCCCCTATAGGTATCAGAGTCCTACCAACAAACCTGCCCTAGCGTGGGCTCTTTTCATGGGTCACAGCCTCCTTCATGCATCCACCTGCTCCAGCATGGGTGTCTCCATGGACTGCAGGTGCATATCTGCTCTAGGATTAACCTCCATGGGCTTCAGGGGGACAGCCTGCCTCACCATGGGCTGCAGGGGGATCTCTGCTCTGGCACCTTCTTCACTGGCCTTGGTGTCTGTGGAGTTGTTTTCTCGCATATTCTCACGGCTCTCTACCATTTGCTGTGCTGTTGTGCAGTAGGTTTTTTCCCTCTTCTTAAATATGTTGTCACACTGGCACTGTCACCACTGGAGATTGATTGACTCAGCTTTGGCCAGCAGTGGGTCTGTTTTAGAACTAGCTATATTGGATATGGGGGAGGTTTGTGGCACCTCACAGAAACCGCCCCTGCAGTCCCCTGCTACCAAACTTTGCCATGCCAGCCCAATACAGCCTTACATCTGGAAACCTTGGCTAGTGAAACCACAGAAAGTGTTGAACTAGAAGTGACCATACTCGCACCATTTGTTTTTAATGATAAGATGCTGCGAGTAACATATATATTGCTTATAAGAATTCTCTGAGAAAACGTGGATTCTAGACACGTGTAGGTTTGTCCTGATCTTATTGTAATTGCTCAGGTGACTGATTAATTTTTAAGTTCTGTGGTGTTCACTTGAGAAAGAATTTGAAACTAAACAGGTAGTTGGAAAACACTATGCAGAATCTTCTGTAAGAATTTAAGTATATCAACACTTTTGCTCCTAAAATCATAGGGTCAAATAGTATGTTCAAAATTTCATGCTTAAATGGGAATAAGATTTGAATAAGATTTATCAGATGACTTTCCAGTTTTCTTCACATAAATCCATTACCTTTCTGCCATGGTGCCTTGAGATTACGTTTCATCAACTTGGTGACATAATGATTACTTTTTTTCTTGTATGAAAACTTAAGACTGAAAATTTCAGGTGACTAGAAAAATGCTTCTGTAATTATACATTTATCACATGCAACAGAACTTGGCAGCAGGCAGACATGGTTTCGTTCCTTTTTGGCTATTCATGTACTGGTTTTGTAGCGTTTGCTTTTGTAGTGTATATATGCCATGTGTCAGTATATGTTTGTAGTGTGTATCTGAAGCTGTGTACTCTTACTGTTGTGATGTTGATCTTTCTACATGAATTACTTTATGCTTTCTTTAGGCTATTGCCTTACCTCCTATAGCCAAGTGGCCGTACCAGAATGGGTTTACTTTTCACACTTGGCTAAGAATGGATCCTGTAAATAATATAAACGTGGATAAGGATAAGCCTTACTTGTATTGGTGGGTATTATGTAAAATCATATTTCTCTTATTTATTTCTATTTTAATTTCAATTAATTGTTCAATAATTTCTGCTTCTGTCTATGTGCTGATTTTGTTTTATTTTATTAGTTTTCGAACAAACAAAGGACTTGGTTATTCTGCTCACTTTGTTGGAGGCTGCTTGATTGTAACGTCCATAAAATCAAAGGGAAAAGGTTTCCAGCACTGTGTAAAATTTGATTTCAAGCCACAAAAGGTGAGTAAGAATAGTAAAATCTTTCAAACAGGTTTCATGAATTTAAAAATAGAGACTTGTTGGGAGTATTGTAGCTGTTGATTAGGTTAATCTTTCTGTATATACAAAGAACAGTTGCACTGGAACAAGCCTTGTGTGAATTCTCAGAGAACTTAGTACATACAGCTTGAAAGCTGTCTGCTTTTTTTCCTTCTCTGTTTATTCTGTGTTTTCTCCCACCTCTGGACATTTTTTTCTCCTTTTCCTAAAGTGTTTTGCTAAGGCTCACCTTTATGTCATCACTTATTCACTGTGGACAAATGCAGTGCTGTTTTAAGAAGACATGATTGCTAACACACATTTTGTTTTCCAAATCAAGCTAGGACCATTAATAGGAGTTTGGTCTTCTTACATGTGGGAGAACAACAGTTTAATTCTTCCCAATATGTTTTACCTTATGTTCATTCAGGTTTTCCAAAACAATAGTCTCCTTGCATTTGGTGCTTTATTCTATGTATTGTTTTAAATGTAAGAATTAAAATATGAGTTTGTTATATTATTGATGTTCAAGGCTTGCTTGCCTATTAAGTACTATTATGCTAAGTTGAAAATGTTTCCTTTTTCAATTAAATATTCTACTAATGTTGCTGGTGCAACCAGTGTAAACATTCTGTGGGAGAACAGGCCTCCTCAGGAATTTCTTATCAGTAATCCCTTGCTGTAAATATGGATTCTGTTTGTGATAATTTGACATGCACAGCCTTTGAAAGTCTTCAGTCTGGAGCCATCCTTGCTCTTTGGAATGACAACATTTGCAGTAGTGCATCATGCGAAGAGTAACCCAAGTTAAAACTTATTTACACAGAGGGTCCAGTGTAAATTTGGTTGTCATGAAGAATTTTTGAGTTCTAAGCCCTAAATATCTTTTAGGCTTCTGTGTCTATTTTTTGTGGAAAAAATTGGCGTATTATCCTTTGACATATCTTTGCAAGAAAATTCACCAATGAATTAATCTATTCCACTTCAAATAAATCTTGCAATCTTAATTTAATTCACGTAAGTAGTTGAATTTGATTTACTGTGCCCCACTTTAATGCTTAAGCCATTGAAAGTGTCAATAGAATTGTATCAGTTGCTTTCTTTTCTTATCGTTTAGTGGTATATGGTTACTATAGTGCACATCTATAACCGCTGGAAGAATAGTGAACTTCGGTGTTATGTGAATGGGGAACTGGCATCTTACGGAGAAATAACATGGTTTGTCAACACGAGTGATGTAAGTAATCCCTGTATGCTAATATCTGTAGTTGATCATCCTGATGGATTAAATAAATGCCCTTTGCCATTTTATTAATAAACCCTGCATTTTATTCATTTTTAAAAAACGTTGAGAGAAATTTAATAACTTTTTGGTAGAGGAGTAGATTCTGCTTTTATATGTCTCGGAACTTATAATTTGTATCTGCTGAGACCTTCAAATGCTTGTTTATGTAAAAATAATACTTCCTAATAATATGTTTATCCTCTGCATAATTTGCTTGTGTAGCATAGATTAAACTCTGTTACTGGCTTCTGTTTCATTTTCAGACTTTTGACAAATGTTTCCTGGGTTCTTCAGAAACAGCAGATGCCAATCGAGTGTTTTGTGGGCAAATGACATCTGTTTACCTTTTTAGTGAGGCTCTCAATGCTGCTCAGATCTTTGCCATTTATCAGCTTGGTCTGGGATATAAGGTATCTTAGAATTGACTGTCAAGTTTCCAAATTTTAATTCTGATAAAACTCTTTAGGATGGGTGTTCAGAATGTTGTGACACCTCTGTGTTGTTATAAAAACATTCTTGCTGCGTGATCTTTGTGCTAAACTGTGCCATGTTTCTTCTATAAGCCTATGTATCCCCTCACAAACTGCAAGCAAGGATTAATTCAATTATTTAATTTTCTATAAAAAATAAATTTGTGTTCATGTTTATTTCTCAAAATTACTGTAGAGAATACAGTTATTTACTGGGAGTTAAATTACTGGGAGAATACCACTGTTATATCTGGCTAGAGTCCCTTTTTCATTGAGGTTGAAAACTTTAAATAAATATGCTGTATTTGTTTTAGAAATGTAGCATAATAGTGGATTCTGCTGGACATATTTTTTTAATGTGTGAAGTTAGTGTTGAGGATTAGTTTTGTTGCAGTGATTTATTATTTATTTTGTCATAGCCTGGGGGGCACTAATTGAAGATTGTTATTCCCCAGCAGCTGTACAAACATACGCTAAAAAAGATGGTTCCTATTCTGTCTACTCGTCAATTATTAGTTCCTTCTGAGTGAACATTGCTGACTGTCATTCTGTTTCCTAGCTAATGTGTTTTTTTTTGCATTACCCACATTTTGGCAATGTCACCCTTGAGTGTTCAGAAAAAAAAATTCTGCAGTTCTAAGTCTGTAAAATTGACTTTGAGCCGATGTTTTTATGAGACCCCTTCTTTCTGAGATGTTGCTAGGCTGAAGAAGCAATATTTTAGTCATTTTTTGGTAATAGTTGTGTTCTGAATTGTATTCTCAGTGTGTGTAATCTATTTTATTTTTCTGTTTTCCTTCCTCAACCCTGCTCCCCCTATCCAGGGAACCTTCAAATTCAAGGCAGAAAGTGATCTCTTCCTTGCTGAACATCACAAATTGTTGCTATATGATGGCAAACTATCCAGTGCTATTGCTTTTATGTACAATCCAAGGGCTACAGATGCACAGCTGTGTCTAGAGTCATCCCCGAAGGATAACCCTTCTATTTTTGTTCATTCACCACATGCCCTCATGCTGCAGGTATTTCATCATTTTCATAGATTTTGGGGGGTGTAAATAATTTCTCTATGAAAATCTAAAAATTCCGTTTCATAGGGATTTGAACAAGGTAGGGAACTGCTGATAGGTTGAGGTTTTTGGGTTGTCCCCCTCTCCTGTTTCTTGAATTAATGTGGATGCAAGAATCCCAGGGAAAAAAATTTATTTTATCAAAGTTACAACTTAAAAAATGTAAGCATTACAAAGACTGTGTTAGCTTTAAAAAAAAATCCTTCCCTCTCATTTCTGATATGTGTTTACTCCCCTACAAATATTACCTGTCTACTGACCTTTGTCCTGTTGGTATGATACCCTTTTCTTCCCTATGCTTTGAACACATAAATCTTTTAAGTTGTCAGCAGCTTTTTGTGTGTTGTGTTCTAGAGTTTCTCTATTACTAAAGACTTGGTTTAGAGATTGCGAACCACCTCCTTCATCTGAAGATCTACACTGTAGACTGTATCAGGCAGTCAGCTAGACCAGATGTTCAATGTGGTTGTGGCAGTCAGTTTGTACTTCTTGCAGTTTATTTATATTTGGTAATGATACGAATTTTTTATTGAAGAAATTTCAAACTGTTTCTAACAAACTTTTTAACAGTTTCTCAAGCAGACTTCAATATTTCTTAATTTTTTTGCCAGGATGTGAAAGCAGTCTTAACACATTCTGTCCAAAGTGCCCTGCACTCCATTGGAGGAGTGCAGGTACTTTTCCCTCTCTTTGCACAGTTAGACTATAGGCAATATTCATCGGACCACATTGACACAACTGTTTGGTGAGTTTAATGTGTTTTGTTGTTGGGGTTTTTTTTATTTTTTAAGTAAAGGAAATTACTTCTTGCTTTATTAAAAGTGGCATGGTGGTTTCAGTTGTCTTGTCCAACAGTGCATTATGCCTAACAACAGAAAGGTGGCCTTGTTACAGGCAGGACCTCAGAGTGAAGTGTTTACTAAATTTTCTATGAAACTTCACACAGGATCAAAATGTACACATTTCTACTTCATCATTTTTTTTGGTGTAACATAATTAGATGATTCTCTTGAGCTTATTCCTGTCATGGAGAAAATCCACTGGGGAAAGCTTCAAGAGAAAATCCAGGGGGGATGAATTTTTCAGCTACAATAAGTTATTCCTTGGAATTTATTGGTTTTTTACCTTTAGACCTTCTGGAAGATACTGTTACTTAGTGTTACTGCCAGGCTTTTCCTCTGGTTTCAGCTCTGTTTCAAGTCAGTCCAAATTCTGAACATCCAGGCAGAGAAACTGGTGAAGCTCCTAAGTTAGAGTAGTATTAATAGCAAAGAAATTGCTTTTTAGAATCCTGCTGTAGTTTGCTCTGTTTCATTGCACTTATGGTTTTGCCACTGCTTAAAGACGATTTGCCATCCATACTGTTGCTGAGACGGTCACAGTGTTCCTTCAACCCATCTATACATTCCTTGGCTTCTCTTGAGCTGACTCAAACTCAGGAACCTATGTGTTGAGTCAGGGTTTTGATTCGGTTGCAAACTGGCCTGGCGATAGAGGGGTTTTCACCTGGCTGAGGTCTTGGTTCATAGGGCTAAGTGCCGTGACACAAGGGGACGGGCATGAATATTCCTTATGGCAGCAGTGGAAGTCAGTTGGTTTGAACCAATAGTAAAGCGGTGTCTAGGAAAATATTTTCGATACCTACTCATCTGAAAACAGGAGGACGTATAATGGCATTTGTTACTGATCTTGCAGAAGTTTGTAAGTGAAGTGAGAAGCAGAGATGTACAGGATTAACTGTTACCTTTCTGCCAGAATGTGTTTTCAGAAGAATTTTGCTATTGCATGTTTATCTCGGAATCCAGAACTTCAACTTAGAAATGCACTAATTGAAAGCACGAAGTTAGAGCTTTCAAAATATAGTCTTGCTTTTTGTTTTAAAAATTCTGATCTGAGCATTTACAGAACACATCAAACGTATCTCTGTGTATCTCTCCTAACACTGTGTTTTTCAGTTCTACTTTATTGGCTTTCATCATGGAGTTGTTGAAGAACTCCATTGCTATGCAAGAACAGATGCTTTCCTGTAAGGGCTTCCTTGTGGTAGGACATAGCCTAGAAAAGGTAAAGCAAATCTTTCTTGATATCTTACATTAATGTTGGAGTTTTTTGAGAGAAATACTTTTCCTAGACTGTTGCATGGCTCTCCCTTAAGCAGATCTTCTTTTACAGTCTTCCAAAGCCCACGTTACCCGAGCTGTACTAGAACTTTGCCTTGCCTTTTCAAAATACCTGAGCAACTTACACAATGGGGTGCCCTTGCTGAAGCAGCTGTGTGATCATGTTCTCCTTAATCCTGCAATATGGATTCATATCCCAGCACAGGTAAAATTGCTTATTCTTATGAATAAGGTATCTTATGATATATCGATTTGAGAGTGTTGAGACTGAGCCTGGCCTCCAGGAATTATCGGTCATGGCTTTCCAGCAGAAATCATGCATAAACTGTTTTCAGACTTTTTCTGCATGTAGCTGTGGAGTTTTGCGGGCTCCCAAGGTTTTCAGGGATGTTGGAAACCTGCAGTGTTCTACAGAGCAGAATTAGGAGGGACTTCTGGAATCTTTGTCCTAGTCAGTGTTGTAGATTGAGGAGGAATTTTGGATGGGTTAGCTGGCAAAAACCCAACAGTTTTTAAGAGAAGTTATCCTGGGAGTCGGATTCAAAGTCTTCATTTAAATTGATATATTCCCTGTAGATTACTTCTGTTTTGGAATCTGTGTTCTCTGAGAGCTTGGATGGAAACTTTCCAGTTGGTTCTGAAATCTTCTTGAAATCTTCTTACCAAATTTTTTGATCCCCTCCATAAGGGTTTGTTTTGCTGCTGTTTTGCTAAAATGCTACTGTTGAACTCATTGTAAACATTCATGTTTGCTACAGCTAAATTAAATTATTTAGGATTGTTTAAGTCAAAGGATGATATGGGGTTGGAAGGGACTTCTGGAGATATCTAGTCCAACCCCCATTCAAGGGGGGTCATTATTTCTCAGAAGAAAAAGGGAAGAAGGTATGTAGATAATTAAGCCTGTAATGAATACTTAAGCCTACAATAAATAAGCACCTTTCTATAATACTTCATGTGTGACCCTCTTCTGAACAGAGAGGTTGGACTAGATTATCTCCAGAGCTACCTTCCAGTCTCGGCGATCTGTGATTGCGTGAATAAGTGACCAACTTAAAAAACCCATGCCACTCTAGTTTTAGAAATAAAAAAATTTCATCAGTTTGCAAGGGTTTTAAGAGCTTTGTGACTAGGCTATGCAGAGAAAATAAATTTCTTTTAAGATATTTTAATAAATGAAATTTAAGAATGCAGTTGTCTGTGCTGCAATGTTGCTGTAATGATTTTTTGATCTCCTGATTGGTGGTGTAGGTTCAGCTGCTCCTGTACACTTACCTGTCTACTGAGTTCATTGGCACTGTTAACATATATGGTGCAGTCCGGCGGGTTGGGACGGTTCTTTTGGTCATGCATACCTTAAAGTATTACTACTGGGTAGTGAATCCTCAGGACCGCAGTGGTATAACTCCCAAGGGCATAGGTATGTATTCATTTCTCTTCTAACAAGCTGATGTTTTTTTTGAAACAATGTTGTGTACAATGTATAGAAAGAATTTTATTTTGATGTGGTAGGTTTGCTGTAACAGTTCAAGCAGTGTGCTGTGCTTTTGTCCATAGGATATTCTTGAAAGCTTTTCTTCAGAAACTGATTTAACTTAATCTAATTTTAACTTCAGAAACTTTCTTCAGAGGTCGTATCCTCTGTCACCTAAGACCTACCTGAATTAATACTAGATAGAACTGATCAGAGAAATGGTAGAGTTTTGGAAAGTGTGGAGCTGGGGATGCAGTTTCTTTATGGAGCTTTTTCAAGTACTGGACGGGCTTTAAGTGCTTGTAAGATCTATTGGTAATAGCGGTATAGCTGAAAACAGGCATATTGAGTTTGTCTGACAGACGTGGGGATCTGAACTTGCTGAAAAACTGCTTTAAAGTGTGCTTAATCCAGACAGCAAACTCATGGCAAAAGAATTGATAAGTTTAGAATGGGTGTTCATTGCTTGTCATTGACATGGAACACAGAACAAGAATACTGATCCTAAGAAAAAAAAAAACAACAATGGGAATAGCTGTTTGACTCAGAGGTCCAGTACTGTAAAAGGAACTGGGAGGAGTGGAATGTGTAGCAGAATAAAATAAAGGCATGCAAATGGAGCTGATGCACAGATAAGGGAATTAATGCTTTTGGGGTGTATGGCTTTACAGCCATTCTAATTGTTCTGTGTTTTATGGGGTTGGGTACGCAGCTTTGTCAAAGGGAGAACAATTTGTATCTCTAACCTCTTCTGCAAAGAAGAAAAGCTCAGGTGATGAGAGCTGGATTTCATGGGAGTTAAACCTCCTTAGATGTGTCCAGCTTCCTGCCACCAGCTTCTTGAAATGACCAGCCCTTCCTGTTAGAGGCTTGCAAAGATTGTTTTGGAGTATTTTGCATCCTGTAAGGAGCAAAACGTGTGTTTTCTCCTTTCTTTTTAGTGAAGACATGGATTTACTTACTAAGTTTCTGAACTGATTTATTGAGCCTGAGGCAAGTGTATGTGTAGGATAGTCTTACTAATAACAGTTTAATGGCTTATTTTGGCTAGACTGATCTATACTCAAAATAACTGTTCTTAAACCAAATATGCCTATGGGCATATACTGTATAAAACCAGACTCGTATTTGCTAGCTGATTTGCTTTTCCCTGATGATTAAGATCCTAAGAACTGTGTGAGCAAATGTGAAAACTATCCCTAGAAACGTATTTGCAACAGTTCATTTGCTTTCTGTATGAAAGCTTTTACGTGGCTTTGACATTTGGTTGCACCTGTTTTTTTAACCTTACCTCTCCTGGGAACTACTTAGTGTTTGAGTATTTAAAATGTGTCAGTGAAAGTCTGCTTTGCACAAGAGTGGCAGAAGCAAGTCCTTTTGACTTTGAGTTAACAAATTAAGTTCTTGGCTTTTAAGGTAATTTTTATATATGGCATTTTAAGATTGATTTTTGGTTTTGTATACAGCCAATGTGTAATAATGGCTTGCAGTCATTCCTTTGAGCTTTAGCAGAAGAACTTTAAAAATTATAGTAATCTGCAAAAAAATTGAAATTTGAAAATTCTGATGTAAATTTCTCATATTGATCTTATTCCTTGCATGAAGTTGGTTCATGGGCACTTGAAGGAAGTGGTAAAATCATTAGAAGAACTTAGAGGGGTTTCAAAAACTGTATTGAATAAAAACTTTAGTAGAAATTCATTGGGTGGGTGCTTTGCTAATAAACAATGATAAAACACATTACTATTTTGTAGTCTAAAATGGAAAAAAGATAACTTACTTAGAATTGTGCCCTCTTCACCCAGAAAATACCCATTTTTCTTCTTTAAGTGAAAATGCATACTATGCTAAAAACAACTGTTAATTTGTATTTCATATATCCACTTTTTTTGTGTGTGTAGATGGACCACGGCCTACTCAAAAAGAGATTTTATCTCTGCGAGCATTCTTGTTGATGTTCATTAAACAGCTAGTGATGAAGGTAAGATAACTTTAATTTATGATAGGATATAGAAGCTTACTTTCATAAAGAAATGCACTTTAGTATAGCTTTTTTTCCTAAATGTTGACTTGTAAACAAGTAACTAAATAGAAATACTATGTAAAATACATCTTTTTATTGTGATTCTTGCTGCAGACAGCAATGTGAAAGATGCATTTTTCTTCCTTTTAAGCTGTTTTTGTTACAAAAAAAATAAAGAATGTGGAGCTGTTAAATCATTAACTTAAAAATGTTTATTACTGGAGAAATAAATATTTGATGCCATATTTTGTGTTTGACAAGAACCGTATCACCTGAATCAGAAGAAGTGCTTAAAGACTAATGAGCACCATTTGACATTATATTTGTGGGGCAGTGGGAGAGAGGAAGATAAGAAAGACTATCAATAAGTTTTATGGCTGTTTGATATTACAGGAATATTGAAATTCAACAGTTCTACTGCTTATAGGCTCTTCTTAACCCTTTCCTGTTGTAAGCTCTGATCTCTATGTTCTTCTCTCCCTTCTGTATACTCCTTTCTGTGTTTGTATACTCCTTTCTAGCTCCCTTTTTCCCCTCTTCATCTGTGTTGCTAAGGGCCCTGTGCTCTCTGTGCTGCTACCCTTAGGCCCAGGAATTTGAAGAAGCCACTATCAGAAAAGTTCTACCTTGACTTTCATATTCTCTCTTTAAATTGGATGTTCTGCAATTGAAATATCACAGACAATTTAGATATCCAACCCTTAAAAGACTTTGATTAAGTGCTTGCTTCATTATTATTTTTTAAATTTCTGTCAAAGATTTTTAATAGTTTTGGGTAGTTTCACAAAAACAGTAAAAGCATTTCCATCATAAAAGGTTGATTCTTCTGCAAATTTTCTATTTGTACAAAGTGGTGCAAAATTCTTTGGGGAATGAGAGACTTGTTTTCTACAAGTAAAAGTCCTGGAAATGAAGATGCCTGCTTTTCACTTTGCTCATCTTGTTCTTAGAAATTGTTGGCTTTTATTTTATTTTCACCAGAAAGACCTCAAGCCATATTCCTGACATTGATGCCATAAATAATTTAAATTTCTGCAAACTCGATAGCAACTGAAGATAGGATTCCATAGTGGAGAATAAGAAGCAAACTCAGTTATCAGCATAGCTAACAGGCTTGTAATTAGGCATTCAAGTCTACTTCTGAGTCCTTAATTTAATTCTTCTATTAATAGTAAGCTCTTGCTTCAAATTATCTGTATCAATTAATATGTGTTACTCTAACAATTTCATGTGCTATATTACTATCTAGCTTATTTTTATGCCAGTATTGAAGTAATGTTAATGCACGTTTAGAACCTTCAGTGGGTATTTTTGGGGTGAGGAAAGAGCTACCTTCCATGGATTACGCTATTATAGTATCATGTGAGAACAAATTTGTCTTGTGGGATTTGCTCTGTATGTAACCATAGCTTGTATTAATGCTGTTTTGGGAACAGTACTTTTGTACTTGAAAAATCATAGTTAAAACCTGATTGTTTTTAAAGGACTACGGAATAAAAGAAGATGAATTACAGGCTATCCTCAATTATCTGCTCACTATACACGAGGTAATTATAAATCTGGAGAGGCGTGAGTGGGGAGAAGGTACTCCTACTGTTTGTGGCCACCACGTATTTGAGTACTTTCAGATATTACCTTCTTTGTGCCACAAGATGGCTCTGTAGAGGAAGCAGCAAACATTGTCCAACTCTCTAGTGTGGTGTGCTGAGTTGCCAATATTCTTGCAGTGATTTAAGCACTATGTTCAATGTTAAATTGAAGTCCATTAAGCCAGTAAGGCAAAATGGTTTCTTATGTTGTTCTGCAAACCGTTTTGCCAAGCAGAAAAACAGATGGTGAGGCTGACTTTAAAAAAAAAAAAAAAGACAAAACCTTGTTTTATGCTGCCTAAGTAATATTTTTGTTTTGTTTTGTTTTTCTCTCCTTTTTATTTTGCTTCTTAAATAAAGCAGTAAAATTGAAAACTTGCATTAAAAAATAAAGATCTATGTTAATGGCATCTAGGAAAAGCATATAAACTTAATTGGGAGAAAATGTTGGTTACCACTGATACATCTGCATCTTCATATTTTAGCACCAGGAAAAGGCACTTTATGCCAGATGCAACATCAAAGACAAGGGAAATGGGGACATAAATCTAACTGATCTCATCTCTGTAAGGGTGCTTGAAATGGGTAAAATAAGGAATTAATTGAACTTCGCTTCAAGCAGTATGGATTTTTTTTTTTTCTTTTTTTGTTACACCTATATTTTCCTTTTATTCTCTGTGCTGGTTGCTACCGTTTGGTAGTACCGCGGTCAAGCAATTTAAGTCATTCTACTTTATGTGGAGATTTAAAAAAACAAGACTCTTGGTAACATGTAAGAGTAAACCGAAGCAGCAGGGAACTTTATATAGCCTTCAGATGAGGAGGTGATATTTTAGCTATCTTAGCAGTTTGCATAGTCACGTCTAAAAGATCCCTGAATGCTGAATCCAGCAGAATTAGATGTCTGCTTGTAAACATAGAAACACATAAACAAAAAAAGTAAAATTCAACTTCTCATGGGACTCACTTGTCAGTGGTAGTAATGTAAGTTAATAATATCATTGGGTGAACACAGTTGTTCAGGGAATGTAAAATTGGTTTCAGAATATTTGTTCAAAAGTGTTGAAAAGTGTTTGTTTTGGGTTTTTTAATAAGCTTTCATTTTAATACCACAAAACTGGAAAAAATGGCAGTCACATTTTGCTACTTCATAGGTTATTTTTAGTTATAGTTAGGTTGGAACAAATTAATAAACTGTAGTTTAGAGTGCTTTCAACTAACACCATGGAAAATGTTACTGAGAAATTTGAATTACCCATTTTAAATGTTGTCTGTGGGAGCTGGTGGTTATTTTTATTCCCTTTCATGGGGTGAATAGTTGTTAGTAGACATTTTGTATTAAACATCTCCTTGTGTCCTTGTGCATCTCCTTGTGCAACGGTTTATTTTTAGCTCCTGGTCAGTAAAAGAGAGAGAAATATATATGCAAACAGAAATAGCATAGTCCAATAGTCCATTCCCTGTCAAAAGCTTACATCCCAGACACAAATGTATCGCTTTTCACCCTAAGTAAAAATAGGGTTTTTTTGGTAATATTTTTGCCTTCCAGATCTATAGCTTTTTTGATCCTGACCTAATTGTTTTGGTCCATGATTTACTATTACTCTCTAGATCATTTTGAAATATTTTGTAGTGGTTCTTTTAGCCACTGCTGTTCTAGTGTATGTGCATTTTTAATTCAAACTTGTAACTTTTATTCAACAGGATGACAATCTAATGGATGTGTTGCAGTTGCTTGTTGCTCTGATGTCAGAGCATCCCGGTTCTATGATCCCTGCTTTTGATCAGAGGAATGGATTACAGTAAGTTTGAATTTTGTAAGTGGGCAAAAGGAAATAGTATTTTGAACATACTGTTGCTTGCTAGAATTCCCATGAAAACTGAAAAGTCCTTGTCAGCGTGTGTGTTGCGATCTTAGACTCCTGATCTAGGGAGATTTTTGTGTCCAGATGCTCTTTGGACAAGAGGCGATGTTGGATTTATTATCAATGAGGTCTCTTTCTTTTTTTCTTTTTTTTTTTTTTTTTTAGTGTTTCCAAGCTGTCAGTCACACTTAAACAGGTAGCGATCAATTTGAGTTAGTCTATACATGGACGTTAAGTCTTCATCTACTAGTGCTTTGCCTCCCATTCTTACATATGTCTTGGAACTGAAAGTTCTAAAAAAAATTTGGCAAAAGTTGGTTCCAATTTCTTCTGATCTTTGTTAACTTTCTTTCCTTCGTTGTTTTGTTGTTTTTTCTTAGTGTGTAAAGCATTATGGGACTTTGCAGAAAAAACCTTTTATTTGATTAAATTTAGCACTGTGGTATGGATTGTTCATAATCTCTTTTTTATAACAAAGAAGAAGGTATTGCTGAACAGTATTGTGAGAGAAAAGTAGGGAAAGTTGCAAATTCTACTAACAGTAAAAACATCATAGAACATCTGCTAGAAAAAGACTAAATTATGACTGGTTTTGTTTGTGGCTCTCAGAGGGTGGTCACATTATTGAACTTTTCTAACTTAAAATGAACCTGCATGGATATAGCGGGGCGGGGGGGGAAATAGGAACAGGCAGACAAATGTAAGAATTATTCCTAGAAGGGTACATGAAGTAGTAACTCTCTTACTGTGTAGAGGTAGAATCTCATTTCATCCATTTTGTTGCACCTATTGGTTAACCCTTATTTATACATTTATTTATTTTTTAGTTGCCCTTTCTCAAGAGGCAACATTCAGACATGTTTATAATTGTTTTCTCCCCTTTTAGTGGTAGGCTGATTTTTTAATTATTATTTTTTTTAGCCTGTTTTCTTCAGCTTTCACATAATTTGTATGGTAATGTATTATGCCATGTAAACTAATAAAAATTCTAAGTAAAATATTTGAATGTCATGTTGGATCTCCAATGCAATATGTTTGTTTTTATGTAACAACTGGCAGTAGACATTTTCTTTTTTTATTAACTAGTACATGGGCAAGTCAGTATGAATAGGGAGTCCACAGTGAGAAATCACTTTGTTTTCCTGTCACATTTGTTACTTTCCTTGTTCCTGTGTTGTCTCTAGTCACTTAACGGGTTGTCTGTATGCTTATTGATACATCTACTTCTTGCAATTAAAACACCATATTCTTGAAATTTAAAATTTACAAAGCTTCATAAATATTTGGCGTTTTTTAATAATTGGAATTTTAAAGTAACTAATCTAATGAAGAAAGAGTTAAGTGTAAGGTAGTAGTTTGTTGGGTTTTTTCCCTATGCAATTAGTTAACCCTCACACTGTTACGTTAGGACAAGCGGGGAAATGTATTCATTCTGTCATGGGCTGGCTCGTTTGTTTGATTCTATAGTTGTGGCTGCAGTCTATTTGTTATAGATAAGTGGTTTTTAATTGCTCCTGGATTTTCATTTAGATTCTAATATAGCACTAGATTATTATTATTTTTTTTTTTATCTTAGTTTAGGTGTCTTGGGTAATATTTTTAGATATGTAAAAATGAAGAAATATATGACGAGTGATAAGTGCTCAGTAATGTATATTTAAGGCCTAAAAACTTGAATAAGTCCTTTGAATTCTTTAGAACTGGCTGATCCAAAATAGAGTATTAGGATATTTTTGGAAAGACTGAAGAATCATTGAAATTATTATTTTCCCCTTCTCCTTAATAAAGTGATAGAAACTTCCTCAAAAAAATATTCAGAAAATATTCACAGTAAAGGCTGAGTACTGAGGCCTTCTGTTCTAATATAATTTCATGGAGCATTGGAAAATCTTTGTTTTCTTTTCCTCTCAATCAACTAGTTCATGTAGGTATAAGCTAAATCATATATCACAAATTCAGAGATCTGTCCAATACCATGAAGCATAGTGTAAATTTCTTTGATTAAAAGATTAAGCTTTAATGTAATCAGATAAATGTTACATGTTTGAGAAGTTAAGTCTGAATTCTTTTTATTTTGGGAATGGAAGGCATAGATACATGTGATGAGATCTGTGTGGTATTACAGATTGAATTGGTAATGTCAAATATATTTAAGATTACTGGACACTTCCTGTTTTAAGACTGCGCTTCCGGTTGTTGATTACTTTACCAGACTTTCATCAGCTACGTTGACACTTGCCTTGCTGTGTTTGTAACTCTCATTTCTTTCTTAGGAAAACTTCATCTAGAGTTGTTCAGCTAGTTAAGTCTAATACTTTGATACAGGCTTGCTCCCTTTGGCTTTCTTCTTAAACCTTTTCAGTAGAGAATCATAAGTGGGTGTAGAGTATAATCATAAGGAGGTGAAGAGCAGAAACCGATGTAGGTGAAATGAGAAGAATGCCTCAGGACTTGTTGTCTTCCTCTGTCCCTCCTGAGGGAGTGACAATGCACAGATCTCAAATATTAGTGCTAGTAATAAGTCCTCCTCCATACGTGGCTATTCTGATCCGGCCACATTATACTAAAAAAATTGCTTGTATAGTTTTCTGGATAAAATATCAGATTGAGACAGTTCTCAATACAGGAATGACAACCTTTCACAGCATGTTTTCTGTATGGATATTTGGGAGATGCTTACATTTGATTAAAAATCTCAAAATGAAAAAGCACAAAATATTGTGTCATTAACAGAAACGTCACACTAGTGTTTTGTAGTGTTATTAATAGCAATTCTTTTAAATTTTAAATTTTATTTGCAGTCTACTGGAGTTAATTTGTCATTCCTAAAATTGCTGTGTATTTCAACCATTTTTAGGAAGCCTTGTGTTTTCTCCACTTAGGGTTGTCTACAAACTATTAGCATCACGAAGTGAAGGCATCAGAGTGCAAGCTCTAAAAGTGATGGGATATTTCTTAAAGCATCTCGCTCCAAAGTAAGTACTGGTTTAGGTCTTAGAACAAAACCTCCCAAAAAAGAAGAAAAGGAGATTGTGGCACATACGTGCCATAAATTATTTTGTGTATATATATTATTTGGTGTGTATTCATATGTTTGTAAAATAAAAAAAACTGTATTTGAGCTTAATCACGAAATACACCTCACTGAATAGGAGCTACTGTCCTTCATTTTTTTTTGTCAATACATTTCTGATGTGGAATTACTTGTTATTGACAGCTAGTGTCCGGGCATGATCACTTCCTTACCAAGTTCATTTAATACTTAGTTGCAGTATGGCTGCCTGCTTTTTAAAGTGATCATTTTCCATAATTCCACTAAAATGGGTAACAGGAATTAGACTGGTGAGATTGAACCCTGTCTTACTGAGAACTAGATTTAATATGTCTCGAGTTGACTACAATATTAGATAACTGTTGAGATCGCTGTCCATGGTTGGATTTTTGAGTGAAATGAGGACAAAGATGCCCTTTCCCTAGTGTTTATCAAGCATTCCCTAAGGGTGTGTTTCACTTTTTTGGGCCCATGGGTAAGGGGACCATGTTTATGGAAGAAAGTTAGCTGTGTTCTCTCTTCAGGGGGTGACTTGTCCTTTCAGAACCCGAATCTTTGGCCTTTTCCTTAACCAGAAGTGAAAGACTTAAGGAACAAAAAAGTAAAAGATTTTTCCAGTGATTTCTATTTCTTGAGGCACACTTCTTAAACTCTTCCCACCTCCTCCCTCCCCGACCCAAGCAAGTTGAATACACATGTTTACTTTATCTTTCTGTGCTATTTCAGGAGAAAAGCTGAAGTCATGCTTGGACATGGATTGTTCTCTTTGTTGGCTGAAAGGCTGATGCTTCAGACAAACTTAATCACCATGACCACATACAATGTCCTATTTGAGGTAGTGATACACTGTAGTTAGGATCCAATCTTCATAATTACTTGTAAGGCATTGTTAGAAAATTGCTTGCATATTTGTGCTGATGTGTTCCAGATGACATTAAACCTTAGCGTGGTGGAGCTGAGTGCTAGGTTTTTTGTTGGTGTGGTGTTTTTGTTCCCCCCACCCTCCTTCCAACCTTACTGTTGGGGTTGTTTCCCCCTCCCTCCCTTAACTTGGTTATGCTCATTATGAATAATTCTGGACCATGAGTAACCTGAATGTCTCAAGCAGACAGTCATGTATGTGGAATTTTAATATAGCAATGATCTTGCCTTATGAGGATTGATCTGGTTACATTCAGGCTTCTCTTCCAATGTATTTAAAATAGCAGCATGAACTTAAGATGAAGAGCAAAAAAAGATAGTTTGGAGTAAAATTTTAGGAACGGGATGAAATAAATTATTAAGAACGAGAATGAGTGGATTTTTTGGTTAATTTTTAGAACCGTGGTGAAATAGCGATGAGTTCTGTAGTAAGAATGTATCCAGCTATTTTTCAGTAAGCTGTCCTTGTCGGTAAGCTGAACATTGATATGGCATCTTTTTCTTTCTTGCTAGATTCTGACTGAGCAGATTTGCACTCAAGTGATACATAAACAACATCCTGACCCAGATTCAACAGTGAAGATACAAAATCCTCGTAAGAATGATACATATTTCTAAGTCATACCATAAGAAAAGTCTGCTCTTAAAAAGCTTTCGTATGTTTTGGGGTTTTATTTAATTGCATCCATCAGTCTTAATTCTGATCTCAGTTTTACATTGTTTTTCATACAAAAGGAAAGATGATGTGCATTTAGTTTGAGTTATTTAGGAAAAGCATCTCTATAGCTTTTTGAAAGACGTTTTATGGTCTAAATGTGTATATAGTTCAGAACTCACCCTTTTTGGCTGTGTGGTTGTGTTATGAAATGGATTTTCAAGACTTGCATGCACAGCGAACTTTGATTTAATACATGTTAAGGTTCCAGCAAAATTCTGATTGCATTATTTAGTGATGTCAGACTAAATTACCTGAAATATGGTAACAACCTTTATCTTCAATTACATTCAGTGTGACAATGCTAGATGGAAGGCAGGAGAACTGTATCTGCTCACTGTTTTGGTTAGCTAACTTTGTGGGAAATACCTTGATACAGAACTTTAGATGTCTCTTGAACTAAGAGAAAATACTGATCTCCTTTCCTGAATTATATGCATTATTGATGTGCTCTGTATATAATACATGGACTTAATGATAGCTTTGGGAGTTGATTTTTTTTTCTGGAGAAATAATAGATTTTTCACTTGCGTAGCTGCTTTGTCATTAAATGTAGGTCAGAGTTGGTGGGTTTGTTTCACATGGAAAGTGAAAGAGAAAGCAAAGCAGATACAGAGGAAAGAAATCTGGTTGCGATGTGTCATTTGCCTTCTAAAAATCTTTATGAAGCAAGAGATGTAATGAGATTTCTGTTGCTTTCCTGTAAGATTTTTGAAGTTGGCAGTCACTACTGTGGTTAATACAGTTATTTGTATTGTGAGATATGAGTCTGGAATTATCTAGGTCTAGTAGGAAGAGCGACTTCTAGAGGACCTTTATAAGATCAGTGCTAATATCAAATGAAGAATTTCCGTTTTTAAAGAAACTGTACAAGGTAAACTAAAACTATTACAGTGACCATTTTCAAATTACACCCTAATATATTTACAAACTTAAATTTTTTTCTAACTGCTTCAAAAAGTAGAATGTACCCACACTTTTGACTGTCTTCTAGAAATACAGAAAACATTATGCTCACAAGAAAAGAAATTTTATATCAAGAATGTTTTATCCCTTTTCTTGAACTTTTTGTAAAAGATGTTGTTAAGTATAATTGAAAGTTCATTCTTTGAAAATTCAGTAATGTTAATGTAGAGCAGAATCTGTGCATTTTCCATATATATTGATTTTTATAGTGGATGCATTGTATTATGTGAACTTTCTTAAAAAAGGGTTCTGAAAGATTCTGATAGCTTCGTTTGTCATGCAGTAACATTTGTGTTGTTTAAACCTATAATTCAAATTTGCATTGATTCCATTTTCTTCAGCTGTGTAGCCCTGCAAATCCCCCTGATGGTGACCAGGTTTGAGAAGTCTTGGAAGGAGGGATTTCTATTAGTTTAATACTCAAATAGAAATGTGCTTTTTCTCCGTATAAAACTGTTCTATGTAGCATCACTTTTCCACCATTTTTTATACAAGAAGATGTGCTGTAGTTCACACTGTGCTTAGTATTAATATTTTGTTGCTCATGGACTGTTTTACAGAGATTTTGAAGGTTATTGCAATCCTGCTACGTAATTCTCCACAGTGTCCAGAAACTCTGGAAGTTCGGAGGGCCTTTCTCTCAGATATGATTAAACTTTTTAATAACAGCAGAGAAAATAGGAGGTAAGACATCTTGCTATATGCACATAGATACAAAATGAGTAACAGGGTCTCCTTCTAAATTAGACTTACTAAGCAGATACAGCTTCAATGCTGTATCAGCAAATTCTCTAGTATAGTCTTCAGTGTATAAAATTAGAGAAGCTTGCACATGCCAATTATTTTAAACTTACTGAATTCCTGAATTAGCTGATGTGTATTTCTAAGATAGTTTTGAAATTTTATTAAATAGTATGTGTCTATTTTGCAGGAGTTTGTTGCAGTGCTCGGTCTGGCAGGAGTGGATGCTTTCCCTTTGCTATTTTAACCCACAGACTTCTGAGGAACAGAAGATAACTGAGATGGTGTATACCATATTTCGAATTTTGCTCTACCATGCAATCAAATATGAATGGGGTGGCTGGCGTGTTTGGGTAGATACACTGTCGATCACACATTCAAAGGTGAGTGTTTCAAATACTTGGGAAATTTTGTTACACAGTGTAATTAGATTTAGAGCTTTAAAGTGCTGTATCGTACAGTGAGGTAGTCTTGAAGTGAAGCTCTGTAGTTAAGCCCAGTGTTTGTATCTATTACTGGGCATAACATTCAAATATTTGACAATTAAATCTTAATTTTGTTGTTATAACACAAATCGTTTTTATGTTGTTCAAATGGTGCTAGTGTTAGTTTATACTATTTTCAAAAATGAGAAAACCAAATTTCAGGAGCAGTTATGAAAAATTTTAGTGCTGCTTTTGGTTTTTAATAATGACAGGAACACAAGGTGGCGCACCATATCTATTCATAAGCAAAAATACCTCTTAGTAACCTGAAAAGGCTGTAATACAGACAAACCAGTAAAAAGCGAAGGAATCAAAGTTAAGCCAGATGCTTCAGCTGTTAAACTGTCATGGAATACAGGGTGAGAATGCAAATCCTTGCA
Organism: Thinocorus orbignyianus; assembly: GCA_013400375.1. Taxonomy (NCBI): domain Eukaryota; kingdom Metazoa; phylum Chordata; class Aves; order Ciconiiformes; family Thinocoridae; genus Thinocorus; species Thinocorus orbignyianus. The sequence goes on along the minus strand of VXBW01001332.1, from coordinate 887,062 downwards.
GTATGGGTGAGATTATTACCCTTCATTATGCTTCTGTCTGACCACTTTATTGTTGTTACAACCAGAATTATATCATAAAAAATTATTAGTGGGTCTTCGTACAAGGCACGGTTATATAAAAGTTAACTTCCTTGCCTTATTCTGAAAAAAAGGTGTGAGGCCAGTGTGGTCTTCCATAATTTTTCTGGTTTAACAGAAATATTTGCCTAAGATGAATTAAATTATAAATGATAATACGTTTCTAAATGCGTACAACTTAATCATGTGAAAAGAGAAAACTGAATCCTAAGGATCACTTTATGATTCTAAGGAATTGTTAGCATTTCTGAGGTCCTTGATTATATATGAATTTTTTCTCAAAAAAAGTCATCAGTCTCTGCAGACATCAAGAACACTGTTATTTTGCAGCTCTGTTTATTTATCGCATTCATAGCTCAATGGTGGTTTATTGGGCTAAGGGGAGACAAATGTAGAAAACTGTATAATAGAAGTGTGTGAAATAGTATCATTAAATAGTTACTTAGGTAAATGGAATCCAGGTGCAAAGAATCCAGAGCCAAATTTTAACCCTTACAGAGATTGCAGGTTAGTTGTTGAAATATCCTCAATCTTTGTTTGTGTCCCCTCTGCGGTTTTCAGAAAACCTGTTTCCTCTCTTTCCCCCTAAGGTGCATGGGTGGAGTAGATTGTACAATGGTGAGCTGTAGCCAGAGTAAAGATCCCTAATGTGCTTTTCTAGAAAATGGCATAATATAAAGCATTTCTGTGATAGCTGAGAGCTGCTGGGGAACTCTCCCTGGGCAAAGATAGAGAGCGGAGTGAAGGAAAACCACCTCATTACCTCTGTTACAGAGCTTTGGTATACTGAATTTAAAAATTGTCTAGCACATTATCTTACAAGCTGTAGTTCTATTCTGAGTGTCTTTTTGTAAGATAATGTAATATTGGAAATCTCATTTAAACAGCTTCTGTGTCAAAGTCATTGTATGGATTTTTGGTTATTATCTTCAGTGACTTAATGTGGCTAATGAATGCTCTAGAGTTCATAGAGGAAAAACCAAGATTTTATTGTGATTCCGTAGCGAAATGTTAAGAAAAAGACACGACTTTAGAAATTACAAAAAAAAATGGGGTACAGTTAATGTTGCTTTGAATATTTTTATTTTTATTTTTTTTCTGAAAGGCTGGATTTTTTTTTTCTTTTTTTTTTGCAATACCAGAGTGAATAAGAAAATAATGCTCTTCACTCTTTTTGCATTTCTCATTTTTGGTTCCTGGCATGTTGGCATAGGTAGGTATCCTTGGTTGTCGAAGTGACTTCCTGTGTCAGCTTTCCCAAGTCTAACTTTGTTGGCTTTCCAGTCAATATGTGAGGACTGTTTGTTCTTCCGACCCGCTTCAGAGGAAGCTGAACAATGAATGGTGAGGTTAGAAGTGTGTGAGTGATGGCAGAGCCAGCAGCAGAATGGTGATGTAGTTTTAAAGGAATCCTAAAGGAGTTCATTTTGTTTGGACATTAGTGCTAATAGTATCCAGTTCCAGAAGCCTAAATGAAAATGATTAAACAACAAAAGCACCCAGAGTCTAACTTAACAACAATGGTATGAACGATGATGTCATAATGAAGGATTTTAAAATTGGAGGTTTTCACCTTTATTATGCATTTGTCATTTAAACTTTTTAATAAATAATACATACAATTTATTCAACTAGTCATATAAAGCTAGATGGTGTTTCATAGCTACTTTTAATTCCACAGGCATAAATTAGGATAAATCACAGGAAAAGCTCTTTGTGGTAAAACCTTCCTAATCACTTGAAAATGTCCCTATAAACTGATATTAATATCTAATGATAATGAATTTTTAATCTCTCTAATTTTATTTATTTTGAGTGTTCTTGTATCCTGTTTACCAATATTGAGATTCATGTAGATTCACGCGTACCATAGCATAGACATAATTCAGTGGGCAAATTGTTCAATGCTAAGTGCATCTCAGATGTTTTTGATTTCTAGCAGGCTTTCAAGGTAATGTGGGAATTATGGGAACAAAAATATTTCTTTAACATTGCTAAGAGAATAACCAATTTGTGGTTTTATTATTACATCTCTAATTGTATTGGGTTACTGCTTATTTTTCCTTTTTACAACCCTTTGTGCCATTCCTGCCACTAATTTATAACACCATTCTATGATAAAGAACTAGTATATAAAGGACTAGTGTTACAGAATTGGATAGGTTTTGCAGAGCTACACATCAAGATACATGCAGCTGCTATAAAAAGCCAAAGAAACTCAATTGCAATTTTATTGTCCAGTTTGATAGATTTCCTGCCACCTTTGTAGCAGGGAAGCTGTTTGTCACTGTAACCCTCTCCTCCAACAGCTGCACAACGTTTTATAAGCAGCAACGGCTTTTCTAGCATAATTGCACTGCGTTGGTTTCCTTGCTCTCAGAATTTAGAAGGTGTGTGTTACCTTTTTAAAGCCAAATTTCTTGGTATTACTCACGTATTTTCCTCATTTCCATATTACATTTTTGATGTTTTCCAAATATTAACACAGTGTATACTAAGGTGTTTAATTTCTAACTTCTAGCTCAATAAAAATGTTAAAGAAAAAATTAAACTGAAACTCCCATTTGTTCTAACTGGCCAGTGAAAAATTTATGAAAAAGTCTTAAGAACTGCTGTTTTTTAAACATTGTAACCATGCAGGCTGGGCCTTAGATCTTATCTGTCTACCCATGTTACTTTGTAAAAAGGACCAATGATTTTGGGGTTAATAATAGGAAACAAGTAAAGAATGATGGACAACTTGCCTCGTTGACCTTTCAGCTTCCCAAGTTTTAAAAGAATATAATGATTTATGGAGTATAATACACTCCTAAATTATTTGAATGTTTAAACTACTGGGAATAACTAACATTCACTTATTTCAGACCCTTAAATATATTTTACTGCTTAAAAGTTGCTTCATGTTACTGTGTGATTTGGTTAAAGAGAAGATATTTGGGTAAATTGATTTTTTTTTTTAAGTTTTTTTTGGTAGCACAAGAAATTTGCATTGTGTGAGACTCAGAAATGTTAGCATGTATAAGCTACAGTTTTATTGCTGTATAAGTGGAAAAAATTTGTTTGATCTGAATGGGAAGAAGTATAATCTTAAAATGTTAGTACTGTGACTGCAACATGTGATGCATTTCTAAATAATTGTTAGTTTTCGATCTGAGGAAGTACAGTTGTAATAAACATTGATGTGTGTTCAGTAAGTATTTTATGTTCTTTGGTGCCCAACTCAGTTAATACAGAAGAAAAAAAGCAAAAGTGTGCACAGCATTTACATGTGTTATGTTTGCCTGATTTTCATCACGGTCAGATGAGGAGAAAGTGAGGTAAAAGCAGCAAAGATTGGGTGGTGGTGGAGTTAGTTTTTAAATTGCCATCACACATTAGATTGCAGAGAAGTGAACATGGCTCAGTGGCTTTAGAAAGTAACAGGCCATCAGGATCTCTTGTGTCCCAATCCCATTGGCATTCATGAGTTATTGAGGATGGGTTTGTCTCCATTTTTCCCCCCCTCCCTCTCCTTGAAGGAGATAGGGTCTCCTGCAGCGGTATGTGCAAGCATTTTTAGCTGTGGGCATTTTGGGGGTTTCAGATGTTCTTCAGTCCTCTGAAAAGTGTGTCTGCGTTGCCCTGTGGGGAAGCAGCCAAGAGAGGTATTGAGTTACTTCAGGTTTTTGGTTTTCAGTTGTGCGATGCTCAAGGTATCAATGAAGAAAAGCTGGGGAAGACACAAATCCCTAATCACTGCCTCTGAGGAGGAGGAAGTATCTTCGTTATTCAGAAAGCAGAATAGTCAGGAGGGGAGGGATCTTGTACCACTGATGGGCTCTTATGCATGCAGCATGTATGGTCAATGGGGAGCTCCTCCACGTCCTTATTCACTCAGTTTGAGTGAGTGGAATGTCATGAATAAAGCTGCTAAAATTTTACTAATTCAAACTGAAAGAAAAGTATGAAATGGGGGATAGGAATAAAGTGAGCAAGGTAAACCGAGAATTTATGAAGCAGGAAAGTTCAGGATCAGCTTGGGTAGAGGGAGTGGCACCATAAACCTTAAAGGTAGAGCGTAATAGAGATTTGCTACTGGTTGGGAAGTGCCAGCAGTCTCAAAAAGAAGTGGGGAAACATTTGCAGTGGAAAGAACTGATGCATAAAGAGGCAAACAGCTTTGAGATAATCTTCCTAAGCAAATATGTTGTGGAAAGGGAATGGGTTCTCCTCTGTGTGACTCAGTATAAACATCATCATGAAGATGGGACCTGTGCCTGCAGCCTCAAAAGTATTAGTGACCTCCTCTGTTGTTGCTGCAGAGTTTGAGGCAAACCTCCTCTGTGCTTGCTGGAGACTGGCCAAAGAGAAGTGCACAGGTCCTATAGCTGGGTACTGTGACAAGGCAGAATTTGACAGCCTACTGAACTGTAGGAATGGTGACAGGAATTGATGCAGAGAGGAAATACATACGTACCTTGAGAGGATAATGTGCTCATGTCTTGCAATTAAACAATTAAAAGCAATAGTTGCATTAGTGAAAATGAGCAAATACATGTCTAGTATGCTGTTTCAATTTATTATTGTATGGTGATGTAACAGCAAGCTCTACCTTGACTTGATTTGAAAGTAAAACTGCCAACATACAAAAAATTATCTCTCAGGCAAGCAAAGACTTTTATGAGTGATATTGACTAGTGCTTGCTTTCTTATTCTAGAAATATATGCATGCATATTTTTTTTCTCAAACTGAGGGGAAAAGTGCCACTTAGATGAAAATGCAGGAACATGAAAATGTCTTGGTATGGTGGTTTTAATTCCCAGCCTCCTCCCCCTTACGTGTCAGCGAATGCTTTTTTGGTGGAAACTTAAGCTCCATTCTAGAAACTTCTCATATGTAATGTCCTGCATAATATATGTTAATTTACTTTTCTTAGCTTTCATCTGTGAACCACTCAGAAATAACCCAGAGATTCCTCAGGTCAGTGGGTTACAGACTGTAAGTCAGTGTATGGTGCACACAGTACCTTCGTATCTTTCACTCCACTGAATTGAAAATTAGGTTTGATATCTTCAGATATTGGTGCCTCCTGTCTAAACAGACCTGGTTTTGTTTGGAGGCTAGCTTCTACATTTGAACAGTTAGTGTTAGCAAGTAACTGGAGGAGGGGTGGAAAAACAGGTCAATAAAGTCCTTGTTAAGATTTAAAAAGTTGCAACGCTTTCTGGAATTATGAAGAGTTTATTGATGGTGTCAGCAGCACAGGAGCTGGTTTGCATGGAGCAGACTCTATAAGGAAACAGCAGTACTATGTAATTGTCTGACCTGTCAGGCAGACATCACCTTCCTCTCTCTACTCTACAAAATTGCCCACCTGATAATGAAAAAAAGGACAAAATCTTAATGTATAGTTAAAATATTTTCCCTGTGTTCTTTAATGCAAATGCCAATCATCTTAACCTTTTTCATTGCTGTATGCTAATTTTTCTCCTTGGCAATTAGTAAATGTTGGATGTCAAATTAACTTAAAATTGATGGCAGAGGCAAATGTTGCAGTTATTAGCTCACAAGTGTCTTTAACTAGTAGTGCGTAGAGATGCATTCCAAGCATTGCAAACAGCTATGGATTAACCATCAAATGATGGTGAAGATTGATGATTGGCCTTTTAGCTCACTAATTTAGAACAATTTCTAGTAATTAATTTTGTATTATCAGCTTTACAGTTGCAAATGTCTTAAGGAAAATAAAAAATTACTTAAGTTTAAGGTTCTTCAAGCAGAAGAATGCTTGCAGATCCTAGTGTTTAATCTTTAGTACGTTTATATGCTATCTCTGTCTACTTGTATTTAGTAATCATAATTTCTACTTCGTTTTGCATTTCTGTTGGTACTGCTTTTGTTAACCTTAGGTGTTTTCTTTGTGGGGTGCATTGTTTAGCTTTGTGAAGTGGTATGCTTTGTAAGTTTCATGTCATGCAACAGAAGTGTGGGGAAAGAATTGTCTAGTGTCTCTGTTACGGTACAACTATTTCTTGGTTTCCTATCAAACCAAATTACAAATTAATACAGTGACCAGAACTGTTTATACAGGCTTGTTGAAAAGCTGGATTTTGCAAGGCAGTGTTTCTTTACTTTTTTTTTTTTTTTAACATAAAGAAGAAAACTCCATACTCAAAATGCATGTTTGAAAAATACTGGTTTAGGTAGTCTGTGTTACTTTGTGCATTGCTGTTTTAATTGGAATATTATTTAAAGGACAATATTTAATACATTAATTGAAACAAATGCTTTCTGGTGTTTATGGTGGAAGTAGTAATTGCTATCCTTTTTAAGTGGATTTGGGGGGTTTTTTTGAGTGATGTTCTCCTGTAGTTCTGTACTGTCTTAATTGTTGTTAGCATTCCTGCATTCTTCTTAAATCAACGTAGATTCTCAGTCTGGTTTCCAGAGTATTGCTCTGTAATGGTTTCCAAACAGTCGTTTACTTACACTGGAATGACGCATGAAAATATGGATGTTCACACTGTTAAAGATTTCTTGAAGAGCTGGAAAGGTTGCAGAAGGAGGGGGTCGTAGGAAGGATTCTAGTCCTTCAGAATGAAACCTCATTCTTTTTAGGTGGTCCTGTTGCTTCTCCATCTTTTGTCTTTTAGAAACATTGTTATCTTATGTTCCTCAGAGGAAGAAATAAAAATACCTTCCTGAGGTATTTCTAACAACTCAAACACAGACATAATTAGTGACTAGAAATTGAAGCTAGACTTTCAAAATGAAGAAAATACTTTTTTCTTTAAGATTTAAGATGGTAGAGTAGATTTGGAACAAATGATCCAGGGGAGATTTCACCTCTCAATTTCTAAAAACAAGGTTGGACAACTTTCTTGACGTGGTCTTCCAGTTCATGTCACTAAGCTGAATGTGTAGGAAAGTGGGTGAAAATCAAGAGCTGGGTTAGACTGTCTGATGTTACTTTCTGGCTTTAACCTTAGTGTTTCCTTGAGGTGCTGGGAGGAAGCAGCTGTAAGAGAACTGATCATATCCTTTTAGGATGCATTTAAAATTATATTCCTTGATGCTTGCAATTTACTCTAACCAGATTGGTAATCTGTCAAAGCACTTATGTAGATAGGGCTGCCAGAGCTTAAAACTTTAAATTGCTGTGAAAGCTTGTTGTGTTTAGTAAGGACCAGTGTAAGCATCAAAGGTTGCTTGATGAAACTTGCAACACTGTGCAGATGCTCTTTTTGCAAGGTGGATTTAGTAACTTGCGAACCCTGCAAAGCATCTCTATGACTCGTTCAATTAAGATTGCATTGTTGCTGTTATTGAACGTGTTCTGAGTCATGTACTACTCTCTGTTGCATTCCAGTTTGAGCACTGAAGGAAATAATGTTTAAAACAGGCCCCTCCAGCCACTCTTGTGACCGCCTTAGTGTCATTGTGCCCATTCCTGTTTAAACCTGGGAGACATGGTAGCAGCAATAATAGAATTTAACATGCATGTCTCCCTCACTTGCTCCTT
>VXBW01001332.1:851077-879446 GCA_013400375.1 Thinocorus orbignyianus | reverse complement strand
AAAAAAAGAAAGAAAAGAAAGTACTATCCTCATATTTATCTTTTTCTTCCTTTGCCCTGATTTAAGGGAGTTAATGAAGTAAGATTTTGAGGCTAGACCTGAAACTTGTTCAACGGTTTTGGAAGCAGTGCATAACCAAAGTAGAATCCACTTTTTTCTTTGTACATAACTGATTTAAAACTAGTACAACAAGACCTGTTTTCCTTCCTTTAAACGGGAGGAGGAAGTTAACCCAGTTCTATTGCAAGAGACTTAAGTTTCAATTAAATCAACTCGAAAAAATAATGTCCTTCAGGTCATGTGTTAGAAGAGCACACTGCTCCTACTATAAGCTTCTTCATTTGGTTGATGAAGAAAATAGTGTATTAAGAAGCTACTATTGACAACAGAACATGCCAAGAATATTGCCTTTTACCTTTGTTCTTTTTTTTGCTCCTTTGTGATTTGTTAACTATAATTTCTAGTACTTTATTAACCTGTGAAGTTATTTTAGACTTACATGTATTATCTTAGGAGAAAATATTCCTGCTGACTAATTATCACATTGAATACCACGTACATGGAATTTTTAGATGAGATCTAAGTGAATGAGTTTAGTATGTAAGAGAATAAGAAAGTGTGCATTCGTATATTTAGTAAAATGTGCTGCTCTGCTTTGTCCATGCAAAATGTTTATGATACAGAATATAGTTTAAAAAGAACAACCCTCAGAGCACCTTATATGTTGGAAAAATTTTGAGAACTAGGCTTACAGATAAACACACACTTCTGTTACAGAAGATAAATCTAAATCCTTAATAAAAAGATATGGATAAACTAAATTGAATGATAGTGCAATAAAAACTTCAGTTATTCTAGTGAGATTTTCTTACATTGCACAGCTATTTATTTCAGCAAATTAGTTTTATCAGTATGTATAGAAAGAATTCTTTTATCTTTTTTTTTGCTCTTGTTTGGTTGTGTTTTTNGTTGTTTTTTTTTTTTTTTTTTTTGTAATGTACCTAAAAACGATAATAATTTTTTTCAGCTCATCTATAGGAAGGTCTTTTCACTTTAATCAGATTGTGTAGCTGTTCTCATGTGCCTTTTAGACAAGGCGAATAACATCCACCAGAGGAAAAATCCTCTGGAGAATTTTAAATATAATTTGGAAGTCCCTGGGATTTTGATTTCCTTACATACTTCTCTCTGCTCTGAATGTGTTGGGTTGTGTTGTACTCAAGGTGCTAAAAGGATGTCAAAGCTTGGCTAAAATAAATATTCCTGCTGCTTGCCACAGTGTCCGCCCCTTAAAAAAGATTGTCAGCTGTCCCAAATTTAGTAATTCCGATTATTATTAGCGGTTGCATTTCCTATACGGTTATGCGGTCTCTATCCTATACAATTACAGGAATGCAAGTAGCACAGATCACTGTAATTGCAGGTGGCTGGAATTAGCCTAGGAAATAATGCAAGTGTTATCTATAAATATTAACCTTTGAATATTTTCACTTCTTTCACTAGAAGTCAGCTTTAAAACTCCTGTGAACTTCTAGTGAACATTACATTTCCTATTCTTGGGATCAGTCTAGGATTTTTTTGTCTGGGGTGGTTTTTTTTTGTTTTTTGGTTTTTTTTTTTTTTTTTTTTTGGGTGTCCATGAATAGCACGTAAACTTAAGAAAACGTAAGAAAAACATGCTGTCAGTTGAAGTCATCTCCCATGTGAAATGGCTTTTTATCATAAGAACAGTATTAAATTTGCAGTATAACTGTGATTTGGGCAATGATTTTGGATATTATTTTTTTCAGGGAAAACAGTCCCTAATACATAATTTTTAATGTACTTTCAACTCTGTTCTTTTAGGTAACTTTTGAAATGCACAAAGAGAGTCTTTCTCAAATATACAAGGAGTACCAAGGGAAAGGAAGTGAAGGGAGTGGATTAAGTTCTTCAACTCCAATTAGAACAATCTCTGGAGTTAGTAAAGAAGCTGAAAAGAAGGGAAAGCAACAATGTTTGGAGTTAAAAGAAGATGCTACTGTTCCTCCCTGCATTATTGATGGTAGTATGGAGTGCAGTACTGAAATAAGAGAGACAAATACCTCATCAGATGGTGAACAACAAGCTAGTTCTGTAGCTAATCATAGGGAGGAGTTAGAGGGGGAAGACAATGAGACTACACAGGGCTTAAAAGCTGGGTCTTGTGTGGAATTTTCTCCAGATCCAGAAGCAATAAAACCAAATGTTTCAGAAATTAGTACTGGAATAGCTGAAGCAATTGAAGATTCTCCGAGCAAAGCTGATGGACTTGTGGAAGAAACAGTAGCTGTCACTGCTGCTTCTTTAGCTATGCAAACTACTTTGGAAGGAGAAACTCCTCAAAGTCCAGAAAGACTGGAAAAATCAACAGTAGAGGTGGAAGATGAAGATGATTTTGTTGATTTGAAGGAGGAAAGTAATATCCCTTTAGGTTCAGAAGAGTTTGCAGAAACAAACAAGGAAGGTAGTTCTAATGAAAGCGAAGTGGCAAAGCAGGAAAAAGCAATAGAGAAGCAACCCGAATCTGTGGTTTTAAAATCTGAAGATACTGAAGGTGTGGATGGGAAAAAACAAGAACTGACATCTTTATCAGAAACAGTGAGTTCTGCAGTTCAGGAAGTATCGACTCAGCTACATTCAGAAGGGAAAAAGAACATAGAGGAAGGAAAGGTTCTTTCTAGTGAAACAAAAACAACTGAAGAAAACAGAAATGCACGTGTGTCAGAGCCTGCTGGAGGCTCTGACAAAAGGATCGCCAAACTTGATGTTTCTAGTGTTGCATCAGATACAGAAAAACTGGAACTGAAAGCTAACACGTGTCTAGAAGCACCTGTACCCACAAGATCCGTATCTGAGGTAAATTCTGCCTGTCCTTCATCTGTCTATCTTAAAAAGAAAGGGAAGTTCTTATTTTTTATGAGATTTTTTTGAAAAAGTGAGCCCATACACATTTTGAGGAATTTAATGTGTGTGGATTTTATGAATTACGTAAAGAATACTTTCAACCATTCATTAAAATAACTCTAATTCTTACTAATACGTGTACTGAGAAGCGTCTCAGATTTTATTCTTTATACATCCACTTGTAGGTGATGATTGAGACTGAGTATTTGGCTAGATGGGTGCTTTATCTGTGTTGGTACTTTTTAAGTTTGAAGAATTGAAAGAAACATATGTTCCAAGAGGATTTTATCTAGAATTTCCTCTGCTTTTTTTAACAACTTCCTTTTTACTCTTATCAGTCTGATGTCTTGTAGTCACAACTCTTATAATTATTGAGAAATGACTGCTGCTTGTGTCGAAAAAAAAATAGCACCGAGTTTCTTTCATATCCTGCTGAGACTTGTGAAAGTATTTTTTTACACTAGCTACTCTGCAGGAGGTATGAGAATATATATGTATATTTGAAACTAAAATTTGCTAGAATTGTCAATCAGTCACATCAGCCCACCTTGTTTTGCACAAATGTAATTTAAAATTGGGCTTCTGCGTATGCCTCCTCCACCTCTTTAGTCTTTAGTTTCTAACTCAGCTTTTCATGGTTGAATAGTCACATACCTGAGTACTTCCCTTCTGCAGAGATACCTGCTAATGGATGCTCTTCATTCTGCACCATTCTTCCTTAAAGGAGGAAAACCACTGTCTACAACAACATATACTCCCCTTGTGGTAAGGTTGGGTTGCTGCTTGTATGTACCTAGACTGATAGGTGTGGTAGTGCAGCTGTAGACTAGTTTGTAGGTCTGGTATCTCCAGTGAATAGCATCCGTGTAATAGTTTTAGCTTTTTTTTAACCATGTACACCATTTAAACTTGTTGAATATCTAAAAATCTCAAGTCTATTAAATGCATTTCAGTGTATGCCCCAGAAACTAATTAACAGAATGTGGTTTGTTGTTTTTCCTTTCTTTGTGTCTGCAAATTGTGTATTCAGACACCAAGACAGCAAGATTCTTCAGGACAACAGCTAGCTGCTACATCAGATGGGCAAAGAAGAGACTCTAGGTCAACTGTGTTCCGTATTCCTGAGTTTAAGTGGTCACTGATGCATCAGCGCTTGCTCACAGACTTACTGTTTTCCATAGAAACAGATATACAGATGTGGAGAAGGTAAATTTCTATGCTTCATATGGAATGATATAGACTTGCATTTCAATTTTAATATTTTAATTAGCGTGAGGTTTTGTTGAAGCTGTAGCAGAGTTGCTCTTTGACCATAAGTTTTGCATGTCTGGTGGTAGCCTGCCTTACTTTGTGACCTATATCCAAATATTTTCAGATTAATTTTTAAAGAGTCTTTACAGACATCAAAGTGTATTGATTGAGGACCTGCACATATATTTTGACTGAAATCCTGGTTACATTTATGCCTATGTCAGTCTTGCTGTTGATTTTTATTGGACCATGATTTTCACATTCCTGTGTATGTAAGGGCCTGCATCTTTTATTAGTATCTAAAGATGGACTAAAAAAATTTATAAGAATCTATCCCAAATAGTATTTATTACTTCTGTATTTACACACACTATGTTGCTGCTTTGATAGGGTTCTGTGAACACACAGGTGTTCTCTGCATTTACAAATGAATTGTAGGGAATATAGCCATCAAGATGAATTCAGTAAAAAAGTCTGCCTTTTAGTGTTAAGACTTAACTTAAAAAAGTGTGGTGTCTATTATTAGCTTGTAGTGGTGAATGTCAGATTTAAATTGAACTATATAGCTGTACTGAACTAATAAAAAGGAATGTAAGGATGAAGAAATAGAATATTGAAGTGATTAAAACAATTTGAATGAGGTAAATGTCTGACTATAATTTTTAGCATGTGATTAAATTAAGCTCTCAGGACATCATCAGATAAAGCTAAAATATATTTTCAGTTTAGGTCCTGTTTTGAAAATCTATTTCCACGTTTAACAGAATTCAAGATTTTGGGGTTTGTTGATTTATAATTTCTCTAAGAAGTCCTTAGTATTTGTTTTATTTTTTCAAAGATGCAAGTTCAAATGTAGTTTGTGCTTGCAGAAATCTTTATTGTATTGCCTGATGCAGTGCCTTTTACTATAGCATAGACCAGCCTGTAATGTATTTCTATACAAATACCAACTAACACACATCTTGATGTTTATAGCACGCTATGATCTGGAGAGGTTTAAGAACAGAAAGGAAAGGTTGGTTTAGATTTAGATTAAGGTATGTCAGTTGACCCTTATGGTCATGTGACATTTGCTACCCCACTGCTAACTGTCTGGTTTTAGTTTTATGAAAGCATAAAGGTGCTAAAATAGCATGAAAATAAAGCTGTATTCTGAATGTTGTTTTGATTGGTTTTGGACAGCCATTCTACAAAAACTGTGATGGACTTTGTGAACAGCAGTGACAATGTCATATTTGTACATAACACAATTCACCTCATCTCTCAAGTGATGGACAACATGATCATGGCTTGTGGTGGTATATTGCCGTTGCTTTCTGCTGCCACTTCTGCTACTGTAAGAAACTTCATTTTTATTTGAAAATTTATCTCTTGTGGTAGGATGCCTTTCTTTATGCAGTGTATTAACTATTATATCTCTCCTTTTGGGAAACAGGAATGTGCGTGGGATATTTCCACAAGCATCTCTTTCTTCCTTTTGCTACCTTGATACTTCCTCTAAGATAAATTGAGTGCCTGGCCTCTTTGCCTGAAAACATGAAAAGAAATTGTAGCTTCATTGTCTTACAGTGGTCCGGAATGGGATTAAATCCCAATACTAATGATTGTTCCTAGAATATGACTAATTACTACTTTTAAATGTGACTGAAAATATACTTCCAGCATATGGTTATCTTCATTTAAGTTGTAGGAGTATCAGTTTTGTGAAGAAGTAAATGTTGGTTTCAATTTTTCTCTGTGTAGCATGAGCTAGAAAATATTGAGCCAACTCAAGGACTTTCAGTAGAAGCATCTTTAACATTTCTCCAGAGATTAATCAACCTTGTGGATGTGCTAATTTTTGCAAGCTCTCTTGGTTTCACTGAAATTGAGTCTGAGAAAAATATGTCATCTGGAGGAATTCTAAGACAATGTCTTCGTTTGGGTAAGCAAATAAAACCACTTAATGAGCATAGGAGCTTGTTGTTACTAGTTAGCAATTGTTAGTTTATTTCTCTTCTGTCATTTTTTTTGTTAAATCAATGTTCAATTTAGTCAAAGAAGCACTGGGATCTTTTACCGTTTTACTTTTGTTGTATCCTGCAATCCATACACATGGGTTTCTTTTCCTCTTTAAAAAGTTTAAATAAAATAAATGATTAAGTTTGGTAGCCTGACTGTTGTGGTTGCATGTTTTCATTTTATCCATGAAGGTGTTTCTTTTGCCAAAGTTCCCCAAATAGTAAAGGCTGAGAATATAGCATCTTTAAGAAAAAGAAATCTTGTACTATATACAAAACCATGAACCTTTACAATATGTAGAGAAGAAGTTTAAATCTTGAGGTCAGTATGTGAAGGTATGGTGAAAACTAGAGATACATATTTCTAAAGAGTAGGATTCAAATTGGGCGGTAGTGGTATTCACTATGTTTGCGTCAAACTGTGTTGAAAGAAAGTGGTTATTACCTAAAAGAGTAATGACTGTTCTGGACATGAGAACATACAAGATCATAACTGGGTTCACTTAATTATAGGAGGAGAGTATTCATGCTAGTTGCATGCTGTAAGACTTTTTTGTAATGAAAAGTTTAATTTGCATGAGTGGCAGAGCAGCTCAGAGCCTCAACAGTAACTAGCCTTCCTCTCCCTTTCTAGGCAATTAAAACTTTGTGCAGGTAGAACAAGATTTATGGGATGCAAGCAGGTATAGAGGTGGGGTAGTTCTTTTTTCCTTTGAAAATAATATTAGAAGATTAAACAGGTACAATTGTGAAGCTACAAAAATATATTGTGTAACTTCAGAACATTTAGTCCAAGAGTAACAGAGCATTGTGAGGCAAACGTCGTTTGTTTCACTATTGTATCACTTGTCTTTCTTCTTTGCTAATCTGTGAAATTGGGCTGTCTTCACCCTCCCTGCCCCATGGTTGTATGCATGGTAGAATTTCGATGCCGGATTTTAACTTCCTCACCTTGAAGTATCCATTAGATACAGTTCTAATAGTTTAGTATTAATTATTAGTTACAAATTATTAAAGAATTTTGAGCACTGTTTTGGGACTATTGAAAATTTATGGCAGCAAAATATCACTTTACTGATGTGCTTAAACTTGTTAGTTGAAGTGATAAGAAGATAATTGTATGTTTCTGTAAGGGATATAAGCAATACTATTTCCCAGAATAATTCTTAACATTTCTTTTCCCTTCAAGTGTGTGCGGTAGCAGTAAGAAATTGCTTGGAGTGTCAGCAGCATGCACAGATGAAGCCTATTGCAGACATTGGGAAGAACCAAAAAGTGCAGGGAACAGCAGCAAAGGCAAGTATATGACCACATTCAGGAACACAAAAGTCAGTAATTATTACTCTGTGTGGAGGGGTAAGTTTTTATATTTATACCTGCACCACTGATACTTCAGTAGAGCTGAAGTGCCTGAGCACTGGAAATCCTGAAGTAGTTTTTCCAAGATGTGAATTTAACACTTACATATTTAACCTTTCACAGAGAAATAAATCTGTCACAGGAATTTGCCAGATTTTTTTTTTCTCTAAAGATGAAATGCATATCTGATCTTTGTGCTCTAGTTATGACAATATGATGTACAGTGGGTGATTTTACACACTTAATGATTCTTGGTAGAAAGCTTCTAAAATAATCTGAAACAAAGCGCTTTTTTTGACAAGCGCTTTTTTTTTTTTTTTTTTTTTTAATAGAGTCCAGTGGACATTGTGACTGGTGGCATTTCTCCAATACGAGACCACGAAAGACTTCTGCAGGATATGGATATTAATCGACTTCGTGCAGTAGTGTTCAGAGATATAGTAAGTTACAAATAATATTGTTTTCTTTGCATCTAGATTTCTGCATATATCTGTTTGCTGAACAGTTGCTGTATGCGTTAGGCAGTCTGGTTAAATCGAATTTACAAAAAAATCACAGTGTTTAGGAACACACAATGCTCTACAGCTGTGGTAGCGTTTGGGATTGAAAAGAGGGAGAGGTGAAAATTGTTGCCTGCTGATCTGGTTCTTTGGTGAGTTCCTAAGAGCTGATTCTCTGGAATTCTGCCTATTGCATATTAAATATGCTGGGTTTAGTACAAATATATACTTTCACATGCTGTATGTAGACAAACTGTTTATGTATACTATGTATCATAAAGATGTTTATGTATACTTTTTGAAAAATGAGTATCATTCTAGCTAATTAGAAATTAGAGGTCATCTCTAATTCCTTTACTTGCCCTCAGAGGAACCAATTTGTGTGCGTGTGCTGTAAATACGCATATGCTTTTTAATCTTGAATTGACTAAAAATATCTTTGCCCTACATCAGCAACTTTATAGCTGATATTGAGGAAATTGAGATTGATTGCTACAAAAAAACCCAAACACTCTGTAAGCAAATACAGCAGCTGTAATGGCTATGAGTAATTGGTGGCTACGAGCTTGGACACCAGAACTTATTTTACAATAATTGAACTATTTAGCAAGTATAATGATTTACACAGTGACTTTTGTTCTATACAGAATAGTGAAGGATCTTTGGATTTTATCTTTACAGCAATTATTGATTCAAACAAGCTTCTTTCAACCCGTACGTCAGTATGAGTGTGCAAAAGAGTAACAGAAAGTGAATCTTCCATACTGATGGCAACTGAACTAATCCTAATGATGCAATCTTCGAAATCAAGCACATTTTGTGTACTTGTTTTTTCTTTAAAAAAACCCAAACAACTAGTGTGCATACTCTGCCTTTTCTGCATATCTAATCCAGGTTTTCTGTTTCACAAATAAATGTAAAATGATGTAATAACTCTGATTTTTGGTTATTGTGTTGAGCTGTGAGGAAAAAGTTGACTTTGAAAGAGCTATTTTGGAATAGTTTTTATCTAAACCCCTTATACTTGTATCTAAATATTTTATGTTTGAGTTGCATGTGGTTTCGTACACTGGGCTCAGCACACGGAATTGTGAACTTGCGTAGGAGGAGCTCAGGTGGATTCCACTTTACTACTGGTAGTGGTACTCCCAGTAGCATCTAAACTTTATTTCAAGGAGTTCTGTGAACATAGTAGAAAAAATAAGGGAAGTGGTAGTGTTAGTTCACTGGATCACAACTTTAAAGTACAGTTGGAAACTGTCTTGCAAAAATTAATATAGCAAGAAAATTCTTTATAATCCTTACCACTGTAGGAGACTTCCATCAGTCTTGCACTGTGCTTGCCTGATGCTAATCTGTTATTAGTTTACTGTTTCTGTCTTGTTCTATGAAAGTTAAGGGTTTTGGTCGAGCCAAGGGGAATATAGGTCATTTCTTCAGTGTAGCAGATATGATCCAGCTGTGTTACCTTGGTCTTAATAGAGAACTTGTCATAAACTTCTCCCAGCTTATTGAACTCCTCATGGAATGTGGGGATTCAATAGGTACTGCGATCATGAGAAAATGAGCTTTATTGTTTAACTTACTTTCTGGACGTGCTTAGAGGGAAAAATTGAATGTAACCTTGAGCCCTTATGTAAATAAGGGAGGGAAACCCCCCCTAAACACTCTTTCCTCTTATTGATCTGTCAGTAAGGATCTAACTAGTCTGTTCTCCTGCAGTCCCAAAGTGTACAAAGCTTTTCTTCCTTCAACAGGCAAAAGATATGAGCTTAGGCTTCATAATGTCTAGTCAGATAGGGGAAAGAACCATGCCCCAGATTTCACTAGGAGTGAGTGCTCCAGAGAGGTGCCTGGCAATCTGTTCATAAAGTTACAGATGTAATGCAAATGCATATTTACCAATTCTTGTTGAATTTGTACATAGTACAGTGCATCCACCTGGACAGTCTGATGATGAAATAAAATGTTAATACTGGTACTGGAATTTGTTCCACTTCCTTCATTAATATTTAAGAGTTCATAAATGCTTTTACAGTGTTGTTGAACACACTTGCCTTGTTGTACTTCACAGCAAGTGGTGTTAATATCTTGGCACATTTGAGGAAATGTAATAGAGGAAACACCTGTAAATAAATAAAGGGGACCTAGTCCCTGCACTAATTTGAAGCATGTAGTCAAAAACCACAACCTTAATCAAAGCTGTCGTATTATAAATGAAAAATGAAAGTATTAGTGCCACTTGGATACAATTGCTGTATTCCCTAACTTTATAGGTGAGGCAGACTGTGACTAGAGAATATTGTTCTTCCCTTGTTGACATACCAGCTTACTTTTGGTCTGTTTATGGTAGCACTGGGCATATTTTACAGAAAAATAAACGTGCTGCTGAAATTGTAATGGAAAAATCTCTCTGTGTGTCCTTTCTTTACAGGAGGATAGTAAACAGGCTCAGTTTTTGGCTTTGGCCGTTGTATATTTTATTTCTGTGCTCATGGTTTCAAAATACAGAGATATACTGGAACCCCAGAACGAAAGACGACCACCAAACCATAGCCAGTCACTCAAGGAATCAGAGAATGAAAATAATGAAACTTCTGCTGCAGGTGAACTGTTAATTTTTTGTCTAAATGAAATAATGTGGCTTATGCGTCATAAAAGTCTGTAGAAGTCCATGAGAGATTGTATAGAAATACGCTCATTGTAACCACTTAAAAACATTATGGTATGCAATTTGCTTCAGTGTTTGTGTGTGTCTATTTCTGATCTGAGAAAAACCTAATCTATATGTTGATTTAGCTGTGTAGAGGTGGTTAATCTCACTGAAGTAACTAATTATTGACAAATGATTGTTGCAGAAACATTACTATTTTGCATAAGGTTAAGTATGCATAGGCATAGACTGACCACTTTTCATATCCACTACAAGACTTCTTTCTCCTATTCTTCTCTAGGGCAATCAATCAATACTCACTCTCTGACTTTTCAGTCAGTGTCTTCTATTTTCTTTTCTCAATTTTTGGATGTTATAACTTTTCAGACTTCGCAGAAATTGGAAGGAAATTTTTCTATCCTACGTTTCCCAGTAAATAATTTTAAATAATACTACATCTCTAAACAGGCAAGAGGAAATACGTACAGCTATGTTATTTCACTTACCACCTATTGGTGTCACTTCTTTAGGAGCAATGTGGTGAAATCAATTCTGTAAGTGAACTTAAAATATGTTTTCTGTTTTTGATATGAACAGATGTGGAAAACCCATCTGCTGCTCTCAGTGCTTCAGCCACTACTGAAGATTCAGAAAGTACTGCATCTGTACGGAGAAGGGATTCTGGTCTTGGGGAGGAACCAGCTTCAGGGCAAATAAACAGTTCTGGTAGTGTTGCTGAAGCAGGACCTCTGAATGTCAGTGCAGGTCCAGATGCTATCAGTGAAGTACTATCCACACTCTCATTAGAAGTAAATAAGTCTCAGGAGGGCAGAAGTGAGACAGGAACTGAGGACAGCAAGCCTGCAACTTCTATGCCAGCTGCAAAAAATGTCAATGTGAAGGACATCCTAAGAAGCTTGGTAAGCACACCAGCTGATGGGACTGCAGTGGATGCTGCTCTTCTGCCACCAACCTTCCTTGGAGTCCTTGGCGATGGAGCTGCTGAGCAGCCTGTACAGTTCCATTCCTTTGACAGGTAATGTAACTTCTAAAATATTTGGGCTATTTAATTCTTCTTAAGAGACCTGTAAGGAACAGAAAAATTCACATCTCAGTTCACCAGTACAGTGTCATCTAGTACTTGTACATCAAAGCATCTTGGTAGTATTAAGTGAAACCTTTGACAACTGACATCACATAAGTTTACCATGAAGGTATTCTCTGCAATTCATGGGACGCTATGTTGTGCAAAAAAAGGCTGTGGAAATGAAAAATGACTGGTGATTGGGTTATACTTGAAAGTCTTGAAGCCAGCATCTCTTTACAAGAGTTAACTCTTCTGTCTCTGTACATGTTATAGCTCAGAAGCAATATGGTAAGAGGGCCAATAGATTATCCTCTTTCCAGATAATAATTTTGGTGTCCCCTACATCTCAGTCTCATTAGCTCCTTGTCTTTTCTCAACTGTAGGAGATCAGATTGTCTTTTACCACTCTTACTGACTGTTACCTCTTCATAATTCCCCAAACCAACAAAGAACAAAAGAAATAATCCCAGAACACTTGTATTGCTGCTTCTAGAAAAGCCTTGGTCATATCCAGAAATCCTACAGTTGATCTGGTGCAAGAGGATCCTTGTTACCATACCAATATCTGATCCTCTGCTTATTCCCAAACTTCTTCTAATGCTGATGTATTTGCAGTCTATGACTGCCGTGTTCAAACTAGCAAACCTAGATGGCCCAAGGGAGAGGCAGCTCTGCCAGGGGTATGGGTGCAGCTGTCACAACCCGTCTTCTCAACTCGGATTGCTGTATCGCTAGTGGGGCAAGAGATGGTGGTTGTCTGGCTAGGTTAGACACAGATGGTGAATGCAGTATTTGGCCCCGTTGCTCTTGTCTCAAAGTAAATACTGTGTTCCGCTTGTGATGCTAAACAGGAGGACTTGGTTTTGGAAGCAGCAGGAGGATGATGGGAGAGGGGAAAAATTGGGAGAAGAGGGACACTTCAGAACTTGTCATGCCTCTCTCCCTGCTGCTGCCCAAGGGCTTTTAGCACCTCTCCATTGAGGCTTATCATTGCTTTTTACAGCAAGTAGGCAGCTGATGTGAAGTAGCGTAATATTTCAGTCAGTAACTAATGAGGAAAACTCAGGAAATTCTTGTCGCTCATTGCTGAGTGATAGAGATTTGAACCACAAAATATTTTTTGTCTGGAGATCTGGTACAGAAATGCATATTGTATTTAGGAATTAGTTTTTAGCTATTGCTCAAACTGAAGGTTTGTACTGCCTGTGCAAATCTGACTTGAATCAGTGTAAAGCAGGTTAACTAGACAGGAAGTAATTGGGGACTTGCAGTCCTAATATCTAACATGGGTAGATTATGCCTACAAAACTTTCTTATCAGAGGCAACTGTAATTTAATTGGAATACTGGGCATTGGTAGCAGCACTTCAGTCACTTGCAATTCTGTGTTCTTTTTTTTCTCTATAATTACAAAGTCACTCAAAAAAACCCCCAAACCAAAACCTTTAAATTGCAGTGTGTTTTGTAAAGCAAGTCACTGAAAAGTTGAACTGCTTGTTGTTTTGACCTTTTACTTTCCCAGTCCCACACTCTCCCAAATAGACTCTTCTCTCCTTTTCCCACCTCCAGATTGCCAGCCATTTGTAACTCTCAACATTCTCTCACATAACCTTGAGGCAGAATTTTACTTTATCAGATACTGCAAGGAAGCTTGTCCAGTGAGGGAATGTATACTGAGGAGTGAAAGTGGGGTGCATGGGCTGAAGCAGCAGACAGCGCTGTAAGTGGGAATGGAAGAGCAGAGGGCAGGGGGTTTTGTAGCTGTTTGGATTGCTCTACAGTGATAACTTGTGGATATTAGGATCCTATGACTTCTTGTGTTTAGTGGATGGTGCTAGAAATGTGAGGAAAAGGTCATGAACTAATATAAAATATTTTGTCCTTCAGCAATTGCATGTGACATCCCAATGTCAGTGGTTCTGTCTTTCTAGGTGGCTTAATTTTTCATTTCTTTCCTTCTGTGGGTATGTTAGGTAGACAAAAATGTACTTAATGATGTAGAAATGTTACCCGTTGTCAATTACCATCTGGTAGTGATGTGTACGATCTTGGGTCTATGGTAAATACGTTGATCTATGATAAAGACATGTTGCTAACTAACTAATAAACTAGTTAATCAAAAGTACAGAATAACTGTGTATATGAAAATTCTGTATTTATAGACAGGGAAGTTTCATGACCACTTGAAGGTGACTGTATCTTTAAATAGCGTGACTGCTTAAAATACAAGTTAATGTGCTGAAATGACCCCTAGTGACAGCAGGGGAAAGGGATTGTATTGGGGAAAGAAAAATCTTTTTACAAGAAGCTGTAATAGAGTTGGAAACAGTAGCTCTTACCTCTGGGGTAGACAGAAATACTGAGATACATCGCAGAAGTTTGGGAAAAAAGGCTTTGAGATGCTGTCTTATTTTCTGTGTCTGGTTTACATTTAATACATTGTTTGATGGCAACTGCAAGTTAACTTTTCTTTTTTTTTTTTCTCCCCCCCCCCTTTTTAAAGACACTTTGTTAAAAGTTGTTCCCATGTAGCAGCTTACCAGTGGGGTATCTCTGGGACTTTCAAAGCATCTCTCTGATCCTGAATTTATCTCAGGAATGCTGTGTCAGAAATCAAAACTCTCCTCATATCTTAAGGATTATCAACTTCCCAGCCATAGCTGGAGAGTATACAGTAACAGCTATGTGAGTGAAACCTTGCTGAAAGGCTGCCAGGTTGCAAGCCTTTGCAAACAACTAGGTGTATGTGTTCATTCCCATGCCAAAAAACTTACCGTTATCTTATGTGAAGATGCAATCTTGTGATTAGTGGGTGCCAGGGGTTTATCATGATAAAGTTCAAGACATGCATTGGCTTTTTCCCAGAATCTATAGGGACATTAATTTATGTTCTGATTTCAGTGTCTCCTAAACCAACAGTTTTCTTATTTTTTTTTAAGTAATCTTGGAGAAAAAGAGGGGGTGCTATGGCATGCATATTTAAATAAAACAACTGCAGAATTAACTGAAGTTTAGGATTTAAAAAAACGGAGGTGACATTTCTCCTATTAGTCTAATAAACTCCTGTGCAATTTAAAATAAGACCTTGGTCTTTCTTGGCTTCTACTGCTCTTTGTGGAAACATTCAGTAGTCGTGTCATTATAGAAAGCTGATGCTGTGGGTTCAGAGGAATATAGACTTTTAAATCATGGTCTTGTAGCATAGAGCTTAAATCTGCAGCGAAGCTGAAACTTATGGAACTGATACGGTAATAAGCTTGTTTATCTTTTTGGAATATCATCTATAAGCTGCTTAGTTTGGCTTAGCCTATGTTTACATATTCGTCAGTTGCATATATGTGCCTTTGTAATGAGTGGTTGTGGTATTTCAGTTAAATTTAATCAAACTCTCTCTTTTATATGGAAGGAATAAATTTTAAACTTTCTTAATTTGAACCTCAAATGTAAAACGAATAAACTCATCATTGACTGGATTAAGTCTACCAGGTACAGGTAGAGACAGAATATGAGAACGGGGAATCTGTAGACCAAGGCGTAAATGCTGTGATCCTCAGCTCTTTTGGCACACTAACAATTTGCAATTCTGCAGGAGCTGAAGAGCAAATCATTTAAAGTCTTCTCCTTGCCAAGATGATTTTAAATGTCTCTTACAAAATTGATTGTATTCTTTCTATCATCTCTTGTCTTTCCCCACCACTCACTGATCTCTCATGGTTTTGAGAGTCTCTTATTCTTCCTTTCTCCTGGGGTGTTTCAAGGGAGACATAAGAGAATGCGTATTACCTACAGGCATCAGAGCCCGTAGAATGACACTGATGTTGTAGGCTGTTTCCCTGGCTCACAAAGTGAAGTAGAGGTAAAAATAAGCCTCCAATCCTCTCAATTGTTCTTTTGGTTGTTGCATAGGAGCCCTGCGTGGGCATTGCTCTGGTAGCCTGGCACAAGGCTTAACTTCTTTTGGTTTAGAATTAAAACCATTATCCAATAGGGAGAAAACCAAAAACCTGTCACCTGTGTTGCTGTTCAGTGCTAAAAAATGGAATGTGAAGAATTAAATCTGTATAAATTCCTGTATGTCAAGAGGAATTAGAGCTCATGTAAGTATTTTTAAATTATAGTGAGGTCATCAGTTTGGCCTGGCCCATGTTGTATTAGGAATATTTGACTCTCACCCAAGAAAAATTTGTAACTTAAAATATATTTAAAATTAGTTGCAGGCTTGCCAACTTAAAATAAATAAATAAATATGTATATATACAGGAAAAGTTACTCAAAATTTAGGAGGTATTTATAGATATTTTGTATCTTTTATTCAGAAGAGCCAGTGATCTGAAACCAGGAAAGCTTTCAATAAGTAAGTTCTTACAGAATTTGGCAGAATAGATCATTATTGTGTAAACCTTTGTCTGTGATGGAAGTTCAGTGTTCAGCTCAGTGGTCTGTGCTCATTCAGCAGGGAATAATTGTGTGCAACACGAAGGCTTCTTACACTTCAGAATAATTGGGACTAATAACACACTGACCTTCTGGCTAAGAAGTATTTATGGTGGCTAGTTCTCACTGCCTGACCTACGTTTATGAGTTCACGTGCTGTGAATTCCTACTTTAAACCTTAAAATTTGATTTTAAATTTAAAAAGGCAAACATCTAATACAGTCATGTAAATGAGGCAACTAAATTGTCATTTTTAGTATAGTGCTTGAAGTCAGCTTGAAATACACGTTAAGAATATATTTTGTGCATTTTTTTCTAGCGTATTTCTTTCCTGTATCTGAAAATTATGATAATGGATGTTATAAAATACAAATGTAGCCCAAAAGTATAGAGTTAACTGAAATGATGTGAAAATGTGAATGTTGAGGAGTAAAATATATTGACAGTTTTCTTCCATGTGACACACGTCTACCCATGTGTGAGGTTGCTTAATGTACCTTGTTATTCTGATGAAATTAATGCATGATTAGAGATGTTTTAAGAAATAGATTATTTTTGTAGATCTAAGGAAATAAACTCTGAGGCCACTTATTGATGATTATTTTATTTTATATTTTATATGTAATGATATTTAACTTTTAAAGAAATTGCTGAGCTACAAAAATGGACTTATTTGTGTACTCTTTAAAAGAAAATGCCCTATTTCTGAGATAAGTAGAAAACACATTAATTTTTAAGACATTTCTCTGACAAATTTACCTGATTTAACAATGTGCTAAACACTCAATGTTTTCTACATAGTTTATTTACTACAATATTTAATCTTGATTTTCTACTCTCATACGTTCTTTCTGCCAGTTGCATTCATTTTACTTACATTAACATGTAAATAATCTTTTGAAAGAAGAACACAAAGGAACATTGGTGGTTAATGGCCAATATTTCTGTCTGAACGTGGTTGCATTTCCACCTAAATATTCAGAGAAAATACCATATTGCTACACAAAGAAGGTAAAACCTTTGAATTTCAGAATGTAAATGTAAAAACATGATCCAATGCTTATGCTTCAACTATCCTGATTTGCTTTCCAGTATGTAGCAAATATGAAACTAAATGTGATTGAAAAGCCGTACGTTTACAGAACCATAGAATTGTGTAGGTTGGAAGGGACTTTTGAGATCATCTAGTCCAACCATCAACCTAACTCTGATTTTAAAAAAAACAAAACAAAACACAAAAAAGCAACCCGTCACTAAAGCACAGCACTAAGCAGTGTGTCAACCTGTCTTTTAAATATCTCCAGGGATGGTGCCNAGGACCTGGCACATGGCCTTATTGGACCTCTTTCTATTGGCCTTGATCCATCAATCCAGCCTGTCCAGGTCTCTCTGCAAAGCCTTTCTACCCTCTAGCAGGTTGACACTCCTGCCTAGTTTAGCGTCAACTACAAACATACTGAGGGTACACTCGATTCCCTCATCCAGATCATTGGTAAAGATGGTTAAGAGAACTGGCCGCAATATTGAGCCCTGGGAGACACCACCTGTGACCGACCGCCAACTGGATTTATCTCCATTCACCCACACTATGGGCCTGGCCCTCCAGCCACTCTTTATCCCAGTGGAGAGTACTCCCATCCAACCCATGGGCAGCCAATTTCTCCAGCAGGATTCTGTGGGAGACTGTATCAAAAGCCTTGCTTCATACTTCATACTTTGAAGAAGGCTTGGAAATGGAGGCTTCAAAAAGAAATCCTGCAGCTCTAACATTGCTCAGTTGTGCTGTTGAAAGGGAAGACGTACACAGTAGTAAACACTGCATTACAAGCAATGCAGTGATGCGAAGCTGTAAAGTAATTATGTTAAGATACTTTGATGTTTTGGTTTGATGTTCTTGAACTATTTTAAGGATATTTTTGAATCAGAAGTCATGGTGACTCACCAGAAGACAGAGAGAAAGTAGGTTCAGGCCTTGAGGTTTCTTTACATAATGTTTTTGGGTGATATCCAGCCCTTTGACTGTTCTTCAGATTGACACAGCTGTCAGCAGAAGGGACCTTCTTTCCCTCCTAGAAATACTGGCTATTTTATTTTGGCTGGAAAAATTAGAATTGTTTCAGTTGACTGTTGAAGATCACTATCTAAAACAAATTCTGTTCAGAACTAGTCTGAAGTTAGAAAGCATCTTCATGGTGAGTTTTCAAAGACTGTTTTCTTCCAAGATTCAGATATTTTTTTAATGTGAAGCAGTGATTTCTGTAGCCCCCATTTTGTTGCCTTTTATATTACCAAATAGTTATGGAGCACAGCAGAAGTCTTAGACTGTAGTGCATCGTGAACACCCTAATGCTACAAGCAAGCTTGTAACAGAGTGGACCAAGATCTAACATGACCTTTAAATATCAGAATTATCATAGAATTTATGAAGTAGTTTTGTGGGGCTTTTTTAACTTTTAAATTTGTTTAGGCTAAAATGTTTTGGAGTTTTTTTGTTTGTTTTTATTTATTTTTTTTTTTCAGTGGGACATGATAAATTACTGAAGTTTCTGAGAAAAATTTGTGGGATTTAGTGTCTCTTCCTCAAAGCATGCAATGGCTGTGTCTGGAATATACATCTGCACACCCATGTGTACTCTTTATAAGACAATGTACGTTCTTCTGTAATTTGAAATCTGAAACCTTGTTCATTTTTTATTCCTTGAATCAAAGCAAAAGGAATGATGTTGGGTAATTAAAAAATAAAGGCCTGCTAAAGGCTCTACTTTGCAGCTGTGTGTATTTGTGCCGTATTCCTTGTGCTAGTAATCAGAATATCTTCCTTAAAGCAAATGCCATTGCTAGATACTGAAAATTTTAATGGAAGTATTAGAATATAATTCCTTTTTGTACTTCATGGAAAGTAAGTTACTGGAGATGAGAGCAGCAGCTGCATTTGTATTCCCAGATTTGAAGCTGAGGAGGTATACAGAAGATCTTAAAAGGCAAAAGGTACGATGGTGGTCATTTACTGCTGTCTGTCACAGGCCAAGAGGAGGGGGGAAAAAGATGAGTCTAAATCCTTTGTTTGAATGCACCTCTCCTTGGGTGACTATAGAGAGTCTGGCAGCTTGCTGAAACTGCTCCCTTAGTGCAACTACACTTAACCATGCTGAAGGTCAGTAGAAGTTTACAGGAACGAATGGTAGTGTTGTGTCAGAAACAGCACAGAAAGCGGAAGACTTGCAGTTGGGATTTCTTTTGTCTCCAGTCATTGTCAGCTGCAGACAGTGTCGAGGCTTTCTTGCTCCCATCCAGTTCCAGAACTGTTACTTGCCCTGTGAGGAGCTTCTTGTAGTAGTGCTAAAAATTGCTCCTATTCTAAAATTCCTTCTTGATCCTTCCAGCATATTAATTTCTGTATTTTCATCTGAAATAGGGCGGTTCTAATATATAAAATTAGTGAAAGTTCAGCCATATATGTACAATTTTTTAAGGTGTGGGTTTGGCTTGCCCTTTGTGGCTTAAAATACTACCTGTTTCATAGTTCCTGGGGCTCTTAGTAGAGTCAGAGAATAGGATCAGTAGTGTTCATAGGTTTTCAGAGGACACAGCTATTCTGATTTGATGTTTTGAGAGAATTCTGATTGACTTTGCAACTTGGAAACAGAAAACTTCTTGAGAAAATTTGTCTTTGCCCTGAAGGGAATTTGATGTTTTCCAATTTAAAATTAATTGTGTGAATTTATACATTTTGAGTAGACAGTACCTTTATGCGTGCAATTGCCATCTGCATGTGCACTGAAATTTGTCACTAAACAGTCTTCCGTATCACCTTGCGTCCAGTATAATTGTGTGTGTATTAGTTAGCAGAAAATGGGTAATTGTTTCTGTAACTTAGTGGTTGTACAAAAAAATACTGCTAGCTTGTGCACTGAGATCTCAGAGTCCACATGGATAGACATGTATATATAATATGTCTGTACAATTTGGATTTAATATTACTGAACAGTATTTTGTGAACGGGATAGCTCTGCAGTAAAAAGAACTTAAAATCTGTAAAGGAACACACCTGGGCTTCAGTGCCAGATCACAAATGTTGGAGAAGTGTCCAAAAGTTTACTATGTGTGACTGCATCTTGTCCTCAGTGAACATGTACTAGTTTCGTAGTCCCTTCTAGATATTTCAGTGTGAGGTACAGAATACTAGTAACAATGTCCAGACAGTGAATTTCACAGAATCTTGAGCAAGAGGTCCCCTTCTTATAGCTGGATGATGCAAAATTAATTGGTAATGTGGCTATAATTTAGTAGATTGTATAAATATATGGATTATTTTATTTTTTTTAGTGCATTGTTCATGTTTCAGGGAAACTGACATGAACATAGGAGCAAAGTTCATGATTTAGGCACAATATGTTGACTTGGGGCTCAGGTGTTGTTGCTTCTATTTTTTTAATGTATAGTTAACATTAGCAGTCACCCCTATAATGATATGACATGTACTACCTCCAAGTACGGTGCCTGCCCACTTCTGCCATTAAGGAGAGTTGATTTAATCAGTAATGTGGTCTAGCTTCTGTGACATCCTTTGGACTGAATAAGGGAGTCAAATACAGTCCTTTCCCCCTGTTCTAGCAAGAACTGTTTTAGAAATATTTGACAAAACTTCTTTGGTTGTTATTACCACAATTGAATTTGGATCGAGTTTCTAAGTTACTTTATTTAGAAAAATGAATATTTTAAAGCTATTAAGGGAATACTTTCAGTGTGTAGTTATAGTACTGTCAACAAAAGATGTGATTAAATAAATTGAATGTTGAAGACTTTCGGCTTACGGTTAACACCAGGTAATTAAAAGTAAGCGCTGCTGTGGGAGTGCATTATATATCAGCTGTACTCTTTACCTCATTAGCTGGGTTTTTGCATGTTTATGGAGCTAACTTGCAATTAAAAATGCCTTTAATGTATGCTTAATAAGGGCTTTAGGTATTTGCAATAAAGTACTACAATTTAATTGAAATTGGTATAGCATAAATAGATGTCTTAGTAACATTTTGACATAAATCTCCATGCCTAGCTTGTCACTTTGCATCTTTTCCTCTTGTGTAATCTTTAATGCTGACTGTAAGACCTGACGTTTAACTTGTATACAAGATGGAGATTCTCTCTTTGACTCCAAGGAATGTTTTGATTTGTTACGTACGTAAAACTTGATTGATGAGATATACTCAAATTCATACCTTAGCCATATTTTTAAGATGTGTGAATGTTTGTATATGCATGCAGATATATGTTAGAGTGTTTTTAGTTTCTTCAATTGGTCTTCTGTTCTGCGTTAGAATACCTGAATGCTGTCAAGACAACCTTCAGCACTGATAATTTATCTTAATGTTTCATTTTGAGTACTGTGATATCTTTTGTAAATTGTTGCCTGAGATTTAAACCCAAATCTTAGGGAAACTAAAGTGAAAAGTAAAACCTAATTGCCAGTCACTTATCCTGCTGGTCTTCTGTGTGTGTTTGTCAGGGATTTTGCAGAACTGGATGAGATATTTAAGTGTACCATAAAAACTGAACAGGAGTAAAATGTTCTTTATGATAAGGTAGATTGCCAAAGATGGTAGAAAAAAAGAATAGAGAAGGAACGGTACTTTCACAAGTCATAGAAGTGTATGTACTAGATGTGTAAACAAGGACCATGGTGTCTGAACCTTCATACAGTATTTATTAATTTTTAAATTTTTTTATTATTTTATTATTAGTTTTAATTTTTTTAATTCTAATTAACTATTTATTAATTTTTTGTCTTCGCTTAGGAGTGTTGTTGTACCACCGAAGAAATCAACCATTCCTTCTACAGCTGCTATGGGTATTCCTACAAATGCTGTCAGTGTGGTTTCTTCTTTAGATTCAGGTCAAGCTCCAGATGTGTCAGGAGAATCTCCTGGTGAGTAAGGGTAAATTAAACACTTTAAATCCCAACCCTTTCTCTCTTGCTTCTTCCTCCCCATTCACTTTTTCAGTTTGCTCCGAGTTTTTTGTGTGTCATGTGAAGGTGAGATGTTTTTTATAGTTACCCGTAGCTCAAAACACTGTAGATGAGAACAGTTGATTTTCAGACATCAAGTCATTAGTTGCCTTCCATTGTAATACTGATGTGTGTGTATATATACATGTATTTTATCTGTCTATATGAGTTTTGCTTACACTAAGAATACTGGTACTTACTGGTGGTATTTTCTTAGGGGGAAAATGTGCCAATAATCTGGGAAGATGGCATTTTAAGCTTCTTTTTTTAAAACTAGTGTAGTGTATTTGGTATAACCTGTCCTAAACTATCAAGACAGATAAAAGTACCTTTGAGACCTTTGTGTCCTGCATACTACTTAGTATTGTTGTGCTCTGTGCCCTCATAGCAGCTTGTAGGCCTGTGTTCAGTATCTGTGCCTCTTAACAAAGAACAGTATCAGATCTCGGAAAGTAAATGTGACTAGGAACCAATTGTCAGTGAGATTATGTGAGTTCACGAATGTAAGAATTCATCCTTTCTGATATTTTCTGAGAGTGTATCCCCCAGATACTATTTCTAGCTTTGGTGCTGTAGCTACACAAGTGTAAAAAATGTTTATAAATACAAAAAGTACAAAAATAGTGATGTGTTAAAAAAGAGTTTTGCTAAGCTTTTTTTGAGTTCTCCTTTTGCCTTCACATCTAGCAGAACAAATGCAAATGTCAAGCAGTATTTGTCATAATTTAAAGATTTCTCATAGCTTTTATAAAGCAGACATACAATATTAATTTGTATTTAGTATGAATATGATACATTCTAAAGACTGCTTTTTTGTTACAGACTTCTTGTTATGTAAAATATAAGCTTATTTATAAATTGTAGGGTATTGGTCCAACGATATATGCGTTAGTACTAAGTAGGACTGAAAATTATATACAAGTGTTTCCAATAGCTTTAGCCTGAGGTCAGATTCAGTGTTGATGCTGAACTAATTGCTTTGGACATTTTTTTTTCAGTGGGAACAAAATTGAGTAGGTTGTTTATAAGCAAGTGCTCCTTTGAACCCCTAGTCTCTCTGGTCATTCTGGATGAGATAAATGATGTTTAACCTCATATGTTGTGTCAAAGGCATGCTTTTCTACTTAGCCACACTCAAGTCACAAGACTGTGTAGGATCTAATAATTGTTTGTGCCCATGAAGTTTAATGTCTAGAATTAGATTTGCATATTAATCAAGGAAATCTCAAACTATGCCTGATTATTGCGGTTTCTTTTCAATGTTTGAATTTCTTACTTCCTGTTTTTATGAACTTACATCCAAGTTGCAAGTGCAGAGAATAAAAATGTAATCTGTTCTCATGTCCTCTAGTACTTGTGTTTCTGGAAGATATTCAGCTTCATCTTCAACTGCCTGTTGCATTTCTTGGGAAAATCAAAAAGGTTTTGTTCCAGCTATGACAGAGGAAAAGAAAAGGTGTTGAAGCTTAGTATGTTCTTATTCTTTGCAAAAGGGAGTATCTGTTTTGTCACTGAAATTGCAGGAAGTGGCACTCTACTGGTGTAGGAGTAATGCTTGGACTAGGAAGATTAGCTGTCCTTTAAAGGGTCACAGCTCTTTGAGGAAGGATGGCTTTGAGCATCTAATCTGTTTTTAAAATAATGAAACCTTACCTACATTGAAATTATTTAAAATAATTGCTAATTTTTTAACTTCTTACTGGTTTACCCAGGTTAGGCATGGGCTTAATTATTACAATTTCTGAAGTCAGGGTTCACTTGCTTTTAGTGGAAACAGATGAACATTGATTTTCAAGTTTAGTCAATCTATTAAGAACATTTAGAAGAAAATGTAGGTACTCCTGTGCCTGTAGAATGTATAAGAAATCCAGACAATAAACAATACTGATGTAGTTTGTAACTGTGTGACTTCCAGCATGTCTGGGAGTTTTGGCAAAAATTGGACATGTAATCTGAACTGATATGCATAAAAAGAAACTAATCGGGATTTAAAATAGTAGACATGTTTAGACTGGCATTCTAATTAATTAAAAGAAAAAGTAAAGGGATAAATGAAATCATGCTTTAAACAGATTAAAATGTGACGCTGTTTCTTTTTTTCCCCAGTATGATAATGGCATGGAAACAAAAATTTTGTGGAGTTGGAGTGGTGTACGCTTATGTTACTAATGTAAATTGCACACATTTAAGTTGGGAATAAATTTCTGTATTAGGCCTTTAACTTTTTATTTGAAGATCCAAGTAGTATGAGCAAGCTTCCTACAGAAACGAAATATAATGTATATAATTTTCCCCTGAGTTCAAATCACATGTTTTTTCACTAATTTTTGTTTTCATCCAGCAGATGAATGTGTTGTTCTCATTTTTTTAGTTAACTTTCATTGCAAATCCGTTTACTCTTGAAATCAAGGAAAAAAATTGAATGAAGTGTTGTTTTAAAAAAGTTGTGAGACTAGGGGTTTATGCAGTGAATATAAATTTGGGGCTTTTTCACAGTTTATATGAAGGATATTTATTAAACATTATTGCTACACTTAAAAGTACATTTCAGCTGTTTTTTCTAAAGTCAGAGTATTGTGAAAAGGGAATTTTGTATGCATTTGTTACGTTTTAAAAACTGCTTGAACCAACTGAACCTCAGTATAATAACACATAGTGCTTTACTCTGGAAACTGGAGTCGATTTAATCGAAAGCAGAGGTGAAAGGGAGCTATAAATATTGATATGGGATTAAATAGCAAGTGGTAGTGTTTTAGTTGTCCTGTGTGCATAAGCATAATTTGGGAGTAAGCTTTCTATAGTAGTGAGTACCCTCCACCTGTAGATGCAATGTCAGAATTGGTCGAGGTAGGATTTGACTTGAAACATTAGTCAGTCTATGTGGTTCCAGGTGCCTCCATTGTCATTTTTGTGTGCTCAGAAATAAGTCTACTTCTTAATACTTTTTCCTGAAGTTTGCATTTTGTCTGTAGCTCAAAGTCTGTGAGTATCTCAGATATTTGACCCTTAAGATTGTCCTAAGCTCATATCAAGTGGGTATGACGTGTCCTGGCCTATCAAATATGAAGTGTTGACAGGTTGGAAAGATAACCATCTAAGCTCACTCTGTTCCTCTGATACTTTAAAAGAGGGTGAAAACATGTTTTGGCCTTAGACATCATGGCCTTTTTGCAGGAGAAGTTTCTTCACCTTTACTCAGTATGTTTCACAGCACAAAAAGCCTTTCTTGAATAGAACTAAGCACCTTGTTGTCTAAACTTGCCTGCCAGTATGTTGCTCGTGGCTGGTACTTGGCTTGTTGGTGTACTGGAATTGTTACTCCAATTGTTGAAAGATCTAGGAAATTAAAAATGGAGAAAATAGAGCCCACTTCCCACATTAAGCCAATCATTTATCTCTAATGGAGGGTGGTATTTAGCAAAAGAGCGTATATACTAGTTATCTAAGGAGGAGGAATTAATTTGGATTATTTCTTCCTTGGATTGGCTCATAGTCTGAATGTGAGATTTGAAGCAGAGATTTTACACATGCTATGTCCAAGAAGGGCTGTTGGAAAGTCAGGACTAATGTTTGGATAGGTAGGACTTGGCAGTGTTGTCTGAACTATTGTGAATATGCTAGTGGGGTGCTTGTATTTTTGTTTGTCACTTAGGTTTCCTTTTAAATGTTTCAATTACTGTTGTGATGTTCTGAAGTGGTGTGAACTTTTTTGAACTGTTTTGCACTTTGCACTCCCAGTGTTTTCTCTGATACTTTGAGTTTCTTTGCTGATGTGCTTGAAGGATTTCACATGTCTTTTATTAGTGCTTCACTCTAAAGAGTACAATTTTGAGGATTTCACTATTCATTTTGCAAATGGTTGTTCAAATATTATTTTTATAACAGGAGTATGAAAAGTCTGTACAAAGCAGGATTAAATTACATCTTGTTCTTACTGACACTCTGAGTGTAGAAAACAGAGATGTTTCACTCCATTTATGTTGCCTGCTTCTTCCCCTTACTTGAAGTTCTTTGAGATTCACTTGTTTTGCCTCTGAGCGATGCAGGGTTGCCAGAAGGATTTCTGCTTCTCCCAAGCAGAGACATGGGCTGTTCCCTGAAGTGTGAAGTCATAAACAAGCCCATGTCAAAGGCAGAGGTGAAAAAGGAGGTGGGTGCATGAAAGAAACCGGGGAATAAGCAGTAACGGGAGATAAAAAAGGAGTTGTGACTCTTGGATTCTAGTCCTTCATAGAGGAAAATGTAAATTTTCTTCCAGAGTTGGCTTGTTTTGCAAAGAAGAATGGTATTAATTGATTTTTATACAGAGGTGAAAATAACCTTGAAGTCTCATAATAAAATAAGTTAGTGGGAGACAGGCTAGAGTAAGAAAAATGAATGTGAAGTGAGTTACAATCAGTGCAGGGGTAGTTAAAGAGATTCAATGGATTATAGTAACTCTTTGAAAGAGAATTCCAGCTTCACAGTGATAGTAGTTGAAGGCTAGTTAATAAAGCAGAGTTCCTAATGGTATGCAATGGAAACGGTTTAATACTGTTTCAGTATAAAAACTATTGTAAAGCAACTCCTCTTTAGAGAGTGCACCATTGTTTTGTGAAATCTGTTTTGGTTTAACCTACAGATGTGTTTATGTAACACATCCCTTGTATTAGCTTGTAAAACCTTCATTATACTCTTGCATTGTACACTTCCACCCCTGGAAGTGTATTTTTAAATGAGTTCATTATTTTACCAGATACTTCTTTCATAAAGGGCATCAATGTTTTTATGTATGGTAGATATGTTTTACAAAATTAAGAGGTATGCTTATTTAATTCAAATCCCTGGGGTTTTTACCTCATCTTCATCCTTCCACAGTGAAGTATGTCATGCGCTGCTTGTGTGTTGCCAAGTGTGCTTTGTAAGCTTGTATGCAAAACCATAAGGATCTTGCACAAGGAGTTTCTTCAACAATGTTTTATTGCTAGAGACATTATTTGTTTAGACCCTTGGGGACCTTGAATAAACAATAAGGTTTCACTGTAAGGGTGCTAGACAGATGATCTATTTGCATTTTCTTTTATGTTCTTGCAAATGTCTGTAAAACTGTCAGTTTGAAGGAGCCAGTTTATCAGTGAAAGGATAAGGGAGAGATAAGTCAGTTTAGTTCCACATGTTTGAAGTAGCTACCGCACTTACCCACATGTCTGCTGTGGGTGAAAATATGCTACTGAAGTTTTTTTGGTGTTTTTTTACTTTTTTTTTTTTTAACTGAAGGCAGAATAAAAAGTGGAATAAAAATCCACTTTTGAGTTAAATAAAGTCAAAAAAGTACTTTCAGAAAACAAGGTTTGAATGCAGAAGTCATTATGCCTAATTCTATGTAAAAAAAAGCAACCCTGAAATTCTCATCTGTGATAAATCTGAGATTCACCCCTTTTAGTGAAATATATCTGAGTTTGGAATGTGGATTTAGGTGATGATGATAAGCATGAAGAAATTCAGGCCATAAATATCCTGGCATAAACTTCAAAAGGATTGGCTTATATAGATGCCTGCCTTATGCTGTTGTCAAATTCAAATTATCAGTACATTTTCTGTTATGTCTATATTTAAAAGTAAATTTTAACTTAAAAGTTCATAGAGTTTTACATTTTAACCTAATCAATTTGTTTTGATTTCTGGAAGAAAAAAAATCCTCTCCTGTCTGTGTGGTCAGTGATCTTGTTTGCCTTTCACTATAACCATTTTTACCACTGCCATTGTGTGTAAAAACAGAAAACCAAACAAAAAACCCTAAACCATCTCATGAAATAAAGCAAACAGCAAAAAACCCCACGTTACCCTGGATTGAATGTATGCCTGTTTATTAGCCTCATGATAGCTATTATGTCCTTTCATTGTCCTGGCAGATGCGTACCTTGATTTTTTTTTTTCTTTCTCATTTTTCCTTCAGTTATTTTACTTGTGGCCTAAATATTGCATCTAATTCTTTTAATCTCATTTAATTGAAAATTCATGCTACTGTGCTGCACTGTTAAAGTCTTGTTTTTCACAGATAAAGTAGTTCTTCATTTTTTGCTATATTTTTAATGTGGTGGGATTTTAGTTGTATATACTTTTCACTTTCTAACATACCCGATAATTAGTGGATTACTAGTCACAGATCATAAAA
>VXBW01001332.1:822519-851056 GCA_013400375.1 Thinocorus orbignyianus | reverse complement strand
AAAAAAAAAAAAAAGTAGTAAATGTAGTAAAAAGTATGCAAGCATTTATGTAACAAGACATTCTGGATGTGCATTCCGCACATTGAGATGGCTTTGTAATTTTGAAGGCTTTGGATGCCGTTTCAGTGTTATGTTCTTTTGAACTACCCAAATCAGGAAATCAAGGTGCTGATTTCTCCTTGTGGATGGTGCGTGGGCTTAAGTCCACTGCTGGCCATGTGGACTTAAAAATATTTTCAAGTTAGAGAGACTTGTTTAATGAGAATAGGGGTGCTGGGCTTCAGGGAGACAGCTGGGAATTCTAGTGAAATTATTTAAATATAAAGGTTATCGTGAAAATGAAATAATTGTTTTAAAGCCTGGATCCAACAGGGAGTGTATTGTGCATACATAAGTATGAACGTGTATGTGTAAGAAAACTAAACAAAACTGAACAGTTCACCTACCCTCTTCATCTCCCATCCCTCTCACCCCCCAAAGAAAAAAAAAAAAGATTGTAGCTGTTAAGTATCGCACAAACAACTGGAGACTTTGGAAACCATTGAATGCCGTGGATTGTTGTCTTTTGTGAGCTTTGTTTCGTATTGCTGTACAGGAGGCTCTGTTCTAATTCTCCACACATCATTTGGCTACTTTTCCCTTGGGAATACTCAAAATACTTTTTGGTGATTTGACAATCTAAAACTAGATCTTAAGGAAATGGAATTATATCCATGAAAATATTGAAAATATTTACAGAATCTAGCCTTCACCATTAAAATTTTCAGAAATATACCTTTGATTTGCCTTTATTAGATAAATTATTTAGGAAGTAATGCCCAGAAGATTCAGATTCCACCTTGCTTTCAGCTAGT
Organism: Thinocorus orbignyianus; assembly: GCA_013400375.1. Lineage (NCBI taxonomy): Eukaryota > Metazoa > Chordata > Aves > Ciconiiformes > Thinocoridae > Thinocorus > Thinocorus orbignyianus. The sequence continues at coordinate 850,202 of VXBW01001332.1, read as the reverse complement.
GCTTTGGTCCCCACTTTCTTGTCCTTCATTCTGTATGGCCCACTCAAAATTTCTCTCTGAACTTGTCATCCCATACAAAAGTCAAAATAAGTGCTTCATGCCAAATTTATGAAAAGCGTAAGTGAATCGCATTCACAAAGAAATCTCCTACCTATGGTGAAAGTTTTTTTTTTTCCTTTCTTCATTTTGATGTGTTGGTTTATTTTATCAGTTTCTGTGCTGCCTTTAAAGCAACGGGAGAGAAAATCATCTTCCCCAGAGAGAGGGAGAGAGAGAGGGAAAAAAAACGCAAAAAGGCAACCACAAAACCCCACCCAAACAAACCACAAAACCCAGCATTTCTCAGGGGAAGCTCTGTGTGCCAGTGCTTCGGAACAAAAGTTTGAAATTTGACAGGAGAAGTCAACTTTCTATCTCAGGGATCTGTCTTTGCCATCTTCTTACAAATCTATTGCACTTCAGTCAAGTAGAAAGACTTTGAAAAGTCACAGTTGACACATTTTGGTAGATGCTTTCAAGTGTCTTAGAAGCCTGATTCCAGGCAGACTGCGTTTATCTGAGCTCACTCCAGTGTAGGTTGGACAGTCAGGAATTTTTCTATAGATACAGTTCTGAAAAGGGTTGTGTGTTTGCTAAGGTATATGTGAGAACTGAAATGATTAAACTCTTTTCTTTCGTGCTTTTTGCCTTCCCTCCCCCCTCCCCCCACGAACCTTTCCCAGCACCATAAGAATCTGAAACTGGCGAGGTGAGAGGAAAGAGAATAGGACAGGGTCTAAGGTTGGAAAGAGATAGGATTGCAGATGGACTAGAAGCAGTCATGCTCCTGGGAAATGCACAGAAATCTGTCTGCTAAGATTCATTCCTCTCTATGGTTTGGAATGCAGTGTGAGATTTGTGAGTCACTGTTCCTATCCTGGCAGCAAAGATCTGTGAAATCTCTGTCTTCCTTACCCCTTCTTCATCATCACTAATACCAATCCATGCTGCATGATGGAGGTTGTATTTCTTTTTATGTACTGAAGAGCAGAATTTAGTATTTACAAATTCCTGCTGTACTGATGAGAGTCGCGTAGTGTCAGTTTGACATAACACAATTGCTTTTCTTTTCTTTTTTTTTTTTTTTTNTTTTTTTTTTTTTTGTTAAGCATAGGATACATAAATGACCCAGACTTCACTACCAACCTTTGAATAATTGATGTGGCAAAGTTAATAACTCATAAATGAGGTTATACCACTGCCATCATGCTAATGATGCTGGCAGTGCAGTGGAGGATTTTATCATAGCTGTCTTTTTTGCAGCACTGGGATGCTGACAATTTGAGCCAGGTTGTTGAAAATATCCACTAATTTTGTATCCCACTTCATTTTGACACAAATGTGCTTTAATTTTAGCAAAAAAATAGGGGAGTTCTGTGCAAGTTACTTGAAATTGACAAGCACTTCCAAGAACCGAAAGAATTGCTTTAAAATGTTACCATTTGGCTATGTGTTAGTTATATTAGTATGTATCAGTACACTACAGGAGTATTAAAGGTGTAAGACAGTATTTGTATTCACTGCTTAAGATTGTAAGTGTTCTTAAATTTGGTCAGAGAGAATCGTGGGATGTAGGGCCACAAGGGATCACTGCAGTCTAGTCTGGCTTCCTTCACAAAACAAACTGCAAGGCTTCCTTAAATTACTTCCTATTTGTGCTAGAGCAAAATTTACAAAGCTTGCCGTGGTGTACCCAGGTGAACATATAAGTAAATAGGAGTCTTGTGGCAAGAAAAGTTTGAGGTACAAAGGGGTGAAAGGGTTTACCTAGTCCTCACAAACACTTGAAAACCATTGTTTCTCAGAGGCTGAGCTCAAGGCTTTATTTTCTGGTCCAGTTGTCTAACCTCTGACATGTTTTCTTATATAATTCATGTATTACTTTCTCTTGTAGGAAGGGGATCATCTAGTTCAAAATTGCCCTCTGTCCCTACAGTTTCTTCAGTGCCTGAGGATTCTGCTTCAAATATGAGGTAACTTTGTCAATTGAGCATCTGAGCAGCTGTGCTGTGGCTCATGTTTTTGATATTACAGTTGATATTCTGATTCCACATCACTTAAGAATGTTGTTTTGCTCATGTTCAATACCTAATGAAGGTTTGGGAAAATATGAGTATTGAATTATTGATTCCTTCTTATATGTATATATCACTTAAACATTACCAAAAACTATACTCCTTTCTAGAAAATTTCAGCAACTTCCTTCTTTTGTTAATCACATGTATCTCTCTACTAGTATTACAGACAGGCTTGAACATGCTTTGGAAAAAGCTGCCCCGCTTCTGAGAGAGATTTTTGTGGATTTTGCTCCCTTTCTTTCTCGGACTCTGTTGGGCAGCCATGGGCAGGAGTTGCTGATAGAAGGTACAAGTAAGTTTCCATTTAAAAAAAGGGGTTTTTTTAATGTGTGCTTTGTTTTACCTTTGAGACTCAAAATTCTGGTGGTTTTTTTTTTCTGGTGGCTCTGCCTTAGAAGCTTTCTTCCTGCTTTCCCACACAGTGCTGTCATCTCGATTTCACTGTCCTTCAGTCTATAGTCTTCTGAGGTCATTGTCATTGCTTCCTCAACTTTACCATCTCTGCCACCTCTTTGTCTCCATCTCATCTCATCTCATAGTTTCCTATATCTTGTTATGTGGGACCAAGTGCTCTTCTCTCTTCCTTAGTTTTCCAGTGCTTCCGATTAATTGTTCCGTAGAAGCTGGTATATGAAATGTGTTTTGTGAGCCTTCAAAAGAAAAATTGGTGTAAAGGTCAACGCTTTGATACGAAGTGAAGTATAGAGTATAGGATAGAGAGTTAAGTCCAAACACCTTGCATTTTTACCATGATACTATAACAGAAGGCTTCTTGGGAACTATGCCAGCAGAGCATGTGATGATGCATCTTTGGCATGTGAATCTGCTTCTGTCTTTCTGGTTTCTAGTTGGAAGGCAGTCATATAGGTAAGAGGAATACATTGTCAGTATTAAGAAGAATTCTCTGGTTTCTCTGAGAAGTGAGAAGTTGAAGATTTAGGTGCACAGCAGTGATCATGGCTCTTCCTGATGTTGGCTTAAAATGATTGAGTTTGAGATTGAGTTTTGTTTCTACTGGTGGGTTTCTCTTTATTTAAAAACAAAGCTCAGTTCTGCAATGCAGACATTAATGTCCTTAATTTGAAAAAGTCATGTTTATTGGAATGCTGGAAATTCAGTAGTGAAAGCCAGTTTTTCAATTTTCTCGTAATTTGTTTATATCATATAAATTTACTTTGTCCACTGATTTCTAGAGTGAAAATTAAAGTTTTTGTCAAGTTAAAGCCATGAATTGAATTAGGACCTCAGCTTGTTGCACCTTCCAGTAATGAAACACTCCCGTGTTAGAAGCTCATGATTGCTTAACTTGAGCTGATTGCTTGCACATGAGCAAGCAATGAGTATTTTCACTATTAGATCTACTGCCTTCCTAGGGAATTTAAGTTCTTTTTTAAAAACACTTTGGAAGCTACTTGTTTCATGGACTAGGATAGGCATCCTGTATGTAGTGCTAAATATGGCTAACATTGACAGAAACACAACTAGAGTATCAAACACTGATAACTGTTTTACTGAAGACTGCTGATAACAAAATTGAGACTGCATTAAACTTCAATGAAACTAAAGTTATTTAGTTTAGAAATCTAACTTGCCTACCTTTTGGGGCAGGGAGAAGTGGCAGGGAGAAGTGTATGAATTGTCTTCTGTAAGAGTGAAGAAGATGAGATTATATATGTGGACATTGCTTTAGCTGATAAACATTTTAATGAAGACCGCCTTGTGAACAGATTTATTTAATTCAATTAATAAAAATAACAGGAATGATATTTTTATCGAAGCTTTATTTGCCAGGGAAAGAAATATCCCATTTTAGTTACATTTTTTTCTTGCTTGAAGGTAAAGAAAAGATAATCTGGCTTCAAAATATTTTGACTATGATGTAGATAATACGCACAGAGAGATGAGTATTTCATAGAGCAGGGAAATTATTTGAAGCATGTGAGTTGTCTAGACAAAAATGCACACATGAAACCAATTTTTGGGCCTAAAACCTAGTTGTAGACAAAGCCAAAACAAAATGTGAATACAAATAAAAATAAGTCAAATTAGTTTATAAACAATTGAGAATATATAATAGGTTATTGCTTGCACTTCTGCTAAGGTTTAGTGTGGGGTTAAGGGTCAAAGTACTAATAACAGTGTTTGGGATGTCTGCTGCCATGAAACAAAATGGAAACTTGATTGATAGCTGGGGGCTGAAAGGAGAACGTGCAATGGAGAAAGCAAAGGTCATAAAGCCATTTCCCTTCTCTGCATATATAATGACCCAATCCTTCAAGAAATAGCAAAATGTAGATACAGTGGATTAATATAACATATGTTAACCACACTTCTGATCATTTTGACATACAAACATTTATGAAACTGTGAATAACGGGGGTAATGCTATTAGCTACCTTTAGATGTGAGGCATGGAATTGATGATCTCCCTCTCACATACGTACTTTCATTTTGTGCTGATAAAGTACAAAATTGAGCTGGAAGTGGTATGAGAATTTCAGCTTTCTTTTGATTGTCAAAATGGTTCTAATCTATTGCACTTCAAAATATTTTGTGTTTAACAATTGGTGTCATGTAAGCATGCATTTATGTATACTGGTTTTTTTGGTTTTATAGGTCTTGTGTGCATGAAATCTAGCAGTTCAGTTGTGGAGCTGGTGATGCTTCTTTGCTCTCAGGTGAGGTTTAAGTAACAATGTTGTCTGAAATTACTGGCTGTAAACACAGTGGAAATTACAGTTAAAATTTTAATTTAAACTTCAGGTTATGTGTAACCTTTTTCTTTAGAAATGTATCTTCACAGTAATTGTGTCTGTGCAGTTGGACATAGAAGATACTAAGGGTTTTTCATTACCTTACTATTGAGCATTTACATAACCTTGATGATGGTGTGCTTAAATAATTCTTTGCTGTTATTTTTGTAAGGTAAAATAAAATCAATAAAATATTAAGGTTATAGAAACATAGATTTCTGCATCTTGGCATGCTGAATCCGCTGGGATTAACAGAAGTTTTCCTTTTGTGTAGAGGTTATGAAATGAGTGATAAATAGTTTTGAAACCCTGTCATTCTTAATTGATTTGACAAGTACTAAGAATTTGAGAAAAATTTAAGAAAGCAACCCTGGTTGTCAGCAGTTTGGGGCATTCTACATTTCTAAAGGTGAATTGATTTTGGATATATAAAAACCTAAGAATTGCCTGTTCTGTGGTCAGAAAAGAGCCAGAGTCTAAAGAGCTTTCTTAAAATTGTATATGCTTTATTAATTGTTTTTTCTTTTGGGATTTCTTGCTTTTTTTGTGTAATTAAATGGAAGATTGTTTTTATTGAGCCTTTCTTTTGGTACCTTAGAAATGATACCTTTCTGGTAGTAAATTCCCCTACTTAAAACTTTAAAATAGCCTTTTTTAATGGGAATGGTATTGGTCTAGAGGTCAAGGGTTCTGACCCATTTCAAAACCTTTGACCTTCGTTTACAACCCTTATGGTTTGCTTGCCTGACGAATAAGGATAATGCAAAATTAATGTTTCTTCACATCGATTTATTCGTTTTAGTGCCTATATTGCCAAATTTATTTAGAGTGTGCTGATAGACATTTCATGAATACAAATGAAAGAATCATAGAAGGTGTGAAAAATCGATAGTCTGCATTGTCAATGAAGTGCAATAAGAACAATTACTTCTGGAGATTACACCTAATAGATTTTACAATGAACTAGTGAAGAGTAGTTATGTTTTCTAGTGAGCTTATTATTAATGAATGTATCTAGAACTTTGCCCACCTAGTTTTCCATCATCCATGGGAAGCATAATGTATTTTTACGCTGAAATGAATTTAATATTCCTTATGGAACTTTGGGAATTTAGAGATGGTTATTATACGTATGGCAATACTGGAAGTGGACATTGTTCACGATTTCTAGAATACGAATTTGCTGCTCATTTAGATGAGAAAAGAATCCTTGCTACCAAGAAATCCGTATACAAGATGTAATATTAATTTGCTAATGTGTTAGAGTAAAGGTAATCTGAGCATTAAATATGTACCTGACAGCTTGGTATTGCCATTTAAAAAATTAGTTTTCATTATCCATGCTGCTTGTATCAATAATTAGTAGTTGACCTTTCCTTCTTTTTTGGTAGGGTAATCTAATCTTTTTTACAATCATGTTGTGCTCTGTACTGTACGTCACTTGTTTAGTTTTGGGAAGTGGAAAGGATAAGGAATAAATGACGTGCTCTAATGCATCTATTTGTCATGTGTGTCACAATGCCACTTAATGCTAATCTAATCAAATTGAGGATATCGTGATTGCCTAGCAGTGCTAGTTACAGAGGCTGAGGTTGTTCTTTGTGAAACAGTAGAAATAAACCAATAAAGTCAAAAAGACCTCAAAGTCTTTTTAAAGTTACATAGCAGCTGTAATTTTTGGCAGAATATGAAAAATGATGTGAGAAATGAATCTAAAATTAGCTCCAGATGTATACAGATTGTTCTGGGGTGATAATTACATTTTTCACTTTGAATTTTCCTAATTCAAAGAGGTCAGCATGGCAATCACAGAAGTGATTTATTTTGTTAAGGAGTGAACTGTCTTTTGCTACATGAAAGCATGAGAGATATGAAATTGAATTTCAAGCTGACATTTTACAGATACTGGGAGGAGATGGGGTTGAGCTTGATTGATTTTTTTTTTTTTTCTTTTTTTTCTTGTTTCTTTTTTTTTTTATTTGGCCCAAGATAGGGTGGGAAGCGAAGTGATAGCCTTTTGCTAAAATGTTAATTAATTTTTAAGAGGAGATGGAGAGGATGAAGTGCCAAAGATCAAAAGATCAGGTCAAAAACTAGTTTTTAATCACATAAATAATGTGGCATAGTTACAAAGTAAGTATCTGCAAATTTGATTTAAAACTTCACAAATTTGTCAGCCATCATTTTATGAAATTGAAAGATTACTCTGATTAATATCTTTGGTGCTTTTTATACTAACCTCTTTCTGCATATTTCTTCTAAACATTCTTATGTGATGTAAGCACTTGGATTGTTTTTCTGAAAATCGGTAATTTTTTCTGATGTTTGTTTGCATTTGTGTCTGGAATATGTTTTTTTTCTTTCTCAGAATTGCAAAATGGAATAATGATATCTCTCAATTAATTTTTTTCATAAAATTGTGAAAATAAAGTTCTTTCCCAGGTGAAGTGATCCAAAAAGTCTGAAAGACACTGTTCTGTGAAACTGTTTGTGACACCTGGTTAATTTCTTTGCTTGTTTAAAGGCCATATATTTAGGCACACAGAGAAAGAGCATTGCTTTTGTGTTTTAATTTTGGGTTTGTATGCTGATGTATTGTTTTATGTTTAACAGAAGGTAAAAAGAGAAACAGGTGGTCTGAGATTCAGACAAAAGGCTTTTTCTAAGACAAAAACAGTTGTGTTTTTTGATAGACATGCTACATTTTGAGACGTGTCTGTGTATACTCAGATTTATATAAATCTATCAGAACATAAAGAAATCCTTCATTTAATATTACTGCAAAGTGTTCCTGCTTATTTGACATTAATATCATTTTTGAAAGAATCGACGTTGCATTCAAGGCCACTTTATAAAAGCGTTGTGTTGCTCATCCTAATTCAGTCTGACACACATTCCAATAACACTACCTCCCTTCCAGGGTTTAAAACTAAATTTATGGCTGAGCATTGTGAAGTGCATCATTTAAAAATGGTTTTAACCCAAAACATCTAATAAATAAATAATGTGTATGGCTACTCAGCAGCAGACTTTCTAGACTAGAAATCATTCCATCGGATACTCAACAGTCCACTATCGGAGAGGGCTGTCAGATAAATCTTATAGTAGCTGCATTCATGTCCTGTAAATCACATGTTATTGTCTGAGCCTTCTGCCAGGTCATCTATTCTTTTCCCATTTATCAGAAGTGCATACAGTACAGTGAACCTAGAAGCACCATCTAGTCTGGCCTGGCATCCTGTTGGGGTAATTAAACCAGCCAAAAGAGAGAAGTCCTCTGTCTATTATGCCTTTTAAATGAGTGACGTCAGAATGCTAATGGTGCTTGTATGCTATTGTGAGACAAGGCTTCAGCCTGGAGAAACTGTGATACCACCCCTGAATAAAGCATTTTCATCTGGAAGGACTTTCGCTGTATGCCTGAAACATGAAAGGACATGTATGAATTGAGTGCAAGTTTATCCGCAAAGCAAATGTGCTACTGTGCTTCCTTTTATTTGTCAGATGTTTTCTTGAAATCCATGACTAAGTAAGAAAAACTGTGATCTTCTCTCCTCTCTCATGAAGGTATTAAAAAGCACTTATCTGTTACTCACATACAAGAAGCATTTGTCCTGTTATTGTAGCTCCAGGGTGAAAAGGTACAAAAAGAGGTGAAATAGGTTCCATAATTTCCCTTCATGTTTTTGATTTTATAGAATTTGCAGCACTTTAAAAATGCTTCTTTCGGGTAGTAAATCAACTGAATTGTCAGCAGAATATGTATAAGAGAAGTAATTGGGTGGTTCTTGTCAGATCCATCTTTGACTTAGGAGCTTTTTTTCTACTGAATCTAAATTTTCTAGACCATAAAATTAACTTATACTGACTGATTCAAATACTGCTCAGCTCTGGTATAATTTTCTAAAATTGTTGGGATGCCACCCAGGCTTTTTAAAAGTTTGTGGTTAAACGGTAATGAATACTGTAGCAACTGTTATGACCCTTCCACCACCACTACTCGCACATACACCTTGCTTGCTGGTTCAAAGTATAAAAGCTTCTTGGTTCTTCCTTCCTCTGCCCCTTCTTTCAAAAGGATTAAGGGCACATTCTTGACAGGTGATGGCATATATTAAACTAAGACCAATGTTTTAATACATTTAATACATCTCTGGGTATTTTGTCTTCCAGAAATATTAATATGATATATTGCAATATAACTATGTAGCCATAGCTAGTAGATTTATATTGGACCTTGATAAAGTACATCTTTCATGGGGAGATGGAAGAGGAAAGCATAAACTCTGATACTCCAGGTTTTTTTTGTATGCAATGATAACATCTGCTCATATGGCCCAGTGATATATGATTACGGTTTAATATGTGACGTGCTGTGCTGATAGTTTTTGGAGTTGTTTTTTGGAGAGAAAAGCCTGATTCAAGGCAGTGTGTGCACATCTTAAAATTACAGCTGAGGCTGAGCAGTAGTATTGAGGAAGAAAAAAATTTACACTGAAAATTAGTGTTACTGCCTGTGTAGGCAAACTTACAGATCTCCAGTTTTGTTTTGTTTTGTTTTGTTTTTCTAGCTGAACTCACCAAACCAATTATCAGCGGTTAAATGACGGAATGCTTGCGCAAGATTTTTTTCATTACGATCTTTCTTTAGCATGATTTTCTTTTCTTGTGCAACTAAATCACTTTGCTTTCAGGTTCTGTTTCTCATAAAGAAGTCAGTGTTCATCTTTTGCACGGGCAGTTGCATCATATCTCACTATCTGTCTTAGTTGCATCATATCTCTTACTCTGATGAGGAATCTTAATGATTTAAACAATATCAACATGTGCCATGCAGCAATGCACCCATACAAACAGTATGATAGTGTCTTTCTTCTAAGGCACAGCAATAGGATGGTAGTTAAGATTTTGATTTTTCAGGAGAATTTTTGCACATGTGCACCCCTCCTCCACCCTACTACTTAAATGTTTGTAAAATGCAATAGAATCTTCATTTTTTTGCTGGTTATCATGCGCTGATCTAAATTCTTTACCTCGGAATGGATTTTTGCAGCAAGTTCTAAAATATGGTAAGCCTTTGAATTGCTTAGAGATTTTAGTTGATGTAGAAGGTGGCTGGTTTTCAGTGTTTGTTATTTGCAGAGAGAACACATTATACTGATGTTGTGTGATCTGCACTGGTTCCTAATTTACTTCTAACTGCAGTTTGATGTGATGGGTAACTGTAGTGATCACTATGAAGTTTTAATTGAATTGGGTATAGTTTGTCTGAAGGAGCTCTATCACTATAGTACCATGGCAGTTGAACTCAACAGAAGCACCAAAACTCCAACAGCATCCTGGTTTTGATATGAAGGGACTAAATGCTGTTTGAATAATTTCTGTGCCCCAAGTATTAGATTATTACATTTTTATCAATATAATATTTTTCCATCTAATTACTTTGTGTTTTAACAGCTGAAAATAAATTGTAAAAGAATCTAATAGTCCTTTAGATCCATGATATAAAAACGTTTGTGTTTTGGTTCCTAGGGTAGATTTTTTGTAGGGATTTTGTAAGCTGCCAAATTACTTCCTGTCAATTTTAACACGTTCTAATTTCCACTTGAAAGCCAGTTAGGAGGTATCAGGAGTTGGAAGCTTTTCTTTTTATACATCGTGAACTTCTGCAATAGGGTCTTTTTTTTTTTTCTACCACATATGAAGGTAGCTGTATTTGAGTGAACACACCCCCACACTTCCCCATTTCAGTAATAGACTGCTTTGGTGATAAAATGGTTAGAAACATAACTATTAGGCAAGTGAAAATTATTTAGATCTTAATAAAAACAGAAAAAAGGGCTTTCCGAAGCCTGAATTGTTCAATTCAGGGGGAAAACATTGCATGAATGATGTCCGTATGTATTTGTCTTGTATTGCTAACTTTCTCTGCAATGTTATGAAGTATGCAATGTTTCTAGTTTAGTGTGAAGGCATTGTATTGAGGTGCACAGAAAAACACTTCACCTGCAGGTATGCCAAAGATTTCATAGTATATTAGTTTTTTCTGCCTGTGCTCTTTAGGAGAAATTGGAGATTGGAAGAGCGTCTGTCTGTTGAGGTTTAGGTACAATGCTACTTCAGAATATTTTCAGTGAAGTGATTTTACATTATAAAATACTATTTCCTCTTCAAAAACTCATTATTGTTTTCCCCCTGCAATGTATATTGTCATTTGCAGTGCCTTAGTTTTGCAGGATGGAGATGGTGGTCAAAGCTAGAGACAGGGGAAGGTAGATCCCGCAGTAGCCAGGGGCCATGCTGTCAAAGTGCTCTCATGGGAAAGAAGACACGTAAGTTTCAATTAACATTTCAGGTAATAGTTGTTATTATCACTAAAGTAGAATAATCTGTCTGAGGAAAAATTTCAGTGTATCCTTACTAATTAGCTAGTAGTCTAGAAGCTTAAGGACATTTATCAGGCATTTGGAAGAGTCCAGTTTTAAAGAAATTGAGCTCTCTCGATCTGTAGAAACACTGTTGTGATTCATCAGTGTTGTCCTCAGTTGCAGTTTCCTTTGGCTGTGGTATAGGAAGACATGCGCGCTTTTCTGTAAGGTCTTGGGGATAAAGGTTAGTGCTTCTGCATTCCCCTGCATTGCAGAGCACTTGATATCAGCACATGACCTGTTTGTCCAGTGGTCAGTAGGATTAACTCTGGAGAAATGGAATGAAAGATCTGGAAGATGGGGGAGGGTGCTGGCTGTGGAATCCAAAATGCTTAAATACAATCCTTTGGTGCATGAATTTTAGATGCTATCTTGTCAGTAAGTTTCTTTCTAACAAAGCAGAAGGTTAAATTATAAATTCTGTTGTCTAATTCACTTGGATTTTCTGTTACACTTGATATGTATGGGGTTTTTTTTATGCATAGTGTAGCTTCTTTACTTTCCCAAGTGGGAGCTTTTCCTCCATCTCTGAGGATCTCGCTTTGGGTGCTGAAAATGTATATTGACAACTTCCACGCTTGGTATAAGTCACTGAGGAGAGTATTTGAAATAATTATAAATGGATTACTTGTGCTATGGATATTTTGCTGTTTGCTTCATTGAACTATGTTATACATTCTAAGTGTTTGAAATCAGTTTGATAGATACCTCAAGTGCAATTTTAATAAGATTGGAATAAATGGAAACAACTGTGAAAACTTTTCCTTTGCACTGGAGTATGTTGAAATTACATTTTAATTTAGTTGTGTATAGTTGTTTTTTTCTTTGGCTTAAGCAGTATGTAGATTTTGTCTCTCCAGAACTAGATTATTGTAATATATTCTGTGTGAAACTCCAGGATAACATAAAATTTGTCTGTTGGAACTTCACTCCTACTTTCATTTCCTGTTGCTTTCTAAATGGTTTGAAAGTTTAATTGCCTATAATTGCATGCAATATTTAACCTGTTGAATTCCATGGAAATGCTCAGAGAGCGCTCTAACATGTTTAAATAGGATTATTCTTCATAATTATTGCTAAGGTTTACACTTCTCAGATCCTACTTCCGTTTGTTGTGCTTAAGACATGTGTGAACTCTGTCTTTTCTCTTAGGTGTAGCAATTGGCTTCAGCAATAATGTGCTTTGTTTACTATTAGTATGGCCTGCAGGGAGTTTAAAACAGCTGTGTCCATCACTGGCTAAATTTAAAAAATAAAATAAATTCTGATAGAATATTGTTTCTTGCATGAGTCTATGAAGTGGATGTGTATTGACAGTTTGCTTAGTAGTAGAAATCAAAGAAGTTTATAACTTGGACTTTGCTTTTGCATTAAGTGTGGAAATAAGTTGGAATGTATTGGGAATGATTTGCCAATACTGCATGAGTAGTAAGTGACCTTTTCTTGACTTAATGATGCAATAAACACTTTATAGTTGTATTTTGAGAGGTAGTGGTCACAGTAGTTAAAATATGTGAGCTAGTACTTTGGCTTTATCTCCCCTTATACCTTTCTGTAATTCTTAGTCTAGGAGGATATTTTAAAGGTTTGCTCACTCCCCGGTTTGCAGATGAAATGCTTGATGTGGATGAGCAGAATCTATGTTGTATTACATTTAGTAATACAGAAGAATATCTGATACGTTACACTTCTGTTAAATGGGGTTGATGTTTCTGTGTATGAGAGAGAAATAATCAGCAAAGCAATAGGAATGGCTTTCTGACTGAAACTTGTTTCATCTAGGCCTACTTTTGACCCACTAGAAAATGCCTTCTGCAATTTGCAGCCGCTGTGTTTTGAAGTGTACAAAAGCAAGCTATATTAGCTGCAGCTGCAAACTGAGTAATAGGGAAGAACCAGTGTTCTTTGGCTTATACTGCACAGCTGTTTTCTGGAAAGTAGTTGTGAGCTTTGTGGTTTTGAACAAAAAAAAAATTTAAAATGTTTATATGTGAAGAAATTGGGATGGTGCTATCTATTAGACTAAGAAGATGTGGAGAGAGATGCAAGTGGATAGGTATAGAAAAGCCATGATATTTTGATGTAGACTGATGTGAAGCATTGTTTCTTGGGACATCGCACTTGGAGAAGTCAACATGACTTGCAGACTTCTGATACGGATAAAAGATGGTTAAAAGATAGATTATGGATAACAGGTAAGGTAAAAAATATAAAAATGTTCTTGGAAATATTTTGCCACAGGGGAGTGGAGAGAGATGAACTTTCCTAAGATCATCTTGTTAAAACGTAGCTGTTGCCTACAGTAAAGTTCTGGGAGGAAAATGAGGATTTATTTATTTATTATAATCTTTAGTGGTTGCTCTGTTGGCTTTTCAGATATTATAGACTCTTACTAAGAACAATTCTCATATGAAATGACAACTACTTGAATTTGGTCAGGAATCCAGAACATGGTGTTGGTGTGAGTTTAATGGAAAACATGTCTGCTGTGGCTAAAAATACTTGTCTTTAAAACTACGTTGCTGAGAATTTGTATGATTAATATATACATTTTTACGTTCAGGGAGGAGAGTGATTGTTTAATGTAAATGTGAATCTTGGGGGTGTGGCAGGGGAACAGGACAGCTTAATTTCCATGAATGTACACTGCTGCAGATCTTCAAAACTACAGGAACATAATTTAGCTACAGAAGCAAGACTTTTCTGAAGAAAAAAGGCATCCTGTTGCTTCACCAGCACACTAGGACTTAAAAAAACATCACCATTTAAGGTGAGTTTTGTGCAGTGAGAGCACACCCTGTGGCTTGGCAGTCTAGTCAGAAGGATGATACCATGCTGACTTTATAACTAGATCTTTGAACAATATTCTCATGGGTGGTAAATGCAAAACAAAGTAATATCAACTGGCACTTAATTCTGTGAGCTCCCTGCTGATGGGGCTCTGCACTGAAATGGAACTCTTCCTGACAGGAAGTCAGCCACGAAGTGTGGAGACCTCTGAAAATAAAGTGTGCTTTAATTTGACACCCTGCTGTTTTACAGCTAGTCTGTTTAATTTGAGACTATGGAAGGAGGTTTAGTGGAGGGGGAGGGGTATGAGATTATGGAAAGTTCAGTGAGCGGCAACGCTTGTCGCTGACTTTATACTAATTGCAAATCTGTGACCATTTTTCTTCATGTTAATAAACCAAAAATTGTTTCTCTGTTTCCAAGCAAAACTGCTTAAATTCATGATTTGGGGAGCAGTGCTGTTTACTCAAAGTTCTGCCAGCAGAAGCTTTGCATAGTGGTACTGTTCAGTTTATTGATCATCTTTATTATAGCAACATACAGGGACAGATGAGAGTAGATCCCTGTGTTGCTGGGCATTGTGTAGCAGCAGAATAGTGGATACCTGGAATATGTTAGTCTGAATGAAGACCACAGATGCAGGGTGATTTAAAATAATGATTAAACAAAAAAATAACCACTGAAGTCAAGAGACCATTGCCATGTATAATCCTGCTATTCCTTAATTTATTTTCCTTTCTCTGTAAAAATGATGCCAGTGCTGCAACTTGATTATTTGGATCTCTTCCCTTTGTTCATCTTATGCTGTCCCTTTTCCTCACTCTGTTTTTCTGATTCATCTCCTTTGACTTACAGCTTCTTGCTTTCCATCACTGCATATTTGTAGAACTGCTTGATAGTTTGATTTCTCAATTAATGTTTTAAGATTTCTGTTCCTATTCTTCCTGAAGCCACTGTCTTTTATCTCAGCACGGAAAACAGCTGATGGTTAAAGAACCTCCAGAGGAAACTGTGGTGGAAAAGGTTTGCTGCTACATGAACTCAAACCTGACCCCTAATTTCGTTTCTTAAGGAGTCATGGCAACAGCCCGCTAGTGGGAGAGAGAGAAAAGGAGAGGCCGCCCAGGCAAATTGCTTCCTCCATCAGAAACTGTGGACCTGAAATCAGTGATCCATTCATTCAGTTTTTCCCTATTCTGTACTTTGTTGCTGTCTTAGAACCAAAAAGGAGCTGGAGTTTAACATAGACTTACCTATTTCATCTTAATGTGACACTGGTTCTAGCGGCGAAATTTTATTCATGAAGTCATGAGTTAGATGATGATAAAGGGCATATAATAAATGTTTTTCATATACATGTTTATACTTTTTTGGAACTAGATTAAAAAATGAAGTTTGTGAGTTTTGATGATATCCAGCATTTATGCTGCGATGGTTATTAGTGGTAACATTTCATGCAGACAGTGATATTTTCAGAATTTTATAAGAACTTTCAAGTTATGTGATTTTTCTTTCATTGGTAAAATGCTTTTTCAAGAATCTTTGATGACACCATAAATTAGGACAGCTGCAACCTGTGTTGAGATTTTCTGGCTGTATGTAATTGTTAAAGATTGTATGTACTGTAACATTTTATGTAGTATGTCTTTCATAATACCATATCTTTTTGGATAACTTGTGTAGTTTGTGGAGAAGACAGCAGTTTTCACTTTGAGAGTAATCTCATAGCATAAAAGGCATTGTCTGACAAGCTGACAGGTTTGTGGGTTTTTTTAGTATTTTACTGAACAACATAGCATTTAAATATGCAACCTACCCCAGCTCTGTATGTGTGTAATTTATTTTCAGAATCTGTAAAAAGACATTGTGACTTGAACTCAGATTTAAAGTACTGAAATTAAACTCGCATTATAAGGTAGTTTTAGGCATTTACCATTGACAACATAATACCGGTTTATAGGAAGCTCTGTTTACATGGAATATCCCACATGGTTAAACAGCAGGGGAGAATTCTGCTTTTAGTTAAAAAACTGCTGTTTCTGTATGGCTTATTTACTACTTCTTTAATTCTTAATGTAGTGTGCTGTGGAATTGAGCATGCAAAAGTCAGCAGAGTTCTGGTTTTTGCGTCTAAGGTTATTACTTGCTGTACAATAATAAAGGCACTATTTTATTGGGTTAGTTGTAATTAACTTCAGCACTAGGCATTGATATAAATCATTCCTAATCTGTTTTCTTTACATTTTCATTCTTCCAAACTGGTTTAACTTAGCTTCTTTCTGTCTTCCTTTTACATAAGGACTAGGGTTGTAATTGCTTTTTTGAATTAGGCTGTCGGAAGCTAATGTGCATGTTGATCCGAGAATTGATTAAGGAGCACTAATGAATTTCATATAGCACTTCTTAAAAGATTTGTAATAAATACTCTATAGCAGTGATCTGTTGTACCATTAGAATTCAGTACAATGTTGTCATGCTGTGCAGCTGGAAAAATATTTTGGTGTAAGAAACTTTGATTCTGTTTCATAGTTAAAATAGTAAACAATTTTGTGGTTATGAATTAAAAAAAAATAGTGTTCCAGCTCTACCCAGAATATATTTTATGGAAATAGAAGTATTTTTTATAAATTTTTGTGACTGTCTTTTATTAGAGGAAAAACACTGAAATGCTGTTGTGTTTTGGTTGTTCTTTTTTCTGCTCAGTCTTGGTGTTTGATACCAAGTGGGCTTTTTTGACTGATTTATCTCTATACTAGTACACTGTAGCACTTTCATTTGTTCATTCACAGCATAGGTTTGAAACAAGAATGTTGTATCTTCTTTTTAGTTGGTTTTGCAGCACTGAATGTGCTTGTTTCTTGAATTTCTCGTCTTTTTCAGAACAAGATAGTCACACACACACACACACACACTCTCGATCTCAACCCACTTTTATAGTTCATTAGTTAGTTTGATATGTGTGAGTTTGGAATATTTACCCACAACAGCCTGCTTGATTTTATACCTCCACTTGAGAAGCCATCTCATCTAGTTAATTTTTACACAGCTTTCTCCTAGAAAACTCATTAAATTTTTTAATACAAAGACTTCAGTGGTGTACTGTCAGTAGCTGATTTTTTGACAAAAAGCAATGTCTTTTTAATGGAATGCCAGCAGTAAATACTTTTTATTGTAACTGAGTGTGTTTGATTATTTAAAAGTCTTACAAAAATAATTAGCTCTTTTATATAGTTCTAATGGCAGCCTTGCAAGTTTCCCCTGGAGCAGTCTCTAATGAACAGGCCTTGATTTTTGCAGTTGGACTTTTAGATTCCCTGAGGACTTGACTTCAGACCTTGAAGGGCAGCAGCTGCCATTTGTCTTAAGCCTGGAGTTGCCAAACAGACAGACCATGTACTAATAGGACACATTTGTACAGCCTGAGTATGTGGAACCCCAATAGAGGCCTAATGATGATCATCTGTTGAGAGCTTGTAGCTGGCCAGGGTTAGAGTAACTTTTATCACCCTTATTGAAATCAAAACCTCTGTATTGATTAGTGAGATAGCTTGACTTGTTATATAGGTGCCGTGTTAAAGCTTTCATAGACAAGCCATTGTTTAGTGTGGAATACTATCCATTGTTTCAATTTCAATAAATTCAAGCCTGTTTGATAAACTTTCCCCCAGTAAGATGTTCTGAATTTTTGGGATAGTAGTAAATATTTTTGCAAGGTCTGTTTTTTTTTCTGTGTGAGTAGTCAGCAATAGCAATGTTGTTCTGTAGAGAAAGGACCATGAATATAGTTATTGAATTATTTTTTTTTCTGAATCGGTTTCTGATAGTTTTTTATTATTGATTTATGGTGTTTAAATTTTATTTGAGCACCCAAACAGGTATGACTGTATATATACTGAATAACATTGTCTTCTAGAAATGTGTTTTTGTCTGTTAGTCTTATATTAAATTATGTCACATCTTTGCAACTTTTTTCTGTTTTGTACACTATTTAACATGTGCTAATTTTGATATTAAATTGCTACACAGAGTTTCTAGATATGATTTCCCATAATTCCATGTTGGTTTTAATTTTTTTCCAGAGAGCTTTGTAAGTTAAAATAGTTTAAGCATGCTTCGACTCATGAAAAGTAATTTATGTTTGCATATATTCTGCTTAACATGCAGTCTTAACTTTTTTTTTAATTATGAAGAACCCAACTGAGATATAATCTACATTTCACTATATGTTCTTTATTGCTGAGTTCATTCAAGCCTCTAGTGGATGTGGTGCTGAGAGAGTGCTGACACCAAGTGCAAACACTGCTGAAAAGTTCTTGATAGTTTACTTTAGGCACTTAAAGATTAGTATATCTCTCGATGAACAAGTTTTTCATGCAGATTTGACCTTTACTCTAGGATATAATATGTCTCTTAGTCATGTGTTAACACATTTTCCCACCCTGCTCCTTAGTGCTTCATTCATAGCTCTCAGTACCAAAGTCATCTCTTTTGTTTTGTAGCCAACATAAATTATTAAAACTCCACCAGCTTTATGGGAAGGACACATTAGCTAAGAATTAGCCCTTTTTTGCTTGCTTATGAATATCTATCCCAATTGTTAGATATAATTCTTAATTGTGGAATATGTTAAACTTGTTAGGAGGATATTTTTTTTAAGTTACTGAGAAAAATGAATTATTAAGTGGTATGTGTGTGTACATATATATGAATGAAAGTAGTAGTACAGTTTGCTACAGTTGACAATAGAGCAGTTTTCATCTATTGGAAATGGTTTAAATATTCTATTAAAGATCTACATTTAATTAGACAGCTGACCAACTGATGGATTGGTCTTGCAGGTGTTTTTATATAGCTTGAAGAACATATATTTTGGGTTAATGATGATTATAGTTATTTCCTAGAAGCATACAGGTGATAGGGACATGTCCATTTGCTGCCTACAGCAAATGACAAACCAACAAAAATGTTAATCAACAAATTTTTCTTGGTGTTTGTTTGAGTGATTAGAGTTTAGGAATGACTATATTGGGTTAGATAATGGTTTTCCCTTGCTTATATCTGTATCTCAAACTGCAGACACAAAGAGATGCTCAAGAAGAACAAAATAGGATAAGTGTATGATACTTTTCCACTCTCCAGCTATTTTCAATTTGGGCTATTTTCTGAACTGGATGTAGTTTCTGTGGTGTCTACTCATTATCAGTGTAGTTCCCTGCTGTGTATTTCTGCAGTCTCCTCTTGATCCTATTGAACTTCTAGTCACCACGGTGTCCTTTGGCATTAGGTTCCACAGATCTGTAGCGCATGGTGTAAAGAACCACCTGCATTTCTTTGCTTTGAATCGGTTTCTGATAGCTACAGCTTGTAGAAAAGGCTCTTGGGCAGGCCTGTTTGGGTAAATAAGATTCTCTTGAAGTATTATATCTGAACAAAGATATTCAGAATGAGTAGGGAGGCAACAGCGAATGGAAGAAAATGGCTGACCAATAGAGTTGGCACTGGAAAATTCAAGTTCAATGTAGGATTTTTAAAGAACTTCTCGTATCTGATGATGCCGTGTGATTAGACATACCTTATTTTTACAAAAGGAATTAAGAGGATCAAGTAGTGTAAAAGACTTTTCAAAGCATTTGAAGTCTGACATAACTGCACGTGCATACGTAGCTGAGATGAAATAAAATGGAAGATGGAAATATGGAATTACTTAAGATTGTTTTTCTAGACTACTCTTATTGTTGGTTATGGTCCAATGTATGTTGTGGTCTTTGGCCAGAATGCATTTCCTAGACAATGGAATTGTAGTAATTTCTGTTAGTTTCATTTTCTGTTAGTTTCATTAATGTCATACGAATTATTGTAGTGAGAATTAATTAAAAAAACACCATAAGGTAGATTAAAAATCCCCAGGCTGACTCAAATGGGACAACAGTGGATCGTGATATACGGGGGGAGATTATTAGTTTCTGAAGGCAGGAATTTAAGACCAGTACTGTTTAGTGATTTCATTTAATGATCCTTGTGCATTGACTTAGAATGTGTTAATGAAACTTCTTGATGATACAGAATTGGTGCTGTAGAGGACTGGGATATATTTTTGCATATGATGAGGTTTGGAGCACCATTTCAGTAACAGATATAGTACGTGCATTTTATCTCGAGTACTTATGGAAGTGTTTAGAGATTCCATTAAGGAAGTAGGTGGAACAATAATTAGCTAGGACATTTCTACATCAGACATGGTATTAGAATATAATGTGATTTCTTATTTATCTCCTTGCAACATTTGTTTTTCATTGCAGCTAGTTGTTACAGTGTTTAGTGCTTCTAGGGTTTGGTTTTTTTCCTGCTTCACTATTGAGTGTACAGTGACCAAAAGCATTAAAAGTAGATTATGTCTCTTGGTTACTAAACATTTATAGCTGTAGGAAATGATGGGCAATTAAGTGCAGCTTAGAACAGGTATGAAATTATTGACTTTGTTGATCTTCCCTTGCAGTCCTTCCTTAGGAAAGTGCTGAAATGTGTTTTATAGTTATTTAGTTGCATTAGTGGTTGAGTTTGAGGCTTTTAACGTGTTTTTTCCCCCCCCTAGTTCCTTTGGGAGATGGATAACTAAGATGTTGATACAATAATGCAATATGCATACTGAGTGTAATTGTTTGAGAGATAACATATACTGTGGGGAAATATTGAATGGATCATGAAAGATTATGACCATTAGTCTTTTCTTTCAGCTATTAAAATTAGCTTTAGGGTGTATTCAGCTGTGATTTATGGAATTGTTTAGGCTAACGCCGCCTTTGATGATGTCTGATGTAGAGAAAAATGCTGAAAAGTATCATGATAAATGCACTTGCATTTCACATTTGGCAATCTCCATCTTCACCAATTAAATTTTCAAGTATTGTAGTGAACTCTCTTAAAGAGCAGAGCAACAGATGGACAATGTCATACGTGGAAACAGATATTTTGGTTTTTTTGAGTTTTCACACATTTAAGCCAACAGAGAATAGTTTCAATTATTATTATATGAAGTGAAGTATTTAGAACTTGGATACTACATTTTAAAAAACCTCTATGAGGATTAGTTGCATATGCTATTTTGTTTAGAATGTTAGGGTCTAAATGGTATTTTTTTCATAAGAAAAAGTGCTTCTTAAAGCTATTTCAGACAGCTCAAAGGCTAACTTGAAGCCATGTAATGGTGGTCACAAGAGAGCAATAGAGGAGAACTGGGGGAAGAGCGATGGGAGAAATATTAATAAGGTATAGGTAGCAGTAAGGACCAATGATGCTACTTTAAGCTTTAAAAAAAAACACAAACCACCCCAGAACTCCAAAAAGCCCATATGTGATAGTATGTAAGTGGAACTTAACTGATACTTAGAATGTTTTGTACCCATTGTGCGTATAAACTAGTTATATAAAAAGTTAAAAAATACATTTATAATTCATGATGAATGATATGTTTTTCAGTTATCGTACTCTTAACTCTAACTACTTGAAAATTGTAATATGTTGTTGCACTTAAAAATTCTAAAGGACTATGTTGGGCCTTGAGAAATTAGAGGTATAACCTCTCCTCTCAATTAGAAATCTGGAAATCTTTTTGTTTTGCAGGGGGCAGGGTGGCAGAATTTAAAATGTAAAGAAACAACATTGTTTTACCACCTTTTGTGTTTGTCTGATCAAACCTTCATGTCACTGACTGAGAGGTAATTTTACTCTGTTGACACTGGGTATTAAAAACTCCCACATTCAGAAACCTGAAATTTAAGAGATCTTTTCAGTTTTGCACTTTTTGCCTGTTTTGGAGCTGATGATGGTTTTGAAAAGAACCACTGCGATACAAGTACTAATGAGAATCATTAGTATTTTTATTTCATACAATGAAAATTGAACAATGAAGGCAGCTGATAGGGAAAAATACCTGTCTGCTGTAGAAACATTCTCTTATATTAGTTTAGAAGTGTTTTAGACTTTAAAGCAAGAGTGGTATTTGTCCTGCTCTATCCAATGCCTCTACATTTTCCCAAAAATACAAGGTTGACACTTTTACTACCCTAATTTTCAGCTCTGTCAATTTATTCCTATTGAGCCTAGGATTAAAAAAAAAAACAACTTCTTTGTGTTTTTGTTAGCCAATTCTGTTTTCTCCTCAGCTTTCAAATGGGGGAAGCAAACCTCAGGGACAGGTCATCTGGGTTGGTTGCTTTCCAGTGTGTCTCTTCTGGGGGCCAGGCAAAACTTGCCTACATGTTTAAAAGGTGTAGAAATTTGCTGCAGTACGGGGTTCAATTTGATGTAAGAGACGTGCAGTGCATGTGTCTGCTGTTACCATCATTTCAGTATGTTAAAAAGCCAGTGTCAAGAATGTGCTAAATTTTTTTGAAATATACTGGGTGTTAATGATGCAGTATTTCGATCATTAGCAGATTTCTTTGAGTAGAGGTGGGTATGTGATGCTGAGGTGAAGATAATTATGGGCATATATATATATTAATTAAACTTTAAACTATGAGAGAAAATTGTGTCTAAAGAAATGAGCCTTACATTAATGTGAAACATTATCAAGGTTCAATAAAGCAAGAATTATCAGTGAAACAGAGTAATTTCAGAAGTATTGCATAACATAGCAAATGAAAATGATGCAGCCATTTGTGAGATATTTTTGTATTTTCTTCTCCCCTCCACAGCATATGACTTTGTGTAGATGAGTTTTATTTCTCGTGCTAGCAATGTTTTGTTTCTGATTAGCACACAGTTAATGCTTTATATGTTTCCTGATGGTGGTGTAAGTTGCTAAAATTGAAAGAAAGTCCATGAGTTTGTAGCTGAAAATGTTTTTTCTTAGTTTTGTTTTTATACAACTAGTTTTCTATTGTTTTTGTGTTTGTTTTTTTTTTTTCCCTAGGAGTGGCAGAACTCTATACAAAAGAATGCTGGCCTTGCCTTTATTGAGCTTGTCAATGAAGGAAGGTAAGTCACAATACTTGATCACACCTCTACCTTAGCCTTCAAGAAGTTGTGTGGCTTGAAACATTTTTTTAAAGAATTTTACTCCTACCTTTTTGTGTCACTTCCATTGAGTTTTATAAGTATGATTTCATGTTCTTTAATGTTTCAGTTCTAATACTGAATATCGAATTTTGCAGAATCTGAATACTCTTTAGTTTCATTAAATATTTCACTTATTGATGTGTCATGGATTTTCTTTCTTCCTGTCCTTGTGCACTGGTTGATGTTGAAACTATAATTTGTATACAGCTAATCACTTGAGGAAGGGAATTGATATTTGGCAGACTTGCTAGGAATTGTAAGATAAGCCTCTGTCTCAAAAATTAGATTCCAGTTTGCTCATTTATTTCCTACCTGCCTCATAAAATACAAGGGAAGAGTCCTTTTAAGGTAAAAACAAACTAATGTGTTGGTATTACAAATTAGTTTAACGTTCTATCCATAACTGTGTATGTATATTACTGGGACTTATATAAAATGACACAGCAGGTGATGAGGCCGTGCTGTTTGACTTGCAGTGACTATTCAGAGCCATCAATGTTTTTCTTCAGTATGAGTTGATTGTTGAGACAGACTAAGAGCAATATTTACTTTTTCTAAAGGATTTTTTTTAACGATGTCTTAATGAGTTAGCTAAGGAGTATTATAAGAAGAGCTGTTTATGTAAACCTAAAGTTTGTTAGTGAGTAGCTTGAGCTAGCAAGAATCCCAGTAGAAAATAAATTTTACAGGATTAGGACAACCACTGAATTAAAAACAAAATATTTTATCACATAAATGCTATAGAAATATCTTTTTATCATTGTAGGAATAAAAAGGAAATAGCTATTTGAGATTTTTTGCTTTAAAAGGTGTAGGTGTTCTCAAGATGCATAAAAATAATGACCATCATAGTGGTTGCATTTCAGTTTATGGTGAGAGAAACACCATTCTGAGGCAGAGAAAACGTTTTGCTACTAGTCTTGATCCCATGGGCCAAGGTAAAGTAACAAGGGTGTTCAGTTACAGTGTTAAGATCTAGCCTGTAGTTGTTTCCTATTATGTGAGGCTGACCTGTCTTGACCTTACTTATAAAGTGCCTGCTATAAATTTGGCCCTTGATTAATGTTTTATTAGCACAGATAACGTAGAGATCCCACACACATGTAAACCACAATGTAAGGTTCATCTGTGTAAGATGATCATCACGAGCAAATGAGTTGCTGGGACTGAGTTGTAAGTAGCAGTTACCTAGTAGTTATTCAGTTTGTCTCCAGGTCAAGCTTTCAGAGTGCATTCTATCAGTAAACTGTTTGGAATTGACTATTTTCTTTTAAAAACCTGCAGTACCCATCACAGACAGATGGAATCACTCCCCCACCTCCATAAACAACATCAATAACTTACAGTCTGGCTTCGGAGTGGTTGTCTTGGGGACAAATGATCCCTTGAAGACTGAAAAGTGTGGTTTTGGTTAGCAGAAAAAAATCTGAGTAATTGTTACTTCATTTTGTTTCTGACTTGTAGCAGAGTTGTTTTGTTTGGTTTTTTTCTAAGTGGGAACATAAGTTTCATTATAGGGAAGAGAAAAGGGATTAATTCTTAAAAATGGCTCCTTTTATCTCCAATTTCCTCCAGTTTATAGGAGCCTTTAAAGGTATTGCTGAATTGGTCATTGCGGTGCTTTCTGGCTTTTCAGCATTGACTAAAATGAAACTTTTCTCTCTCATATACATGAGCTATATTCCAGAATTACTCTTGTCTTCTCTTTATCCAGTTTGCACATTATTTTTCTTGCACATATACTAACACTTACACTAAAACATTTCAGGCTTTGTGTTTTATTGTATTTCTTATTGTTCTATGTATTTTTGCCATAATATCATCTTAAAATTCCAGAAGCTGAAATCTTTTTAATTAAACTTAAAAATGAAAATAGTTGAATGATACTGATACAGACTTAAACTGCATGGTTGTGTAATAAAAGCTGAATTTTTAATTTTTTTCTAAAAGTACTCGAGAAAAGAAGACAAGAAGGTTGTACAAAGGACAGAGCTGATTCCAGCAAGTAAGGAAGGAAGTCTGTAGGGTACCATGACATGTGGAGCGTTAGAATAAATAAAATAAAATAAAGGACTGGAAGAACTGCCTAGAATTTGTGGAATTACAGAATTACAATTGCCTGCTGCCTTGGTGAAGAAAGTCTTAGTCATCCTATAACCTTTTAAACTAGAATTTTATTCACAATGTTTATTACTCATTTTCTGGACTAACGATACCAGAGGATATTCCAGTTGTAAGTGTGTTATACTGGTTTTCTCTATCAGGCAAATCGGACAACTGAAAAATCTTTCTGAAGAGGTCTTGAATAAGAGGTCTAAATCTCTTCTTATACTTGCTTTCAGATGTATTTTTTGCTTTTATGTGAAAGGTATGAATGTACCTCTCTCTCTCACAGCAGTTGAAAGTTTTATGTTTAGGCTTGCAATGTTTTGGCTAGGATTCCCTGGACAGAAATATGTGCAGAAAGTTTGCCTCTGGGACTCGTAAGATCTACAGTGTGTGTGCTGCATTCAGAATGTGTTGGTCTGAATTTCATCATGTTCACAAGTAACTAATGTGTTACGCATACAGTTGCTCCCAGGCTTTCCAGATATATCAAATCCGCTGCACATGTATAGCAGAATTGATTTGTTTGGGCCCAATGAAATTTTGAATTTTGAACTGAAAGGAATCTGTAAATAGGAGACTAGTATGTGAAAATACAGAGCTGTAAGCCTAACAAAAACTGCATAAATAGACAACTGAAGTCTTTGGAAGGCCAGGTTACAAGCGTAGTTAAAAAACCAAAACTAAACAACCATCCCCCCAAAAAACCACCACCCCACCCCAAACAAACAAAAAAACCAGCCCACCCTCCTGTGTGTAAAAACAGGAATGTAGAGAATGTAAGGGAAAAGCTAAAGGATCAGATATTCAAAAACAACCTCTTTCTGCATATGAAAAGAAATACCAGTTTCAGTACATTGCTACACTGAACATTAATCTGTTTTTAATAATAGTGAACAATAAGTATTCATTTTTACTGTGATGTCTGGGAACATTATTAATGCTCTTTGAAACCTTGTTAAAAAGGTGCCTGTACCCACTGCTTCTATGTACTGAGTCATCTGTGCAACAGAAGTAGAGATTGCAAAACATTTTCCTTCGCCTGCTGAACTTCTGTCAGCCTCGATTTCAGTCTTTGTGCTTGCCTTTCACCTTTAGGTCTTCCCTTTAGGGAAAGACTGTTTTGGAATCTCAGCCCAAGAGCTTGCTGATGAGGGAGTTTGTTCACTAGAACTATCCTTTAGCTGTGATTTGGTTCGCTGTCCTACCTGGTCCTCTCCCTTGGAGACTTCCAAGGTGTCTGGAGAGATTCCCTTTTTTCACTCTGAAACTAATTAGGTTACTCCTTATTCAGGAAATGGTCAAGATTTATTTCTGAACTGGAAAAAAAAGCAGCTTTGTTTTACTTCCTTGCATGTACAAATGTTTCTTTTGTTAGACTCCTGTTTCCTCTACTTGACTAGTTAGCAAATAACTCCTTTGCTCTGTGAAGGTTAGAACCCTTTCCTGTCGCTTTGATTCATTAGCACACTTTAGTGTGAAACATCTCTTATGCTAGACCTTGTTTTCTGTATCAGTCAGTGCACTAACAAACGTACTCGAGCTTGAGACTAGGCATGACAGTTATTATCCCCTTTGGGGTGATAATGGGTTTGGCATGGCAGGGATTGAGGGATCAGTCTCCCAAGCATGCTGCAGCAATTATTCTTTCTGATTTTCAATTGAAGAGACTCTTGAAGATGCTCAAGTTTGATTTTTCTTACACCGTTTTTTTTGGTCATCCAAAGAATTAAGTGCTGTGTTCTAGACATATATTTTTATACAGCTTAAATGAATATTCAGACAGCAGGTGCTTTAAAAAACTGTCACATGAAGTTTGGTTGAAAGGTGACCTCTTTAAACAAGCAGAATACATGTACATCCTCTCTTTTGCCCTTTGAAATTCTTAACCAAAACAAACAACCTAAAACGTAAGGATTCACAAATGTATTCAGGAGAAGCAGAATTAATGAAGTTTGGTTTTATGTATCTTTTTCTTATTGCTAGGTTCTCTGTTGTCTAATGAGGAATGAAATCTAATAAAAATTCTCCTGCCATATTAGAGGATTCTCCTCCTATATCAGATTATGTATCGTGGCTTGCAGTGCCACAAACCAGCTGTGTTTTGGGTTTTTTAAGGATACTCACAAGGGAGGGTTTCTGTGTCAGATATAAAACTTAAAGTTAATATTTTTGAGAAACTCTAGTCTTCTATTAAAAAAAATTGTTGGAATTATTCAATGAATTCAGAAGTTGCTGGGAGGAGGAGGAAGGTGGGCAGCATACAAAGCTAATATCCTTAGGAAGTAAAAATTCCAGCAACCAAACAAAAAAGCCCCCAAACTCTACAGAGATTGCCAGATGTAACTGGTGTTGTTCTCCCAATACATAAAATCCAGTAGTATAAAATCTGGAATGCTGTAATCTTCTGTATTTCTATAGCATTCATT
>VXBW01001332.1:788678-813763 GCA_013400375.1 Thinocorus orbignyianus | reverse complement strand
GTGATTCTCCCCCTCTACTCTGAGCTTGTGAGACCCCACCTGGAGTACTGTCTCCAGTTCTGGAGTCCTCAACAGAGAAAGGACATCAAACTGTTGGAACGGGTCCAGTGGATGGCCATGAAGATGATTATAGGGATGAAGCACCTCTCTTACGAAGACTAGCAGAAGGAGCTGGGGCTGTTCAGCCTGGATAAGAGAGGGCTCCAGGGAGACCTGATAGCAGCCTTCCAGTATCTGAAGGGAGCTACAGGAGAGCTGGAGAGGGACTCTTGGTCAGGAAGGGTAGTGACAGGACCAAGGGGTAATGGTTTTAAATTGGAAGAGGGGAGATTTAGATTAGATACTAGAAAGAAATTCTTGACTGTGAGGGTGGTGAGGCACTGGAACAGGTTGCCCAGAGTAGCTGTGGATGCCCCATCCCTGGAAGTGTTCAAGGCCAGGCTGGATGGGGCTTTGAGCAACCTGCTCTAGTGGGAGGTGTCCCTGCCCGTGGCAGGGGAGTTGGAACTCGATGCTCTTGAAGGTCCCTTCAAACTCTAACCATTCTATGATTCTGTGACTTTCAAAGCAATCAATACAGCCTTTGATCTGGTTCATTTCACCAACTTGAGGACCTGTAAGGAAGCAGAGTAGCAGATGATGAGTGTTAAGCTAGAGATTATTTTCAGTAGCCTGACTGGTGTGGTTTGGTCACCTGCATGCACCCATTTCCTCGATTCGCTGCTTTGTTTTCTGTCTGTTCTTGAGAAATGCGTTGAAATGAGGATTATATTCTTCCAGTCAAGATGGAGACTCTGCTTGGTCAGTCCATTGAATGCAGTATCCCATCAGCTGTGGCACATGTCCAGAAAAGAACAGTTG
The DNA here is from genome assembly GCA_013400375.1 of Thinocorus orbignyianus. Taxonomy (NCBI): domain Eukaryota; kingdom Metazoa; phylum Chordata; class Aves; order Ciconiiformes; family Thinocoridae; genus Thinocorus; species Thinocorus orbignyianus. The sequence continues at coordinate 812,902 of VXBW01001332.1, read as the reverse complement.
AAAGCAGATAGGCTACACTTTCATAATTTGTCTTATTATGTACAAATCTGCAGCTCAGAGACTTCTGTAACCAGGAGTCATTACATGTCTTTAATAAACAGTCTTGTGATTTTTCTGCTGTGAATTTTTCCTATTCCTTTTAAAATTTGATGTAATATTTTGCACTGATAATGTCCTAAGACAAGGAGCTTCTCTGCTGTGAAAGCTGAAGCGAGTGAGCGGATCCTGCATACAATGAAAAGGTTAAACAATTTATTGGAAAATAGTGCTATTGTATAACATTTGGCCCTAAAGGGTGGTATACGCAAGTGTGGTTTTGATCACATTTTAAAACATTTTGTGGTTGTGGTAATTAGTAGTTGCCAAGCTGTAGGTTTTTTTTTTTAAAAAAAAAAGATGGCTTAGATAAGCTTTTGTGGCTCAGATAAGAAGAGAGCTTTGCCACCTGAACTGTGGAGAGGAAGGAGATAAGACTGGTTGAGCTGAGCTGAGGGATAAAGATCCAGAGACAGATGAGAAATGCGGCAAGAACCATTACTTGTTTTTCATTTTTATTCCAAATTGCATTTCTGGTGTTTCAGATCACATATGAAGTATTCCATGATAACATTGGGTCTGCAAAAATCTAACCCCCAAATTTCTTTTGAAAGTTCTGTATTATGTTTGCTGCTGTCTGGTTTTAATTCTATTTGCAAAAGTCATCACAACAATGAGCCTTGCAATGTGTGCTAGATTTTGAAGAGGTTTGCACCATGGTGGCAGAGCAATCTAGTCAAATAAAATTTTCTGTAGAACGCTTTCCTTTCCTCTCTCCTCCTTTCCTCTCTCCTCCTTTCCTCTCTCCTCCTTTCAACCAGGGCAGTTTTTAAATAAAAGGCAAAAGATATTGTCATCATTTAAAACTGACATCTGGTATTTGGGGGCACACAGAGCCAGGAGAAAGCAGTGGGAGATTTACACAAGCTTCATAACAAAGTTCTGTAGGTATATCCTGTTGTTGTAGTATTTGGTTATACATGGGATAGAACAGTCAATGTAGGAGGAAGGAAAAACCTAGGAAAGGCACTACTATGCTTAACAACTGCACTTTAGAAATGCAATTAAAGTCTTGTGATACTTTAGAAGTTGCACAGGATCCAGAGGGGGAAGGTGCCACTTGTACTTGGTCCTTAATTCGTTGACAAATGCAGGAGAGATGTTCTCCTTCCAGGAAAGGACTGAGAAGTGTTTACCTATGTATTCTTTCACAGCCAGGAGGAGACAGAGAAGCAGCAGCAAATGTGGCACGTGTTCACTTTGCATAAGGTCTAATTGGGCTTTTCTTTGCTAAGCCCATAAATTGCTCAGAATATTGAGAGAAAAGCGTCCTTCCATAAGGTGGGATGACCAAAAAGCACAGGAAGAATCTCTAAAGCAAGAGTGGTTTTTTTTTTGCATGCTCTTCCAATTTGTCCTGTAATTTTAGATATGCAGGATACTCTGAGTACTGGAGTGAGATTGATTTAAATTAGAAGGATTTGAAAAGAAATTTCTCCTCTCCCCCTATGTCTTCTCAAGGAAATTTTGTCTCTTTCAGAAACTTTAAATAGTGTCTTGAACAGCACATCCCTTTCTTCTCTATCTGGTGGCAAGAAGGGCATCTGTCATCTTGACTTGGCTTTTTTTTCTCTTTCTTCCCTTTTGACAAGGGTCTTTGTCCCCGTTTGCATTTCAGACCCCTTCTTTGCCTCTGCAGTCCTGTGCTCCAGAAGCTTCTTCAAACTGGAGGTGCTCAGCTTCCCTTCAAGAAGACACAATTTCGCACCCTCTCTAGAGGCCTCTGTTTTACTAACTCAGCAGCCTAGAGAAAGACAAAAAGTCTTCCTCTTTGGTGCCTTTTTTAATACGTGATAATATAAGTAACACAACGAATTATGAGCAAACCAGTTATGCTGTCTTTCTTCTAAGCTAGTGTTGTAAAAAAGACTGAAAAAAAATCTGCTTTGGAGGTGAAGAATTGGTTGTGAGAGGTTTTTCTATGACTGAATACAGAGGTCAACCTTTTTATTTCTTTTCTTCCCCCACCCAGGTCTTTTCTTCACCTACATTTTTCACTGCTACCTGTATGAATAGTTATATCTATGAATGTAGACATATGAGGAGGTCATAGGGGGACTGGAGACATACTTACGTGTTTTACAATATGATTAAGCCTCAAAGAAGCCTGATGAAGCAATATTCCACTGACTTCTCTAGTGAGGTGGCAGTGGAGCACACATTTTTACAGTGAATGTGGAAATGTGAGCATTCCTAACATAACTGATAACCCTTACAGCCCTCAGTTTTTTCCAGTGTCCCTGGGATTTATATGCATAAAGATCTCAGACATTTTTCAAAATGTCACCCTGGGTGTTTGGTAGAGCTGAAAATCCTAAAGAGGAACTTACTTATGCTTGAATTCCAACGACTGGTTTCATGCTACCACATAGACTGCTTTTTAGAAATGACCTTGAAATATGGGGTGATTCGCTCTGTCTTAGAATATGTCTGCAGACTGCTGCGGAGTCAGGCCTACAAAAATAATTGGATTTGTTGTGAGGAGGGGGAGGGGATTTTGTACTCTAATTGACTTTATTTTATAATTTATGACAGGAGAGCCCCTTGCCTTGGTTATGCATCCTGTCTTATATAAATTTCTTCATGTATTTGTATGTGAATATACATATTGTAGCATTCTAAATATGTAAACCTGCAAGTGTTTTAGACCTGGTCTGTTCAAACATCACAGTGTTTCATCTTTCTTGTGAAGATTTGTTTTGCTGTCAGATGGCACTACTGGATTTGGACCAAAATCTGTGTTACCATGTCTCAGTGCTTGTGTGAAGTATTTTTGATGAATGTTCTTCCAGCAGTGTGAGGGGTTTTTACCTGGAAGATTCACATGAGGGAAAAGGAAGTTGGGGAAAGGGTATTTTTTTCAAATTTTCTTCATCCGTAGAAATATAAAATGCTGGCATTCTTGTTATTGGTCGTTTCTGTTGATTAACTGAGAATTTCATATGACTTTCCCTTTGCATTTGTTATAAATCATGCTAGGCAGCTAACTTCTCTGCATGATTTCCCTTCAATAATTAAATCTAGCATTTCCAGCTGCTGTAAAATTTGTTGCCCTTTTCTGTGCAGTTATGTTTTTTCATGCGGAAGACTTGGACTTCCTCACAGCTTTAATTCTTACTCAGTATCAATTTATAGGCTGTGTGTAATAAACTGCATGTTTTACTTCATGGCTCATGCTGAGAAACGAATCTTAATACGAGTATTGCCTTGACAGAGATAAGATGCAAGGCTAGGCAAGTGTTCCAATAGTGACTTGGATGTAGCTATTTGCTTTTTGTTTCCTTGGAAGAAAAAATTCAGTGGTTCTGTAGATTGATAATCTTTTGTATTCTGCGCCTTTTCGCCTTTGGTATACTAAACATTAAATGCTAGAAGGTGTTACTTGTATCAGAGAAAATAACAAAGAAGTACTGCAAATCAATTGTGGTAGAATACCCATAAATGAAAGAGGTGTTTGAGAGCCATTGGACGAATTATGAAAAGGTATTTGGTATCTTTGTAGTTTCTATAGATGATTGTTTTTCCTCTATGTAACAGACAGTTACTATGGGAAAGAAAAATTTAATCGTTGACTGGGTCCTATTCTCCATATAATTTTCCAGTGTTTTTAATCAAAGCTGCTTTGTTGCAGAATTTACACATCAAATAATCTTTTTGTGGCTCTTACAACATCCTTCTACACAAAGTGTTATTCAACACGTGCTATGACAATGACTTTATTTATTAGAACAAAATATTTTTTAATGCTTTCAAAGGGTATTCTGTCTAGTAGCGTGGGTTATCAGCAATGAATTTTTACAGAATGTACAAAGATAATGAATAGCACAAGTTGTAGGTGTCCTGTAGTAATGTGACCAAAAGTTATAGTCCATAAGGTTGCAGAAGTGTAATGTGGCAACACAGAGGAAGTTAGAGGTACCCTCACATGAAAATAAGACTTCACATGTTTCATTATAAATGGGTTTAACTCTCTCTCAAATCCAGATTTTTAAAATAAATGCTGCCCTTTGCATTGGGCAGGTTAGGCGTTATAGCACCATCTGTCGGTAGAAGGAAGAAAAGTTTTTACTTTCATTTCTAAACTTTTTTTGAGGTGGTGTAAGTTCTTCAACAGAGTGCTCAACATGGAAGACTATTTTATTATTTTTCTAATTGAAGATTAAGCGCTTTTCTTCTGCTGCAATATGTTGACAAGGCCCAAAGTGGGAAATTAAGTTTCTCATATTTCTGAGGTGGTAAATTTTAGGATTCTTTATCTCATATGAGTCGAAGAATACTGAATCAAGAAGTTCTTTTTGGTTTGAACAGCATCACCTTTTCAGTGTGCTCTGGGAAGTGTTTGGGATAAAGTATTGCCTGATTATGAATGGAGAAGTGAAAAACTGTGATTTCTCTTTCATGATGCTTTAATAAGCAATGGGAGGAGATAGAATGAAAACTTGCACCGAATGCTGAGATCTTTTTTTGTTATATCTCAATTTTAAATCAAAATACATTACAGAATTGTGTATAAGAGCTAGCTTGAGAGAAATTTCATTTTAGATCTAGTCTCTCCTGTAGACTTTTCTGATGAAACAAGAAGTGGTGTTGTCTTCGTTACCATTTTTGGATAATATTCTTGGCAAATTATGAGACAAACGAAGTGAAGAATCAAATTTAATAAGTAGCAATGTACTACTAGGGTTTTCAAATCATATTGAATATGGAAATAAAGTGGACTCATAACCATAGCTATTTCATATTTTCAAAGTCTATTCTTGGTTTCTCATGATAATGAAGTTTATTGCTTTGCAATGAATGCTTATTGTTTAGCAGTATCTTGTTGATACTCTTCCCCATTTCATAATATATGCTGTGTTTCATTTCCGTACTAAGCGTAATTTGAAAAAAAATATCTAGGCATGTATGAATCTTTTCTGCACCGTTTGTTAGATATTAGCTGTATGAGTTCTTAACTTCTTAGGGCCTTTTCTCCTTTTACATATTTAACCTATTACTTATTTTTTACTTTCTGTGAATGATAAACTCCTTTGTTTTGAAAACTTTTTACCCCCTCTTGCAAGTACTATTACAACTGATTATTTTTACTAGAGATTGTAAATGATCTTAGTTAATCTGTTTTCCATGGCTCTGGGAGTCTTGGCTGGACATACTCTGGAATTCTTGTTATTTTAGCATTTGTATACACTGGAAACCTAAAAATACCTCTGCCAGAAGGAGCCAAAGACTATTCCTGTAGTAAGGAATAAGTGGTACTTATGTGGTATAATTTTGCCCTGCTACTTTAATGGCTGAATTGAAACAGCATAGGCATGAAGAAAGCGTGGAATTAGAAGAAGGGAGAGCAGTATTGTGTGCTTTTGCTGTGATCTATCTTATGCTAGACTGGGAATAGACATTCCTTTTTAAACTTACCTTTCACTGTGGCAGCATGTCTCAGTGCTTGGTTTTTTTTGTGTGAAATCCTTAATTGTCAGGGTGACAGGACGGTTGCATTTGGATTTTTTTGCGTTTTGGGGTTTTTTTGCTGTTGCTTTGTTTAGGTTTGGTTTGGGTTTTTTTTTTTTAATTGTTTAGCTCACTAGCTAGCTAAATATAACACAAAATCCAGAATAACAACTAGTGTTTGCTTACAAGATTCATCAACATAAATAAGGTAATAGCTAAGCAGCACTTTATCAGGATTGGTTTCTTTTTGTTCTTTTTTCTTTTTACTTAAAATTTTAAGTTTAAAACTTGTTACTTAACTTCATTGAAAGAATAACTCTTAAAATAAAATTATGCACAGTAAGGAGTGAGTAAAATATAATAATCTATACTGTGGAATATCTCTTCCACAGTAATGACTTAATGAGTTACTTCTAAGTGGTCATGTGTTAGGAAAACAAGTACAGAAATATGAACTGTCTGATCTTATATTTACCGTATACAGGATTTATATAGGTAAGTTCCACTTATCTTGCAGATAATTGTTTGTGAATATTGACTTGTGATGGGAATTTCTGAAATACTTAAATGAACATCTCTTAGTTATTAGGGTATTATAGAGCCATGGGTTCTGCCAATTTTCTGGTAAGAGAAATAATTTGGCAATAAACTCTCACTTGGACTTTGTTTAGAGCATTCAAAATCCAAAATTATTTAGGATGTTAGCACAAGCCACTTGGAAATTGCACGCCTTTTAAAATTAATCTACATTAGTAACAATTAGTTTCACAGATGGTTAGTTTGCTGAGACACAAGAGCATCTGTGCTGCGTTAGACCAAAAGTCCATCAAACTCAGTATTCTGTTTCTAACAGAGTTCAATGTGCTTAGGGACAAGTGTAAGAACAGTGCAATTATATAGGGGTGCTTCCTTGGTTCTACCCAGGTGGCAAGGATCACAGTTTTGACAAATATCTTCTATTTTTGAACTTCACCTATTGTTTTATCTCCCAGTCACTGTATTAGCATTTTTCATATTTGATTTACTGTTTTTACTCCCTTGACTTAGAACTATTGCAAAATTTGACACCTCTTCCACTGTCTAATCATTTCCAAATACATTTAATATCACAGTGGGATTCAGTTGGTGATTTTTCTCCATTTTGAAGACTAGCTGTTTTTTAAAACCTGTTTCCTTTGTTTTAATCAACTTTTATTAACTTAAGGATGTTCCTATATACCCTACCTCATCTTGCCTTAGTTTAAGTATCATTTTGGCATTTGAACAGTGGACTTTATGAACTGGATCTTGTCTGTGTCTCCAGTGGCTTGTTGGAAGAAATCTAATGAACCATGACTTCCCTTTACAGAAGCAATGATGACTCTTGCCAGCGTGTTTATTTCTTTGTTTGCTTTTTGCTTTGAAAACAGCCACCCATTTGCCTTTTACAAGTTTCAGGCTTACTGCCATCTAATTCTCTGCTGTATTCCAGAGTCCATTCGGCATGTTTCATTCTTCTAACACTGAGGCAGTTTGAACAAGAACACTGTAGCTGGTGTCTCAACCACATACATCCCTGAGTTCTTCTAGATCACACCTGAGTGAATAACATCTGGTCCTAGCAGTTGGTCACTTGTCAGTTTTCTTTTGTAACTTGTCTGCTAGCACTTCTCTGTCATAGTCTTGTGTTCTAAGAGCTCTTTTTGTCTTTGACCTTCTGTTAGGTCTACAGAGATACCTTAATGGCCTTACTGCTCCTGATTTTTTTTTAATAAATAATTTATTACTGTCTTTTGTGCCTTCATGCAAGTGTTCCTCAAACTCTTTTGGCCTACTTCATTCTGGTGTTAAAGTTAACATACTATAGGTGACATATTTTTCTATTTTCCTTCTTTGAACAAACTTCATGAGGAAGAATGCTGGTTTTTTTACAGCATTCTTTCTCTGCAGTTTAACCTTCTCAGATTTTTTTTAGTCTTTTAAAAAGCCTTTTGATGGATGACATACTTTTTCTTTGAACCCTAATATTATATCTTTTTATACAGTTTTTGTGTTGTCTATAAAAACATTTTCCGTGTTTTGCTGCATCTTTTTATGCTTGTATTATGGAAACTAAGCTAGCTAGCTAAGAAATTTCTTGCTGCAAATTAGATGTACACATCAGAAACGTTGTTGCTTTCACCTATTCATGAAAAATAAATCAATAGTCTTTACCTTGCTTATTATTAATGTACCAACTTTTATGGTAGCTCATACGAGGCAGTGATTCTAAAATACTCTCAACTGAAACAATAGAGTGTATGCAGAGTGTAAATTTCTAGCATTAACAAAGGAAATATCCTATTGTGCTTGATTCGAGATTTTGTTCTAGAATACCTGTCCAAAGATGATTTGCATTACTTCTGTACCTTTATATCAACAATGTTAGGATTTGGTTAGTTTTGAAGAAAAAACACTGGTGACAGTACACATCTCTCCTTATGTGCTTTACTGTGAATTGGTTTGATCTAAATGAGAAAGACATTATATTAAAATGATATTAGGGCTGACAAGGTCACAAAAGATCTTCAGGTTCTGAGTACCCAAAGGTGTTTTTTTTTACTATTCCAACTGATAGGTTTGGCTTCAATATTCTAGTCAGTTGTAAACTTTTTCTAATACATTTTTACTTGTATTCAGCATATGTTTCTTTGTTATTACATGATTATTATCTTTTGGCTTCACAGGTCTTTTTTGTTTAGCTTTTGTTCTTTTACTTTTTTAATCTATTATTTACCACATCACTTTGTTTTGTTAGGTTAAATGAATTTTATTCTTCTAGGGTTTTTTCTTCCAAGGTGGTGTCTCTGTACTCTAGAGCATCCTGGTAGTTCTGCTCTGTGTCTGTTCTTTGAAGATTGATTCCTGCTTGAACACAGATGAGCAAAACTAACCACATTGATAAATTCATTATCAAGCCAATTATCCTATCTCAAACAGTGGATGCTTAAGTAAGAGCTTATTTAAAGGGTAAATATAGTAACAGAATATACTTCCACCTTTCTGCAATTTAAAGTTCAGGGACTTCTTATTATTTGGTTGACAGAAATGATGATCATGTGCTTAGTTGCCCTTCAGGGATTATTTCCCACATTTGCCCAGTGAAACATCGAAATCACATAGACGTAAATGCCTTTTCTTTGGTAGCAAGTCAGGTTGGAGGGGAGACACAGGTCACAGTATTTTTTAGAACACTTTCTGTTAGTTACACTGTTGTAATCAATAGAATAAAGCTGCTGTTGTTAATAGCTGAAAACTTCACACAATGCCATTTCTTACATGCTTACAGTTGGAACTCTCCATTGGGAAGGGGTTTACTGGCATTAAGAAGTTCCTGCAGAAGATCCTTTGCTTCGTGAGGGTATATATACAATCCTCTTTTCCGTATTTGCATCACTCTTGGGACGTTGTCTGAGTCATACAACCTGCTGGTGCTAGTGGGTGCCAGTAGTGCTGTACAGATTCAACAGACCTGTGGTATTCTGAATTGATGATATTTTACAGTTTCAACAAGACTGCCAGTCCCTAGAGTTTACAGCTCCTGGGAGACTTTCACATAGAACCTTCTCAGCAGGCACCATCTCTTTCGCTTGCTTTTTCTTGGTAACTCTCTTCATCTAATGTTGTAAGAATCTGTAAAACTCATTCATGCGAACTCACCTAGAAAGGGTCTTTTATGCCACATGATTTTGCAGATGTCTCATATCCTTCCTGAATTGTCGAGTTCCCCCCCTGCCTTGAAAAACCCTACTGTTACATATTTATTTCTTCTGTGGCAGTTATTCCAATTCTGAATCTTTCCAAAATGCTTCTCAGTTCTGTCACATTTTCTGATGGAAAACCCAAAACTGCACCCAGCATTCCAGGTGTGGACACACAAGGCATTTATAAATATACAACGTTTTCTGTGTTGTTCTCTTCTCAGTGGTTTCTAACACTTTATTTGATTTCTTTGTACTTGCTGATTATTCTGTACCAAAATGATTTTTTCATAGAACTTTCTGTCAATAATACTATCTCATTATAACAAAAAGGATTGAAGATAAGGATCAACTCAGAGTCCATAATTTTATATCTAAAATTAGATTCTTTCCTACGTTCCTTTTATCTACACTGAAGTTTCTGTACTGTTTTATTACCACAATGACTTGGTCTTCCGAGCTCCCTCTCCAGTTCCTTACAGTTCCTCCATTATTATACAACTCTGAATGGCTTTGTATCAGCAAAGAACTTTGTCACTTCATTATTCACTCATTCTTCAGACTTATTTTTACATGTATGTCGAGCAGCCTGAAACAATTGCAAATTAACAGGAACTGTACAGTTAATGTTACTTTGAGCAGGACCTCATCTAATACTTTCTCTCCTATCCTTCCAGAAGTAGCTTTTCTGATCCTTGTTATTTATCCTTCCTTTGTCTGCTTTATGTTTTACTTCTCTTTTGTGCTGTTGGTCATTGTACCTTCTTAAAATATGACTTTTAAAATCAAAATAGTCAGCTCATGAGTGAAGAATTTGTGCTTACTGATACTTTAAGAACTTTGATGAAATAAAAAGAGTTTACTTTTGTTGTTATTATTTGTGCAGTTAACATTTCCATTGAAGGTGAAAATATAAATGTAAAAAACATTCTGAAAAAAATGGCGTATTCAGCATGAGAAGATAGTGCTGGTTTTTGTTTACTGTGAACCTGGAATTGCTGTAACATTTTTTGTTTGTTTCTGCTAAAAGAGAATGGTGAATCAAACAGTTTATAATAGCATTAATTTCCGTTTAAAATATTTTCAACCAGTCTTTATAATTCCAGAATTAGTGGAAACATTTATGTCTTTAGATTCTTCCGTCAAGGCAAAGGGAAGTGAATTATTGAAAAGATAAAAATAAATTTGTTTGCTTTCTGTCAGAGTTCATATCCAGAGCCAACCTTGATAGAAGACCAAAATGATTTAGACAAGTTTGCTTTGGAGATTCATAACATATGCTTGCTGGACAGAATTGAGTTATCTCTGCTCTGGAGAGTAAGTTATTGTAGCAGGAGCTGACAGAGATGAAGATAACTGAGGGAAATTCAATTACCTTTTAGTGTTTTCCTTCTAATAGGATTCTTAATGTGAAAAAGATCCTTAGATGATGCGCCTGTGTTGCTTTGTGAGATCTGCTTTGATACCTGCATCCAGAATAAAGTGAACTCTTCTTTTCAGGCCTTCATTAAGGATGAAGTATGCATCTGATTGCTAAATAGGTGTTAATTCTTGGTTCAGCACATTGTCATTTGTAGCTCAGATGTATTTGGCAGTCTTCTGGCAGTAGTCTTGAATATTCTTTCAAATGCAATTTTGTTTTCGAAAGCATTGGTTTTATATGAAAAACTTGTTTATAACAGGGATTGCTAAAGAGGTCACCAAACTGTAAAATATTTCTTTGTAATCTGGTTTTGTTCCTGCATGTTTAATTGTTTTCTCATTTGACTTTTCCTAGCAAAAGCATCTGAGTTACAAATACTACTTATGACTGGCCTGAGCTCAGGCTGTTGGGCTACAGCCCACCCCACTTGACTGCAGCTGGATTTCGTGTGAAAACCCTGCGTTTTTGAAGTTACTGGTAGACTGGTGCATACAGTGATTGGGATGTTATTGTTTGAGTTACTTGTAAAATTTCAATTTTTTTAATAATAGCTGATGGTTGAAATGAAAATTTAGAAGTGACTTAGTGAAGGCAGCTCGTTCTGTAGCTGTATGTATGAAAATGTAACTGTGTACAAATTTGTGTACTTGCAATATGTTTTCTTTTATTGATCGATTAAAATCCATTAAGCTGAATGTAGTTATGTGTATATTGTCCAAAAGATTGCATTTTTAAAATGCTGACCATTATTAACTTTGGAAGGTAAATTCCACTTTTTATCTGGAGGATTTATCCAAGCACTTGCACACTGATATTTCTATAAAAGAAAAGGAGAACAAGTATCTTAATGTTACGTTTATTTGCAATCCCCAAATGGGTTTGGATATGCCTAAAAGACATAGCATACCTGACCCTTTAAAAGTCTGGGTTGAAAATCTAGTCCATAGTTTGAGTAATTACTTGTCTTGACTTACGGCTTCTGGATTGTGTAAATTGTAGACACACTGGTCATTCGCATGTTTGCACTCTAATTGTAGTATGCATAATCTCATCTTCTAGTTAGTGCGGTCTCTTCATTTAGGCATGACTAAGTTTGATTCATGCATCTGTTTTGTTATTCATGAAGGTGGCTTATGCAAATCAATTTTTGGGCAATGTGGGAAGTAATCTGTAGTAAAACATATTTATTAAGATACTGAGGTATTTCGAGAAGTTCATCAGGAGAGCCTGAAGGCAGTTACAGTTAAAGTTTTCAATGTTTCCAATATTTCTTGGTCACAGAGTATTTTTTCTCTTTAATTTATTGGGGTGTTATTGAGGAAGAATTAATGCAAAATATTACATCTAGTGTAATAGCTTACCCTGAATTGGCATTTCTCGTTCTAACGAAAGCTTCAGCCTTTTGTTGAGAATGCTCTGTTCTGAATACAATACAGTGACTGTCCTGGAATAAATACTCCCATAAGTGATAGCTGAAAAGAAACAGTAATTGTTTAAATAAAGATTTTACAATTAAATTGCTAAAATGGTCATTATTTTGTAGATAGGGCTTAAAGTCTGTCTGGGATCCAGGGAGAGAAGCAGTGGAAAACTGTAAAGCCACACCCAGCCAGGGGTGACTTTTCTAGTCTTTTACAGAGGTAACCTTTTATTTCTGAGTAGACCTACACAGTTTCCCAGGAAAGGAAATAAGACTGAACTAATCAAAATTCTTAACAGGATCTGAAAGGTCCTTTTGCATGGCCATTTCTATCTCACTGCTTTGCAGCTCAGCTTTTCATCCTAACTGTCCTGTATTAGCTTTTAAATGGGGATCACTAGAATAGATTTTTTGACTCCCTTTCTTCCCGCTTCATCTGATTCTTTTTTGGAAATCTTTATCGAATTAGTGCACCTACTCATTTTTCTATTCGACCTAAATAGAAGAAAACCGAGTCAGTCCCTTTGAGATGGTCTTAGATTATGAAAAGGAAGATCTATCAGGCAGTTAAGTTGCTCTTCAGGTGATCATTGTGTTGGGGAAAATGCCAAGTGACTTAAAAGACCTCTGGATTTTACTGTTAATCTGAAGTCCTATTGGAAGTGGCAGAGTCAATCTTTAAAAAGCCTTACCATTCAGGAAGCTAAATTGTCCTCACTGCTCTGTTTCACATAAGGCAGCAGATATGTTTCCTAATACTGTCCTCACCGCTTCTCTTTTCCCTCCCGTCCTTTTCCTGCTCACATTTCTAGATCTCTGTTATTAATTAACATTTTAGAAAATGCATCTTCAAAGATTTCTGGTTGTCTTTAAAGATTCAGATATCTCTTGGAAGTAGGGCTTGGAATGCGATGGTAGTGACTGTAATGAGAAGAGTAAGTACTTTGGTCATCATTACACTTCTTAGTGCTCTAGTGCCTAGATACTGGGATTTTTGTCAAAAATCAGAACAAATCCTGGGTCTAAATAGTAATGCCAAAGTTATGACATAATGGACTTTCAGATGTTTGTGCTCCTTCCATCCTTCTTCTTGCCTGTCCTTGTGGAATCTTGGGATTTAAAGTTCGTCAAACTACCCTGAATTGTGTGTTGCCCTTAGGGCAATTTGATATTCCATCTTTCATGACCAATGCCAATCATTGCCTCAGAAATGTTTCAGAGGTGACAGACGAAGGAAGCAAGATGCTCAAGTTATTGAATGAGTTACTGTATTGTAGCAAATATATGGCAATTGTGAAACAAGTTTTGTCGTAACTTGGGACTGGATACTCACAATACCCAGTCAGGGTGCCACAAGGGCTGGCAGTGCCATGCAGGGCTTTAAGTTGGGCACCCAGTGCAATACCAGAGCCTCCTGGACCAGACCTCACCAGGCATCTCTAGCCTGCCACCCACCATGGGAAGAGCAGGGCAGCTCTTGGGGGAGGGTAACCAGGACCAGCACAAACAGAAGAAAAAAGAGTCAGATATTCTGACTTCTGAAATATTTTTGCTTGTTTTCTCCTATACCACCTGTTAGAAACCCCAAATATCTTATTTCTAAGCAGTTGTTGATAGCCTTGAAGCCAGCATCACTCATCTTGGCATTGGACCAACACTGTTTTGCAAGGCAGTTTCATATGGTTGGCAGCAGAGGTGGGAGGAATGTGTCTCAAGTTAGGTTTGAATGGCAACTGTTTGAGGCTATTCAGAAATCTGGACTATTAGAAGTAGATAGTGGTTGATTATTGACTAGAGCATAAGTGAAACTGTTAGTGTATGAGAAATGTTGTTACGTGACTCTTTGGTATGTCCAATAGCTGTCACTTACATGTGTTTTATATAATGTTTTATCTCATTTCAGTAGTTTCTTTCAGTTTGTGTATGCTTGGTGTGGAAGCTGGTGATTTTGATTAATCACTGTACTTCAATACTTATAATGTAAACAAGGAAACTGTAATTCACATCAAATCTCCTATTCTTGTTTTAAAAATCCACAGAATTTGTCTAGCTTTTTTATCCTGCGTGGCTGTTGTGCTCTGAACATAACAAGCTCCAAGCATTGAGTTTATTTTTTCACACTGAATTAAATACAATTACTGAAGTCTAATTAAGGAGGATTTGTGCAGTTGTACTGTGTAATCTGGTTTGTGCCAATACACCAATGTCCACGAGTTCGGGTTTTTGTAACAAATGTTAATAACCACTATTGAGGGGTAGTATGAGAACACCATCGTACCATTTTAAAAAAGGCTAACCAGACAGAAAACCCTTGCATGCTGAACTGAAACAAAACCAGAAATAAAAATTGACAAGAACAGCAGAGCTTTGGAATAGGACATTTCACAAATTCTGGTATTTAATATTGAAATGGAATTGAAATGAAAAATAAACTCATGAAATGGAACTTATACGTTGTTCTTGTGTAAAGGAATTATGTTCATGGAGTATTCTCTTTTTTTTTTTTTTTTTTTTTTTTTATATTTCTATGCCATTATATTTGGTTCTTGAAAGAAGAAGCGTTTTAAGAATCTTAGTTTGGCATAAGGTGAAGGGCAAATTTAGAGTGTTAGAAGAAACTTGTAAATCAGTGGCACTAAGCATGTTATTTTTGAATAGACTTTTGAATAAAATCCCATGTAATCCTTTTTTTTTCCACAGAATCTCTGATACTAATTTGAAAAGGAAAAAAAAGAAACCCTTGATGATTTTCCTTCATAATGACTTGAAATGTTTCTGCAGGTACAGATGAAGGTGCAACGGCTTTATGGCAGAAACTGAAGGTGGTTTTTTTTTCTGTGTGTGGGGAGGAAATGCTTTGCCAGCAAATATGTTTGTCCTATTTAGCAGTGTTGCTTAAGGATACGTGCCAGTCAAAGTGATTATTCTCCATTATGAGATGCTGAAAAGGTCCTCAACTTCAGAGATCAAGTCTACTAAATTAGCTCTTGGCGCAAGCATGATAGAAGCTGGTGAAGAACAGATCATGTCCAGGACAGGTTACCTTTTGGATTGAGTTTCAGTTCACGTCTGAATGTTTCATAGCCAAGGTTTCACAAAAAGTTTGCCAAATACGGCACAGAACACTTAAAGCTCTTCTGTTGCTGATGCAGAATGACAGGAGGTTTGTTCCTATATCTGCCTTAATTACCATTATGCATCCTTGTGTATACATTGATTTTATTGTGGGCTGATGGTATTTTTCTCTTTGTTCTTAATATCTAGTCAGTACTAGATGTTAAGAACATCTAGTTCAACTAGACTACTTTACAGAGTAGAATACCCTCAACACATGCCTTTGATTCTATTATCAGGGTACAGAACAAAGTTATAGAAAGGCAAAACTACAAATGCGTTTTTCTTTCCTTTGTTAAGCATCGAGTCAGGTCGGAGACCAACTTGGTGTCGAAAGTCCTGAGGCTTATTAGGAATGTGCTTGTCATTGACATGTTGGCATGAAAACAGTCATAGCAAGATAGGAAAGCATTATGCCTGAGTGTCTTGTTTTCTCCAGTGAATGAGATTTTGCTCTTCTTTGTTCATGAGTCGGTATATTTTGATACATTCTGAAGATCCTGGATTAAAATCAGAGTTGTGCTCTCAAAGACACTCAACAGGGAAAAATGAAAAGTGCTTGAGAGAAACTATGTAGAAAATACAAATAGAAACACAACTTCCAGGCTGCAAGGATATCTCAAGGGACTAATCTTTCTGCCTTTTGGAAATCTGGAACTTTACACAGTCTTGGAAACTGTTTATGTAGAGATTTTGGCTGGAAACGAATTTGCTTTGCATGTGTTTTGCAAATTTATAAGGAAATTTAGTGAGTGTCATGGATCAGGAATATCAAACAATAAATAACAAAATCAACAGATTATTTTTGCATTATATTCTACATATAATATGAATGTGACTTCTATATAGGACTAATTTTTATTATTATATGAATATGCATTCCTGAATACACAGCTGTGTTGAGACAGTTAACTTAAGTCATGTTAAATACCTAATTATTTATAGTTGTGTCTTTGATAGCTGTAGAAATTAAAGAATTTTAACTTGTGCAAATGCCTTTCGCTTTGTGATGGACAGAGGCTGAAGTCACTTACAGATTGAAATGGAACAAAGTATTTTGTAATAATGTTCCAAATTATCTTTATCTTTCATTTTTTCTGCTTATCTGCATAATTCTGGCTAAATTTTTCCATCCTTGTTCTCTTGGAAGTTGAATTACTTGAAGATTTAGATTATTATTTTTTTGTTTTGGAAAAGAAGTTTGGCAAAATGTTTCAAAATGGAAACATTATTTTAAAATATTACTTTTCACTTCATTGAAAATTTCATTTGTTTCCATGTTTTGAGATATTGTTGTTTCCCCACTGTCAGAAATGTACTTTTTACATCTCTTATGAAAAATGATTCAGAATTCATTTGCCAGAAAACATAAAAAATTGCTGTTTGAGTAGTACCTTTAAGGACTTCCTAATTAACAAGTTGCGTTGTTCAAAAATGCTCAATAGAGTGTGTTACCTGCTCTTAGAGACTTCATTTAACATGTATCTGTGCTATCTGAACTGCATGTGACTTTCAGTCTGTTCACGCGTCACTCCTGTGCCAAGTCTTGGTGCTGTAAGTTGTAAAAGAATTGTGCTGGCAGTAGGATGTCTGGAAACCTGAATCCTAGGGAAGCAATTACGTGGCTGCTGGGGCCAAAACTGCTGGACTACTTTCTGCCTACCTTACAGGTAACAGAGGTCCTTACTGTGCCTTGGTGGAACAAGACAGGTGAACTGTTGGTAGTTATAGTTAGTGAAATCGGAACATTTCAGAGCTCCAGTTTGTTGGGTTTTATTGGAAATGTGCCATCTGGCCCCTGGTCATATGAAGATTTTCACAAGCTGATAAGGAATAGATTGAAAGCCACAGCACGACTGACTTGGTAGGTGTTTCCTGAGCTGACAGTACCACCATCGCAGTGGATGATCCTGCTTCCACTTTACGTTCATGTCGTACAGAGGGGAAGAAATGTCCTGATACTGTTGCTAGATTGAGCTACCCAACACCAAGGACAAAAGGTTGTGTTTGGTTGGATAATGAGAAAGAGCCTGCAGGTAGGAGAAGAACAGAAAGAAAAACTGGGGAGCATTGAAAGTAGAATTGGGGCAGTTCCCTAGGCCAGCTTTCACTGCACCATTGGAGACAAACTAAATACTGTATTTGTTTTCTGGCAGTAACAGTTTGCTCACGCTTTGTCTGCAGCCACCAGTTAAAGTTGTAACAGTCAGATATTGGTTTGCTTTGGGTGAAGCGGTAGAATTGTGTTTGGCCCACTTTAAGATTTATACACATATTCATCTCATTAAAAGGTTTTGTTTTTTTTTTTTTTCCCCTTTTAAAAAGGTTCTGTAGAAATGACAATATGAAGAGATTGCAAAACCAAGAATCCAACAGTTACGAAAAATCACAACAGCAGAACCTGAATTTGGCCTACACTAAGCAGAATCCTTAGATTATCTTAAGTATATGTCTCATTTGCTAGATAGAGTGAATGTTCCGTATAAAACAAGTGAACTTGTCTGTCCCAGAAGCTGTTTATGGATCCGATTCATTTGTTGCATTGAACTAGAAGTTCTTTTGGAAATACTGTACTAATCTCTGTGGTGCTGTTGAAGCAGTCGAATGTCACAAGGTTGATGCAGTGTGGTTGGGAAATGGCTTAAAAGATTATCACTGGCTCCTTCTTTGCTTAATACCGAATGTGAGCGCACAGAGTCACCTATGCAGAAGTGCTGAGCTTTACTGTTCCTAGAGCATAGGGTAATTGTACTTTGATTATTCCTAGCTGGAAAAATGCCTTGTAGTTGGAAGATGTGGATCCAAAGGATCTCAAATTTGATGCCCAAGTGTAATAGTTTTGGAATCTTAGCTTGTTTTAAAACAAGAACTCTATAAAGACGCTGCAGACGTAGACTGGATTTGCAAAAGAGAGGGAGGAAAGTGCCAGTCCTAGTGCATGCTTTAAATGCAAAGCATTTGGGCATATGTACAGTAAGAACTGCCTCCTTGTGTTCAAAAAAGAACCTTTGTCTCTGCATATTGTTTATGCCAATGGTTGGCAGTGGTGCTTAGAGAGTTAGAATATTGGAATGATGTAGGGAAGGTATAGCAAATCACAGTTTCTAGCAAGGAGTAAGAGCTCTTATTTGTTTGTGTAAAGCTTTGTCTTTAACTGTGATCCAAGGGTGCTACTGTAACACAAATAATATCAATTAGATAAGCATCAAAGAAAAAGGTAAAAAAAAAAAAGTCCATGGTACTAATGGATACTGCAAAATAGATCTGATGCTATTTGTCTCAGCTCTTTACTGTTTATTTATTGTCAGTCGTTTTTCATATCCAGTTGAGCTCGTGCTGGTTTGTCTTATTTACCTACTCTACTAAATTGTGTTCACTTGAAAGATGCAATCTCAGTAAAAGTGCTGTTGCTTAGTGTTTGGTTGAGTTTACTAAAACTTAATACTGTGAGACTTAAAGGTAAAGAATAAAGCTGTTGACTCAGCACAGATTAAAACCAGATGTCTCTTGAGATCCTTGCATTTCTCTCTAATCACTAGCCCAAATTGACTGTGGTAGATTTTTTTTTCTGGTCATGACCAGACTGTGTTGGTGTGATCTAAGTCAACTGCATGGCTTTTCCCCGCTTATTGTGATTTTAAATGCACAGGGCTTTTCCCGAGGAATGTCTGGCTACAAAAATACTGCCCTCCCCCCGCCTCCCCTCCACATTTGTATTACAAACATTTGATTTAGATGCAGATTCTTTTTAATCTTCAAATCAGGTAAAATGCTGGAAAAGTGGATAAATGAGGTTTGGAAAAACTATAGGTTGCAGAACTGAGGAGCTGTTGCATTGTGTTCAGTCCATTAAAACAAGAAGAAATAGGAGAGATACTTTGATAAGTGTTCTGCTGGTGTTAACCTTGATGGCTATTATCGGGGGGATGATGCTATATCTATTTCATTGGCTTAAGCTTTTTTCATGCTGAGAGAAATCAATACTTGGAGTCGTTGGATGACAGAGGCATCACTTCAGAATTGACGGTGGCTGTCAGACGTTGTCATTGGTTGACTTTTGTTCGCTGTTGAGGTTTTAAGCTTTCATTTTTCTAAGTCTTATTCAGGAGTCTTTGTAAGATTTCCCTGGGTAGCGTTTTCAGTCCAGACTTCAAACATCAGGTCAGAGGTCAAGTGCAAAGACCTATGAAAGCAGAGGATTGAGGAGCTCTTTCATTTACTAAAATATCCTTATTTGTAGGGAATTTGCATTAGTGGCAAGACTATGTGTTATCTTATGGATGACTTTTCCTCTTAAATAACACCCTTTGAGTCAAGTTGTTCACAAAGCAAATAGTTTTTAGCCAAATTAGACAAAGGAACTGGTGTATATAAAAGTGTTCAGTGATATCTGAGTTGAAGAATAAAAGTTTAGAAGTGCAGTGTTGCTTTTGAAAACCCTACACTATTAAATTGCTTTGTAGTGTGTAGAAAGTATTATATTAGAATTTTGGGACTGCAAAGGTACTCATGCAGATGTGCAAAGGAAATCTTTTACTTGACATTTTTGTAAAGATCTAAGAAAAAATAGTTCTGAAAACGCTAGGTCAATCCTCCTCTTCACTGAAATATAGACAGGCAGAACAGACTAATTTACTGTGTCAGTATTTTGCAATAGTATTTCTGGAATATTTCCTGCTTATGGAATGCATTGTATTTTCGTATCTATAATGTGCCTTTTGGATGACCTTGTGCTCCACTGGAATTACTGTTCCTTAAAAATAAATCTTCAGATAACCTACATGTTAAAATAGCCTGTAGTCTTGTCCAAGCATGGAATGGAAGAGAAAAACAACAACCCTGTTCTGCTCTGTGATAATGGCAAAGAGAAGGTTTCTGTTTAATCCAGGATGATGGGCTAGAGAAAAAGGGTCTTTCCTCCCCTCTGTGCTGTGTCAAAGGATTCTGCTTAATATACTTCCCCTTTGTAAAAATTTCCAGCCACTGAATTTAAGGCTTTTTGTAGGTATCCTTGGGAGTGCATGTATAAAAATGCATTTTTTTCTTTTTTTCTCCTTTCAACCCTTTTTGTTTCATCGTGATTGCGACTACAGTACTTTAGGGATTGTATTTATATTACACACTTGCTCAAACAGGTAACAAAAATTCTGTAGGCTTGAATATGGTAGATGTAGATCTAATTGTAAAACCATATTCAAGCATGACAGGGTGAGTATTGCAAGTGCAAGAGATCAAACAATACAGAAGAAATAAAGAGAAATCAAACCAAATTTTTATTTTACAGAAATAAAATGATTGGGATTTAGTGTGAAGTACTAACATGTGCCAGTCTGTATCCTGGTATTGCATCTCTGAAAGTAGTGGATCAGGTGATCCTAAAGGAATCTGGAAAATGAAGAAATCCAGTAGAGAAACAGATACTTTGTAGTGCTTTCAGAAATGTCTAGTGGTGACTGGATACTTTGGGATTGGTCTCTTTCCATTTCTTTTGGTGGAGCCAGTCTTCTTGCACTCCTGTAGTAAAAGTTGTTTGAGAGGAGGAGGGGGAGAAATGGGTTCTTTTTTTGCTGAATATTTGGCGTCTATTGTAGGTAGGAAACACTGAACAATTGATGAGTCAGCTGTATGATCAAAGAGAAGATTATTCTTGCAAAACTTTCTTAATGTTAGTGTCTGTACTAACTATATACACTATATATGGACATGCCAGATATTTGGCAGAACTTCGGCTTCTTTCTGTTCTTCTTCTTTGTAAAATATATGTTGTAAAGAGTGTGCTACAATGTTATGGCATTGCTGCATGTGGAAGTCTCTGTTTTGGTGGGTAGTTACAAATTTCTATTCATATTAAATCCTGAATTTGCTGAAAAGTAGAGTCCTGTATGTTTCTGTTTTGTCACAGGCTGATTCTCTTTTCATGGAAGTTGTCAGGACAGTAAAATACCATTTTTTTCCTTCATTTGAATGTCACAGCTACACTTTGAAAATCTCTGTTGGTGTTTAATGAAGGATGCTTTCAAAATTACATCATAAAGAGACTTTTTTTTTAAAGAGGTACAAGTTCATTATATCTTTTACAAAACATTCTAGTTTGATTTCCATTTTATCATGTTTTAAGGTCAAATGTGACTTTAGTGTTCCATAAAGAGACAGAGATTGATAATAGGGAAAGAATAACCCTCTAATGTGATTTATATCTATGGATTTTATGTCAGATATGAAAAGTTGCTGTTCAAATTGTAAAGGAGGATCCATTAAAGAGCACTTTAAAACATTTTACTACTTAGCTTACATTATACACTTGTTTTTAGAATTTTGACCTTTCAGGCATCTTAAAAATAACAGCTTAAGGAACATTTACAAAGTGCTAAAAAGAACTCAGAATCATTGTGGGTGCAAAATAGATCAATGTGTTGGAAAAGACAACTATTTAAAAAGAGCTAGAAAAATCTTGTTTAGTGTTGCTTATGATTTAGCTGTCTTTCATATTTGTGAAGAGAGGTGGCAGAGTGCTTCATGTAGGAGCACAAAAGCCAATTTTTGATGTCTCATTGACTTGGAAAGTCAGCCGCTCATTCTTCACTCCTTCTGGATGTCTGCTCATCAGGTGAGCATTGCTCTAAAGTGTGGGAAAATTATGAGGAAATTTATAAATATATTAAAATAGTTAAAATATTTTTTTTAGAATTTATTCATCTGGTAGTAGGTTTTTATTTTCTACTGTCTGTGAAAATCTACACAACTTATTTATTTTACTTCTGTTTTTTCCATGTTCTTCCAATCTTTCTCTCACTTACTTCGTGTATACACATACATCAGTAACATTCATAGCCTGCCTACTTTTTTATTTGGAGCCCTTTTCTAATGCTTGTATATATAGATAGATTTATATAGAAAAAAATTTATATATAAAAAAAATTGCTACTGTTTTAAGCATAAAAAGCATTATAATACTGTGCTGTTATCTAAGCTCTAAAAAATAATTGTACTAGTGTCTGCATCAGCTGTGCTTCACAAAGAAAAAGCAATTTTTTTTTTTGTTGTTAGGCAGACATTTGTGTCCATTCTACTAACTAGATCACAGAATAATCCAATCATTGACAAAGGCTGAAATGCTTTGTCTGACATATGTGATCTGTGGAATTGCCAGATGAAAACTGAAATTAGAAACAGGGAGTGCTGAAGTGGGGAAAAGCCGTTATTGTTTCTACCAATATTTGAATTTGTTTTGGGTCTTCACAACAGTGGTTTGGTGAGGGGTTGATTTAAATGTGATGCCAGTTTTTTTGAGTTCTATATTAAAAGACAAATTTTCAGAAGATCAACAAAAACCAAAATTATAAAAAATACCATTGTAAGTGAGTTCTGTTTGTAAGTGTGACTTCCAGTTCTTATTTACTAGTGTTTGGTTTTGAGTAGCTCGGGTAAACAGATGATGTTTGTACAATAGGTGTAGTAGAGAAGGAAAATTATAACCTTTCCCATGCAGGCCTGCAAATGTGCTCAACTTCAAGAAGACATCCGGTAAAGATTGATTCAGTCTTCATATGTATTTTGTCTTCTGTCTATATGAAAATATGTAGATTTTCTCCTTAGTTTTTTATAGTTGTATATATTTATACAAACAACAGCAAATGGTCAACTACCCAAATCTAATGAAGAGTTCTGGCAGCGGAGTGGTCAGCTAGCTGCCATTCATTATTCTGACACTTACCTCTGGTTTTATAATGCTATTCTTTTACTTTGTTATAAAATAAAGTGGTTGTGCCTATATGTCCTGTTATGTAATCAGGCTACTAATGTGTTGGCATCTGCTAAATCCTGAGTGTGTATGCTCTGTGATTAAAGAACTCATGACAAACCAGGATCCTTCGCTGAGCACTCTGGACAGATTTACTGTGGATAGCTGTGCAGTGCTTCAATTCTCAAACCTGTAAAATGGGGTTAATTCTTGTTTCTCAAGGGTTTTTTTATAACTAATTAACGATGAAGTGCTTCAAAGTTCCTTTGGATGGTATAATTAAAATACAAAGTAATAGAGTCTTTATTTTCTTTCTAGTCGCTATGTGCCCAGTATTCTGCAGACAAACGGGAAGAAGAAAAAATGTGTCATCATTTGATAATGGCAGCTAAGTACCGAGACCAGGTGACTGCAACTCAACTAATACAGAAAATTATCAATATTCTGACAGACAAGCATGGAGCCTGGGGAAGCTCTGCACCAAGGTAAAACATGGTTTTGGTGTTTTAAGGTGTTTTTGAGAATTGAGCTGTGTTCAGCTATGTTCAGGTGAATTGAATCGATGTGTTATGGTCAAATTTAGAGTTAAACAAGATTTTTCAGGTTTTTTTAATTTTATTTGAAAACACAGTAATATAAAAAGGGTAAAAAGCATGTGTCAGTGCTTAGTATGGGTGAATGTCAGAAAACTAGCATTTTGTTAGAGCACTAAAATACATGGTGATTCTCTTGTGACTTTAAACTTCTCTATAACAATGTGACAGAATTTGTTTTGAATGTCCAGTTTTACTCTTATCAGTTATTAAAAAAATAGTTTTTGAAAGTAAATGTTTTCTTAAAACTAGCTTTCTTCTTAATGCATTATATGGCCCAATATTGAACCACAATTTCATGACTTGTTTTCTTTTCTGCCAAACCTCAATCAGACAAACAAACTTCTTTTTAAGTTAGAGGGAAATTGTGAGTCTTGTATTAGCAATTTTAAGGTGAAAACAGTACTGCCAAATTAATTATTTTGGAATTCTCAGTATATACCTTCATGACGATGATACCCATCTAACTTCTTTAGCACAAGTCACAGCTAAAGTTTTACTTGCAAATCTAAAATTCAAGTCCTTGTATTACATCCTTAAGTAACATTTAAGAGTAACTGAAAGATATTTAGGGTACAACATACCCAAGTTGAATAGGGTAGTATATTTAGATACTGTTATTTGAATACAGTGAAATAATAAATATAAGAGAAATACATGGTAGACAGCA
>VXBW01001332.1:738678-783678 GCA_013400375.1 Thinocorus orbignyianus | reverse complement strand
GCTCAATTCTCTTGCAGTCTATTGCCATGAATTTTTTCCAGTCTTTTACTGTTCTGGTCTTGTTCCACATAGTTCCATTCGTTGAATTCATATACTCAGACTTGTGACCAGTAGTGGATAAGTGGTTGGAATTTGTTAATGGCTGAGTTTGCAGGATGTTTTCCTGAGCCACCAGTACCACAATGGAGGCACTGTCTCCATTACTTCTATAGGCACTTTTGTATAATGTGAATGACTGGAACAGAAGTTGGAATTGGATGGTGGCCTTGAACAGTATGTTGTCTATGACTTAGTTACGTGTAGGTTTAAGTTAGTGTTTTTCTAGTGACAGACTGTTTATAGCAAAAATCTCTATCTTGCTACCAACTGAAGTAATTTGTCCTTGACTACAAAGAACCTTTTTTTTTTTTTTAAATTTCAATTGAAGGCTCAAATTGAAGCGGATTGTGATTTCCAGCTAAATACTGGTTTCATAATATATGTTGTTGTTTCAAAAACCCCTGCTTATTTTGCTGAGACCTTTTAATGAAGAGCTTTTTGCTCTTTATGGGGACAAGGAAGGAAGAAGCAGTTTGATGATGCTTACCCATTAATAAACTGACAGGTGTGTTGCCTGTGTGTGATGTGAAAAGGCCAGGTCTTCAAATCCCTCTTTTACTGGAAGCAGAGTATGGGGGTTTGGAGATATTTCTCTTCAGGGAGAGGTAGTAGGTAGTTTTTTCATTTGAGATCAGAGAACTGAGGAAAGAATTTAATTTTCATCTTCCACAGCCTATATCAGTGCTTAGACAGAAACATGACTTGCATATGCAAACATTGACATTGAAGAGTTTTTAATGGGGAAAGGACACAATAACGTACCTGAGTTCCACAAAGATTAAAATGAATCCCGCATGAAAAAAGACAAAGAGAACTTCTTTAGTTGTTGTATGCAGAACATTGTTTTTATATTTGTGACTCAATTTTTTCTGTGCTTAGAGAAAAGTAAAAAGCTTATTTATGTTCACTGTGCAAACGCTGAAATACTTTCTAATTCCAATAAGGCAAAAATTCTGCAATAAGACCTTGAGAGAGCCCAGAAAAGAAATGATGCCTGCGTGTGTTGAGAGTGGAGTCAGATGTCCATTTTAATGTGGATTGTAGTTGAGAACAAAATGCCCTTAATTCAGGGCTGTATCATGGGAAGGAACTAGTTTGGATAGTGGTGGAAGAGCTGTAAATGACAGATTGTAGATAAAGAATTTGGTTTCAGAAATGTTTGCCAACCCATGGTGGTGCCTGGGAAAAAAATAAAATTGAATGGGGCAGCAAGAAAGGAGAGTTGCAAGTTAGTATGGGCATACTAAGGTGATTGCCTAGGTGAGAGGCATTAATGAGAGAAATACAATTAAAACTCAGGTCTTTGAAGTCATCACAGGGTGTGAGGAGAGTAAGAATTTGCAGTAAGAGAGAACATAAAGCTTTGCCTTTCCAATCTAGCTATACTGACTAATCCTCAAAATTAAAAGGAGATAGAGGGGGATCCCACCTCATGAATACAATGAAAAATACTGTTCAAATGAACTGGATCATGGCTAGGGACTTTTTTTCTTCCCCTAAATTATATTCTTGCATCTGCTAGCTACCATTGTAGAAGTGGCGTTAAAACAAACAAGCCCTGTCTCCCCTAGCCTTAATGTTCTGAATGTTGCTGTTACGCTGTCTAAAAGCCTTACCTTGCTAGCGCAATAACAAATTTACTGATTTACTCAAACTGGTATAGGTTAATTACTAGATACTTTGCTTTCTATGTGTATACAGTGATAGAGGTACAATATAATTATGCAAAATCTTTGAAAACAGTGTGCGTTCTAGACTATTAACGTGTAGATGGCAGAGATGAAACGTGCTGGTAAAAGTTAAATTACTTTTTCTTCAATAGCTTGAAAAAGAAAAATCATATTATCCTTTATTATTTTGCGAATAAAGCTACTAGTGTATCTTTTCTATATTTTAGTAAAAGACAGTTGCTAATTCAATAGGTTTTTATCAGGAAGTGTAAACAAAATTTGATGGGGGCTTTATGAATTGTAACATGGGAAAGCCAGATTGGATTGTTCTGTCCCTTCAAAAACCCCATGCCTTCATCTGCTTAATAGTTTTGCTGGGATAATTTTGTTGTATGAAGCTATCTGCAGTTTATACTAGAAGTTAGGAATTCTGTTGCTTTAACTCAAGGCAGCTCTCTAAATAGATTAGAACACCTCTGTAAAATGTCAGTAATGTACGTGTAGTTGCATCAACAGCCCAACCTGTTGTAAGTGTTGGTGAAAAAAAATGTATTTTCTCGTATTTTTGACTAATGTAGATCATCAGATGCATGCAAGGCATGCAGTCTGGACTGGTCGATTACCAAATTCACAATTGGTTGATACATCGGTATTGATGATAGGGCTTATGTTACATACTTGTTTCCTGGTATATCTTTTCAGTATGATAAACTCAAGAAAAAGGAGAAGGGGTGGATAGTGGTAAGACTTGAGGAGATGGTATCTTGACAGCCTGGTGAGGGTAAGGTTTTTAGAGAGCATAGTAAACAGTCAAAAGCTGTTGAACCAGTATAAATAAAAGTAGGTGTTTGGTTTTAGTTATTCTAGAGTTTCTGTAGCTGTTTAATGGTTTAGAATGATTACTTAGAAATTATATCCTATGTTACTTTTTACTTCCGCTTTAACTAGTTAAATAATTATTTAGAAATAAACTGGAAAAAGAAGCGAAACGGGAAAAAACATAACAGATTGTAATAATGGAAAAAAATATTTCTGAATCTAAATTTTGAAAAATTCCATTTTGCTGTTTTCTTTGATGTAGAAGTAACCTTCATGCTGCAGTACAGCCTGATGTGGCAAGTCCAGTACTGCACAGAGTCTAAAGTGATGAATCTAAAAGGAAATGAAAGTGTTGTGCAAAACAGAAGTGAGAGGAGTAATTACAAAGTCATTTTATGATAACATTTACTTTTCAAAGGCTAAACGTTGTTGTTGGGATTAACAAGAATAACAGTAATCTGACATGTATATGAATAGCTGAATGTTTAGTAGAGTTGGTAAAGTTTTCCATATGCTGTGGTACTCCTTGGCTGTATGACCTTTCAAATGTTGCTAAACTTGAAGTTTTTTGGAATTCTGTTAAAATATACACATGCACATATATACACACATTTTTTTCAGCAATTGCATAGCAAATTAAAAATCTCTTTAGGGCTGTAATCTGACCCAGATACTTCCCATATGAAACATTAGAAAAAAAAGCTGTATAGTTACTTAAGTGGAGAAATTAAAAGAATGTGATGTTTTAATTTTTTTACACACTTCCATTTTTGCTTTCCCTTCCCTAGGCCTTGTAATTTCCTGCTTCAACCTCATACGTCCCAAAACACAAATTAAAAAAAGAGCAAAACCAACCAACACATTTTTTCAAGGCAGGAGAGTTCTTAATGTTCTCTGATTATTTTATATATATTAAAAGTGTTCACCTTTTTAAAATGCTGAATTAACTACATACAAGTAGTAGTGCAAAATCTTATAATTCCTGCTTCTGAACAGACAGTTGCTAGTGCTGCAAACATAACTTGCAGATTTTATTATTGCAACTAATTATTAGGAAACAAGGAAAGGCAAGAAACTTCATATTAAGAACAGAATTCTACTGTTTATACTTGGTGAAATTAATCTTTACTAAGAAGAGTACTTGAAATGTTTTCTGATGTCTGATCCTTCCAGAAGGTACAGCTGATGTTTAAAAATAAACAGAAAAATAAACGTCAGCAGCTGATTTTTTTCTTACTGTTTATAAGTTTATAAGATTAAGACAGTTTATAATTACTTAAATTCCTGATCAAGAATCAACATACAAGAATAAAAGGTCTTTCAGCACAGTGACTTAAAAAAAGCAAGAGTGTAACTAAAAAAACAAGCAAACATGAAAACTTTAAATGCACACCTACTACTGTTGATCTGTTAGTCTCAGGTTGTGCCTGAAACATAATAAAATGTTTTATCGTTCAAATTAGGATTATGATGTTAGAGTATAGCACATCTGTGTCGACTAATTTATTCTATAGAAAGAAAGAATTTAGTTGTACTACGCTAGCCAGGATCTTCATTGTTCTCATATCTTTTGTCTTGTCATCTTAACAATGTTCAAAACACAGAGTGGAAACTGAGAATTTTTATTTGGTAGCATTTCAACTTCCCTTTTCCCCAAGGACTTGAGGCAGTTGGGGTTGACAGGAGGTGTTTAAGTTCCATCAGCGTGGGTTAGGTGTTCTGGTTCAAGTTCAGGTCTAGAATTTTTTGCTGGCCTAAGATTTTGGGGGTTTATTATAAAGCTCATAAAGACTACTTAATAAAATCTTGATTTATCCTAGCTAAAGTGTAAATTTCGACAGTATCTTTTTACTTGAGCATTGGTTATATTTAAAGAGAACAGAAAGGTAGCTGAATTGGGTTTTAATATTGTTAGCTACGCAGCAGTCTGTGGTTTTTGGCTGTATAGAAAAGTAATGTATGCTAGAATTCACTTCAACCAATACCTTTATCTAAAACCAAGGAGGTTATTTTTCAGTATGTTCTTCTGGATGAGCATATTGTCTTTGCATGTTCTTAGTAGTGTGTTTCGTGCTTTCTGACATTTTGTTTACTACATTACACACATATGAATGATTTCATGCTAACATACATTTCCTGCTATGTAAACGCCCCTTCATTTGAGGTTGTCTTTCTGCTGTTCAGCTGCTTAACTGATTAAGTTTATTTTAAAAATGTGTGTTTTCTTCTGTTACAATTTAAGTTTTAATCCACCTATTATGAGAGTTATGTTTAAAAATGAAACCACTTGTGTTCCCAGGCAAGTATACTGTTGGTTCAGATGGAGAGTGTGTCCTTTTCTTCTCCAGCTTGGCTAAGCCTGAATAGAATTACCTAGACATACGTGAAGCAAGAATAGTATATTTGTTTGTCATTTCTGTGGAGCGACATGGACAGAATGGAGGAAGGGAGGGGAAACTGCTCGTAACTACCAAGTCAGAGAAAAACACCAGTTTCTCTTACTGCTGATGTGCATGTGGCTATGTCTGTACTACTGAAAAGATGTTACTGCAGTGGGAAATTAACAGTAGATAGCTATTTTACTATGAAATTCTGGGCAAAAGAAAGCAATCAGCATCTCTGTTTGGAAGTACATAGACGTCTATGACTGTCCTACCTTAGCCCCTCCTAAGAAACAACAGCACAGTGTGATAGATGCATTTATTGCCATTTAATTTACATCAGCTTCTGTGTCATGTGTTCCCTAGTTTTTGTGGGTGTGTCCCCCCCAGTAGCTCTAGCTGCCAAAGGAACCATCAACATGGACAGGGCAGTCTCCTGAAAAAAAAAATTGAAACCAATGCATTCTTTACTATTGTATTGTCACATTACAGTGAATTTTTTTGTGGTTTTCCATTGTAATTTCCATTAATATAAATAAATATTAGTTAGGAGGATATATTGTCTTTTGTAACATAAATATCTTATGTCTCTAACATAAGACTAATTTTTGGTGTTTTATTATTCGATTCTTAGGAATGGACAGTGGCATGCTGGCTTATCCGTATTACTCTTTGATTTTAGTTTCAATATTAAGGACATAAATCGTACAATTGTGTTTTTTCAGAAAGGGGTAAGATGTGCAAAACATGAATGTAGGTAAGGAACAGTATTAACTTAATGAGGTTAGCAGATTTGTAGGTGGAATCAGTTTTTATATTGCTATTTTATGTTCTTGGTTGATGTTGAATTAAAACAGTTGTTGCATAGATCTGTGTGCTGTATTTGGTAATGAAGTTGTCACCAAGATAAAATGCAAAAGCTATTGTTGACTTATTTGGTATGTGACCTAGCCTACTGCTTCTTCAAAATGCAGTTTGGTGTTACATAATATGAAATATCATCTAATCCTTCACATGTATATAATCCCAAGTATTTTTGAGGTAGAAGGTTGCTGAATAGTACTTGTATTCTGATAAAGGCAATTGTGGGAGGAGAAAACAGAAGCCAGTCAAACATTCTCATGATTCCAAAATCCCTGAACTGGCTTCCTTTTATGCTAGAGGGTTTATAGTCCTATGGTCTATTTCAATTTGGTTCAAAAAGTAGATTTATTTTTTCTTTCTCCTCTTAAAATCTTTTTTATTAGTACTAAAATTCCTAATTAAATCATAGAATTCCAGATAGGAAGGGGCCTTGAGAGGTCACTTGACTGCCCCTTGAAACAGGATCAGCTATAAGATCAGACCAGATTGCTAAGGGCTTTAGCCAGTTGGGCCTTGAAAACCAGTTGGACGGAAGGAGACTGCACAGCCCTTCCAGGTGGCCTGTCATGATAGCTAACAAAAAATAAAATAAAAATACAGCTGGAACTTCTCTGTCTCTACTGCTTCTCATCCTGCCATCACACATACCACTCCAAAGACCCTAAGTTCATCTTCTTGATAGTATTGGCAGGTGATATTAGGGCCTCCTTGTCTCCTCCAGAGGGAGTGGAGGAGACATGGCAAATACTCTAGTCCCCAGCCATCTTGGGGTCCCTCTGCTGGGGTCATTTCAGTTTATCTATGTTTTTCCTGTTTGAGGGGCACAGGCTGTCTAGATGCAGGCTAACGAGTGCTAGCTAACTGGGGGTAAGAATTTCTCTTAACCTTCTGGCGGTGCTCTGCTTAACACAGCCCAGGATGCTGTTGGTATCCTCAGGATCCCCCAGAGCTGCTCTTCAGACAGTCATTGGCAGCCTGTATTCTTGGAAGGGGTTATTGCTTCCTTCCTAGGTCTCTTTGAAGAGCGGGTCTACTCTTGAGTGTATTGACTGGTTGACTGATCCCCCCCAGTCTGGTGTTCGTGTGCACACTTGGTGAGTGTGCATTCCCTGCAGTGCTGCTACATATTTTGAAAGTCATTGTTCTCCCAGCTAAAAGCAATATATATGTATATATATATACGTATCTCTTTTTAAACTGGGATACTGTGAGAGTATTGTGTGTAAACTGGTACATGCAATGTGTTCATCGCAACAGGATCTCAGTAACTTTTGTTGGTTCAGTGCGAACTATGTGATTGCTCACATCCTTGCAGTCTAAGCTCTCTGCCTTCCTGTTCGTACTGCATCTGTTTATGCTGCTAATGAGAGATGCAAAACATGTAATGGCAGGCTTATTCTCAGTGAATATGTGCCTTTTAATGTGTTGATTAGAGTAGCTTGTCCAAACAAAAAAAGCTGAAAATGAGCTCAGAGCAAAACTCTTGTACGTAAAAATGCTTTTCAAGATACTGAAGGATTTATTTGTTCCATATACCTGTTTAAGAAAGCATTGCTTTTCCAGAATAAGGTCAAGATGAGTCTCTGATCAGTATCTGGGAGAAAAGGAGGAATCTATTTTCAAACTTTTTTTAGAACTCAATTGTTTTTTTGAGAGAACAATATCTGTGGAGTATCGATCGTCTGTGTCCAGTAGTTAGTCAAAGGCTATCTCCTTTGACTAACCCCTTAGCGTGGTGTCATCCTCCTTCATGTGATAGATTGTTACAATCTCAGCCAGTGTAATTACACAGTAGCCAAGTGGGTCATTTATTTCTGTACCTTCACCATTTACCAAAAATCTCCTTTATCTTTGGGAGCCAGCTCTTCCTTTTGCAGTAAAAGCAAAATAACGGCACATAAAACATTAGAACCTAAAACTAAGGGCTTGAAAAATAACTATAAGACTAACTTTAACAAACTGTTCTACTTTTTATGAACACCTAGTATACTTTTTTTCCCCTAGTGTCCTAGAGAACAAAACACACAAAACCAATTCATTGTTTTTCCTGTGCCTGGTAAACGCTATTTTTCATTTGTGAATGTTTTAGCGTTTTTTTTATCTGTTAGCACTAGATGCTTTCACTTGCATGAGCGTATCGTCTCCCCTACCCTCCCCCACATCAGCTCTTAATTTATGAAGTGCAAAAGCTCCTAGAAGCACTACTACTTTTTTTTTGCTGATGACAATGAGTGAAAGTATTAGATATGTCCTTTTGAACACGGTTTGCGTATAAAGTACGTTGTTTCAACTTACGTAAAATTATAGATAAAATTTGAAGCACATGATTGTATATTTACATTCTGGGGAGGAGAGAACCCCTGTAACCATTTCCGTTATATTTCCTTAGGACTGTTTTTGAGAGAAGGATCAGTAGGCTAGCATCGTTAGAATCTATTTCTGTTTGGGAAAGACATGTATTCTTGCTAAGATAAGCATAATGTAAAAAGACTCTGATCTTGACTACATTACTTCGTTATCCCAGTATGAATGATTTCTCCTTTGGGTCCAGCCTTAAAGCTACATGAAAGTCAAAGGCTAGGCTGAATGCCACATGTATTCATTTTCACTGGCTCTGAATCTACATTACCCCAGTTCTTCTTCATTAACCATAATACTATAATACAACTGAAGTAATTGTTTGCAAATAGTAAAGGAATCTAGAGACTTACATATTTTGTAACGTATTTTTCTGCTGTAACTTAACATGTTTCAGCAAAATGGAATCTAGGTTTTATATCGAAAGGAAAAATGTGTAAATTTGAGATTCTTCTATTAATATTAAACTCTCAGGACTTTATATGATTGCCACTTTTTGGTTTATATTTATTGCTTTTGGTGTCCCTATATATTTTTCAGAACATGTCAAGATACTAAATCTTTCCAGTCTGACATATAAGCCAGTTTATGTATGTTTATATTTGAGCCCTGTACTGAGACAGCTTTGTGACCTACAACCTCATTCTAATCTCAAATGTATGACTTGCATCTCAAAGTCAAACATATTAGCTGGGGTTTTTTTAAGGGTAGCTGCAAATGGATTCTGAATACCTGAGCTTGTCCTGTAGTTTGGAGTCTTTTTAAAAATTAAATAATGCATTTTAGGAATGGATTTTCCTGCTTCTGTTAAGTTACAGATGCAGCCCTTTGTCATATGTCCTCTACAGAGCTCTATGCTGGGGTTTAGGGTAATTTGCTGTATTTTTGTTTATAGAATTTTGAGCCATCTCTCTCTCTCCAAACCTGAAACTAAAGAATCCCACCTTCTGTTCCCCAACTTAGAATTGAGTAGCAGTCTGCATGTAGATCTGTGCACAGAAGTAGCAATTTATTTTAGACCCTTCTTTTTCTCCTGGCCTCCCTGTCTTTAACCTGTTCTGTTCTTTTGTGCATCCCCCAGATCAGTAGTCTGTGTGCTGCAGCTTATCTTAAGAACTTTCTCTATAGAAATAACAAGAGTAATTTCAAGAGTATGTTGAGTAGGCTACTTGTATGAAAATATGCTAATAATGACAGTTGTGACTGCTTGCTTTATTCAGCACCACTATTGCTTAGTCTGTTGAGCATATAAAAATGGTCTGAAGTGTTAAAAGAAAAATGGATTGTCGTAAAGAACAAAGAGATGATGCTAGGCTAGTGTTTATTCTCCTTTGAATCTCCTGCTCAATATCTCCCTTTAAAGTTTTTAGCTAAATGCTTATGGAAGAACTTTTATTTCATCCACAAGATTGATTCCAAAATATCATTTCTTGTAGAAGTAATACAGTAGCCAGTATTACAAAAATAGAGGTGATGTGATATATAGAGCAGAAATGGGAGAAAGATAGATCCCATTCAGGCAAGCTCCAATAGACAGTTCTTCCTAATTAATCATTATGAAGGTAGTAATGCCTTAAATTTTTTTAACACAAATTGGTTTGTTCTGTTTCTTTTAACTGAGGGAGGGTAACCAATGCTGAATAAGGGATGATAATGTTGAGAGATGCATCTGATGTATTTTTCTAGCACACATACTCTGTGTAAAAGATATATATGGTATTTTTGACAGTTTACCTATGATTACAGGCTTCTTTGGTTTGAATCTCTTCTGTCTGCTCCAGTTAGTGCATTTATTTCCTGGTAACTGTCCTCCTCTTTGCACCTTTCTGTACTGTCACACTGCTTTTGTATTTCTTCTTTCTCTGTCCTTGGATGCATATAATATTTACATGCAATACATTGCCTCTGAAACAGCTGAATTGTTTTCCAGGTTTCTGAATGCAGCTTCCTCATGTGTCTTATCATCCTTTACTGAGGCAGTCTACATGTGGACTTGGGAACTTTTTATTTGAATCCATGATGAAATCTTGCTCTTAGTAAGTGTAGTATTGAGGACAAGCATGTCCTGGTTTAAAGAGAGCATCTGTCATAGAACCACAGAATAGTTAGAGTTGGAAGGGACCTTAAAGATCATGGAGTTCAAACCTCCCTGCCATGGGCAGGGACACCTCCCACTAGAGCAGGTTGGTCAAAGTCCCATCCAGCCTGGCCTTGAACATTCCCAGGGATGGGGTATCCACAGCTTCTCCGGGCAACCTGTTCCAGTGCCTCACCAGTCTCACAGTAAAGAATTTCTTTCTAGTATCTAATCTAAATCTCCCCTCTTTCTGTTTAAAACCATTACCCCTCGTCCTATCGCTAGATTCCCTGGTAAAGAGTCCCTCCCCATCTCTCCTGTAGGCCCCCTTTAGGTACTGGAAGGCTGTTATAAGGTCTCCCTGGAGCCTTCTCTTTTCCAGACTGAACAGCCCCAATTCTCTCAAGCTGTTGCTTGTTTTATGTCCAGCCCAGCCTAAACCGTGACAAAACATTACAACATACACACAGTCTTGGTGGTATTTCCTGGTATGAAAATCTGTGCAATTTAACAGAGGAACAATAGGAGGCAGTTCAGTGATGTTGAAGAAGTCCTCAGTTATCAGTGATCTTAGTCTGGAATAGTACTCTGGTTTCCACTTTTCTGGTTTTATCACTTGCTCAGTGTTTCCTCAGGTTGTGGAGTGAAAGAGTTACATTGCCACTCATTTAAAATCTAGGTTCATAAATGTCAAACCATCTTTGATTCCTGTTTCGAAACTGAAAATATATTTTCCTTAAGGAGAAAAGATTATTTATTGCAAAATGCTCCGCAGAAGATGTTTAACTGTTTGGTTAAACACAGAATATATATATTACTTTTTTTTTTGGTAGCTTAGACACAAGCAACATTATTTATAATCTAAATAATTTCTTTATTTAGACTTTGTTGTACTGTTTAGTGTATTCTGATAACCTTGCAGTAGGATAACACTGACAACTGCTATTTCTTATAGGACTCTTTAATATAGTTTAATGAGTGCTGTGAGATTTTTTGCAATATGAAATCAGCATGTTGCATTTCTAAGTCGAGTTTCGAGTTACACTGTGTACAATATTCCGTTATTTATTGTGTCTGTAGTCAGAATGCACACTATGCATGCGCAGTACAGTGTAATAATTAGCATATAATTTTCAACGTTTCAATGAACTTTTGTCATAAAATTTAAGGAGATTTTAATTGCTAGTAATCAGGATTGCATGTTAATAGGCTGTAGATAATTAGGAAACCATTTGCATTTCTCTTCCCACAAATTTTCTTAGCATTTAGGCCCTCACTTAATACATAACTTTTTCTCAAGAGGGTTGAATAATCCTGTTTAGTCATAACAATAAGAGATAACCCATTTTTTTTCCTTAAGATTATCTTCCAATTTTAATGATTTTGAAAGGATTATACCTTTGATTAGTCAGATTTACTGATATTGGATGTACAATATTTTTCCTCTAACTTCTAATAGGCTATAACAAGCTGTCAGTTGTCACCATAATAGCAATGTTGATTTTAAATTTGCATTTCTCTATGCTAATGAAGATTTTTCTATTTCAGTTGCTCCAAATTCAGAGAATAATAATTAGTATGTGCCCAGGAAAATTCTGTTCCTGACGCATTTGTGAATGCAGTGCTGGAGAGCTAGGCTGTCTACACCCTCTCTCATGTTTGTGCTACACAAAATAAATACTTGTTTTCCACTTCTGAAACAGTTTAAATAGCAGGAAGAGTCTGTAATAGTATCAGCACTTGATTTATTAAGGTGTTTTAGATAAAGATGTATTGGTAGAAGTTGTGCATATTTATGAAGCAAAGAGTAAAGATGTAAAATTGAAATAATTAAGGCAGCTGTTTGTTTGGTGTAAGGCAGACGGTGAGCTACGTAATGGTTTTAATGTTCCTGAAGGAAAAAGGTAATAGACCATTACAAGGTTGGCAGTTATAATAGCACCTGAATTCATTAACAGTAGGTGGGGCAGGTTTTATATGAGGTCTTACATTGAATCTTTAAAGAGCTGGTAGAAAATTGATCATATAAGGAGAAAATACAGTAAATTATTCATGCTGAAAGTGTATTCGTTTTAAAATATATCGTAATATTTTTGGGGAAGTGGTCATAAAGCATAACTCAGATAAGTAAAGCATTCAGAGAATTGTGTAAGAGAGTGAATCCAACACTAGAAGGAAGACAGATTGTAGTAGCTACTATTAAGCTCTGCTTTCTGCTGTGGACTGCCTAGGAACCCAACCATAAATAAGTGGAAGATTCACTGAAAAAAAAAAAGAAATGCTGCAGAAAAAAATTTACAAATCTATAATATCCTTATAAGAGAAAGGGCTACTTTGTGCTCAATATCAAGAATTTTAAATGAAGAACCTAGTAACTCAGTATGGGATGGCCGTTAGTGTCTTGTACTATATCATTATGCATGTTGTACAAGCCAAACTGAAAGAACAATGAAATGGCTAATGACAGACGTATGTGAAATTTTAGCACTGGGGCTTCCAGATGACTTACGTTTGATTTCTCTGTTTTATGAATTAATCACTTGCATCATTCCATTACTGGGGGGAAAAAAAAGCTAACATAATGGTATAATGTATATAGTTAGATTGTACAATGACAAGAATTTTTAGAATAAAAATTATAAGCAAGCAAAATCAGTTTTTTCCCTTCCATTTTACAGGTGTGATCAATGTTTTCTATCTTTTCTTTGTCAGATAGAGCAGAAAGTCTATGTTACTTTGGTGTAGTGTACTGTTAGGATAACTAGTTTGAAATAGAAGGAACATTCCTACATGTGTGTATTTCTCATTTTGCCTCATTTGTGAAACCAGACCAAGTATCTGTCTGGTGAGACTTGTATGAAGGATAAAAAAAAAAAAAAAAAAAAGAATATTTAAAAAAAAAAAAAAAAAAAAAAGTATATTTGAAGAAGAAATGTTGAGACTATCTTGTCAATACCGAATTGAATTCATTTTCAGATTTTCTTCCATTCCCTTCTGTCTGCCAGTGGAAGAGGTGATTCTGTCTTAAAACATTGCCAGCATAGGATTTATTCTGATCTATTTCATGCCATTCTCTACATAGGAGAAAACACTAGGAAATTATGGTAGCGTGGCAAGGTGTCTTCAGTTATATTATTGGTTACTTCAAAGCATTATGTTAGCAATAAAGAGTTTATTCCAAAAGACAAAGGAAAATAATCTGATTATTGATATCATCTAAAGATCAACCACGAGTGTAGGTGGATATAGCAAAGACATTTCTAAAGATCACAGTTTTACTAGACAAGCAGAGATGCAACACCCTCATTCAGAATCGTGGAATTGGTGATAGCTTTAAAAATATGTTTTTTACTCAGCACATTGCTTGCAAATTGAGATGTTGCAATATTAGGTTATTGTCATCACAGTGTTAGAGCATTGCTGCCTGATGACCTTGAAAGAATAGTGAATGCAGAATTAGAACAACAGATTCTAAAACACTATTTTAGTTTGCCATCCATACGCCAGGAAATATTTTAGAAGGCTAACTCTTATTCTGTGACATAACTTACGTAGCTTAATATGTCAACAAAGACTTGTAGCTTTACCTGAAGCTGGAAGTTTTTTCTTTACGTTCTGGTAACAGGAATACACAACAGTCTATGGGATGGTGTTTCAAAAAAACACTAAGCAAAACATGGCACATGGCTGAGATACAGTACTCCAAATGCAGTTATCAAGCCTATAAGCATGTGGGCAGGAGGAGGAGGATTTTGCTGTCTGGTTCAAGTGAAACATGAAATCCGTGGCGCTTGATTTTAGAGCTACTGGGAATTTTCAGGCTGAACAGCTTCCTATTGGAATTGTTGCTTCTTTGATTAGGACTTAATAAAATAATGGGTTTTTTTAAAATTGATTTTCCTCTGTGAAAAGGACAACAATGAAGCATATTAATTATTTAATTGAACACAATGTTTCTGTACTTTCAGAGTGGAATATTTCTTTTGATTTTGAAAGAAGTTTCTGTTTGTTTTTTTTTTGAATAATCTTTCAAGGAGGTACCAAGATAACATCATTGAACTCTGTTTGGAACAGAGTTGTTTTAATATAATTCTATTTTTCAGGAAATGTTTATTTTTTAAAAGTCTGGTTCCATTCCAGAAATTTCTTGAATTTTTGAAATATAAAAAGAAATAATAAATTAATCTGGTTTCTACCAATTTTAAGTTATGACTGGCTGTAAAAGAGAATTCTTCCCAGTCATTTATTTAGCACTGGTTACAATCCCTTGGAGCGACAATGAGCAAAATACAAAGAAAGCCTATTTTGCATCGCAAACACCTTGTAAATGAATTTAAAACAGATGAGATAGTAGTTGAGGCCTGCTTGGATACACAGTTCTTGCAGCTGTGCTATAAGTACAGTTTATAAGCGTTGTTTAACCCTTTCTTTTTTTTCTTGGGTTAATCATTCCTGCTAGTTTATGGAAGTCTGAAAACTAGACATTCGTAGAGACTAATTGCTCAATAAAATTATTTCTCTGTTTTGTATTGGACTTCAGAGGAATATGTAAAGATGACCCTAGAAGAAATCAGATTTTAAAAAATGTTTTGCAATAATTGTCCTGGTTTGAGCCCAAACCACAACAGTAATAATCAAAGGATGTGTCTTATGTCCGTTGTTAATTCAGGCTTTTTTTATTAAAAGTGTTTGAAACTTGTCAGTATTCTTTTGAACTCATCACAAATTGACCTGAAAGCTTATATTTCTGGCAAATCTCAAATATTCTTTCCCTGCCTTGCCCTGTGGGGTTTTTTATTGCTTGTGAACAGTCTGGTGGAAGAGCAGGATTTGCACTTAATTTCTCTTCACTAAATCTGTGTATTCCATATATACGTAGGGGGTGTAGTATGACTACTGAAGTGTTTTTCCAAACTATTAAATAATAGCCTCAAAAATTTTGCCAGTATATAACCTTTTACCTATAGGCCCTTGCCTGTCACACTATACCTATTAACACGGGTGAGACAGTGATTAGAAGAGAGATAATTGAGTCTGTCCAGTCTGCAGTGATCGCAGCTGTTGCTGACGTTCTTGTCCTTTGCCCATCATACCTTTCCCCTGCCAGAGTAGAGGTGGTCTGCTCCATGCTGAGCAGATGTTTCTCCTTTGCATAGTTATCTTTTGAGTGCCTTTATATACAAAAATCAGATTGCACTGCTACTGTCACTTTTATCTGATGAGAGGAAATCCCAGACGAATGAAGCTGGTTTTCTTTTCAGGCAGCTAAGCAATGTTGCTCAGGGGCATGTTCTCTTTCCTTGCTTCTGTTGCTGCTCACTGTAAACGTTTTCTTTCTGGCATGTTTCTTCTTTAATCCCTCTTTCCCTCTTTGACCCATATCCTTAATCCCATTGGGTTTCTTTTGAACTTGGTTATTTCTTAGTCTTCTGGTACATCTGTCTGCTGTAACTATGAATCGTTTGCCAACACCACATTTTCATCATATTCCCTGAATATCGTTTTCCTCCCACAGTTTGTATTAGAGTACTTGAAGAGGTACAGGGAAACTTTCTGGGACTGGTCATTCTTCAACTTCATGACACTGTGTCATTCTTTGTTGTTTTTTTTTTTTTTTAATTCTTATCTTCCCCTATTTTTAGTGTTCTCTTTACTTTTTTTATTTGTTCAACTTCCTTGTGCAATTGATAGTTATTCTCTCAAGTAGAAAGTTAGGAGAGTGTCTGAGTGATATAGATAGTATGGTTTTGTATGTTAAATTCACTAAATACACTCATTTAAAATGCCCACTTTCTAGATGTCTGAAAGGATTAATTTCTCTATTGCTGTAAAATAAACAGGATTTCCTTCTTCCCTGATTTTCCTGGTAAGCTCTTATAAAACTAGCAGTTGTTTATCACATCTGTAAAATTCTCCTATGCAAATATCTGTAATTTCTTCTTCCTGGTAGCTCCTATTTTCACTTGAAAAATATTTATTTAGAGGAGGAGAACTTTGGGATAAAAAATTGCAAGTATGGTATGTTTGAGGTTACATTATTTTTGTGATGCAGGAGTTTACTTACTGGTGCCATTTTCAGCTGACTTTTCCCGCTGAGTATCTTTAAAGATAATTGTAAACACAGTCCAGTGCTCCAGTCTGTAGAGATTAGCCCATTTGAAAAATAGTCTTTTTGTTACTGAAAGTAGACTATGAACTGTAATGGAGTGATTTTACTCTGGGTACTTTCTTGTTGGTGGAATAGGTGTAGATAACGTGGGAAAATAAAACTATCGGTTTCTGAATTTGTGTTTCCCTATCATGATAAAACAGTAGTTCAGGAAGTACAGCATCTAGAAGAAGTGATGGTCAGTGGTATCAAAGTGTTTGGGACATGCTGTATTGTGTTGTATAGTGTACGCTGTGTTTTGCGGACATACGCGTTGATTTAGAATTTGGGGCTAACCTTTCATCCCTCCTTCTCTACAGATTGCTAAAAGAAATTTAGTTATGATCTGTGCATGTTCAGTCCTACTGTTAATCCGGGTTTGAATAGTGGAGTAGTTAGATATTTTTATCTGCTTCATTTGGTTGCTAATGCCAGGTCTTTCCATTTGGGAACTTAGTTATTCTGTGTGCTTTTAGTAACAGTCTTGATGGTGTTAAATGATGTCACAATATGTGGATATAGTATATATGAATTACAGACACATGCTTATAAGATAAATTACTGCTTAGAAACCGAAACACACAAAGAAGCTGTAACATCATATTCTATTAAATTTTGTCTTATAACTCTCTTATTACTTACAGATGTGAAGGACTGGCCAAATCATGAATAGAGAATCAGTACAAAAGCTTGAACACCAACCAAACCATGAGGTGTACCTTTCCTGTGCATTGCCAGAGTGGCTCTTTTTTTCTTTTTTCCCCTTTCTCTTTTCACTTAAGGCAGACTACAGTAGTGTTCCACAAAAGAGTATTTCTTCAGGAGTTGACTGCCACAAGAGGAGGGTAGGAAACTGAGGGATGTGTGGATTCTGCTGTTCTTTTAAGGGGGATGCCTTTACGTAGGATATACGCCCTTGAGTTTCCTCTTCCTCAGTGTGAATACAAAGTGCTTTGACTCTGAAATAGAGGCTGGCTGGTGTTCTCCTTATGTAGATACGATGAGGCTTAATACTTTTCTGTTGTCATTTCAGTCTCCCTAGTACTGCTGCTTATTTATTTAAATATTTTCATGTTCTAAGGCCCAAACACATTTTTCCTTGCATTTAACATGCAGAAGTTTAAAAAGTCTCTGTATATTTGCTTCTTATTAAATTACAGTATGAAATATGAGTTCCAGCGCAACTGACATTCCCTTCATCTAACCAACAGTCATGGAAAAAAAAATCAGTTTAAAAAAATTTAGGTTCTGTGCATTCAGAGAATCTATTCTCACTGGCATAATTGATTTTATTTTGCTTTTTTATTCTCCGTTACTCATATAGTTCATCTTGTTTAAAACTATGCTGGATTTTTAACTGGTGAACAGCACTAGGAAGCAGTTAATGTTATAGTGTTGAGGCTAAAAGTAAAAGTGGTCAGAAATTGAGACTAGTAGTAAAATTTTGGAAAAAAGATAATTGTCATAAATATAATGGTTTTTTAGATGGCTTTCATGCTGACTTCCTTAGTTTTTTCGTTTATTCATATGCCATGAAAAGATCTCACAGCATGTTTTAGTAAGCTTATATTACATAGACAAAATTATAATTGTTATCTTGTGACTAAAATTGTCAACAAACTTTGTGGAATCAAAACCTGTTCTCATTACTGCAAGGGATAGTGTTACTTGAGCTATTTTTTGATGATCTAGGATTTGGTGTTTTGAAAGATCAATGTTAGATGGTTTGGGATAGTAATCCTACAAGAACGGCAGGCATTACTTATGTTCCACTGTTTTAAATAGTGACAGTGTCAGGAAGGATTTCTTTAAATGAATGAAGTTTATACAGGACACGCCATCTATAGTATGACTGAATAAACATTGATTCTAACCTTTATTCATGCAAGGCGGTAATCTCAGGCTAATGCCGCACTTAACTCTGTACTTTCAAAATGATTTGTCTGATCTGATAGATTATGCAGTCTTTTATTTTGACCTTGTAACCCTGTAGAGTTTACTCAAACTGACTCCATAATATTTGCCACATTAGCAGTATAATGGCTGTAACCAGTTCTTGTACTACAGTTCATTCCGCAGCAAAAGTTAAACACTTATCCATGAAAATTTATTGATTCCATTGTGTGATATACACATAGTACCATTTGAAAAGTGGTTTTGGGATTAAGTCTTTACATATCTTTGTTTGGTCAAAAATCTGAAATACATAAACAAGGAAGCAAGTAAGTATTGAGAAATATAAACTCTTATTTTTACTGTATGGTAGAATGTGCTGTTAGACATCAATCTAGAAGTTGTTTAGGTCAGAGAACAAGCCAGACATTGAACTCTCATGCCTTTCTCCCTGACCAAGGTAACTTTTGCCCTCAGTTGATCCTGCAAGTATGTTATAATTTACTATGTAAATTATTTTTGTGTTCATAGTGTGCTATTTTTGTGTAAGAGTCTAGGCTTTGCAGTTTTTCTGTTTGAACAGAACTGATGACAGTACAAGTTTTTCTTCCTTAAACAGTAGAAAGCAAGGCTTCAAAAAGAGTAGGGGAAAAAAAGCAGAAGTAAATTGGCTTAAGCGTACTGTCATTACATGGCATCATTAATTTGTTTCGTACTGAGGGGCCAATTTTATTTCAGATAGCTATGCTTTTGAATCTAAGGTAATATGTTTTTATCTTGCATTGGAATATCTGATGCCTTTATCTGCTCAAACAGAGGAGCAGGGTTATTTTGATACAGTTTAAAGACAAAATACAAAAATAATTATCTTTAGTGTGTCTTTTATTGTGCTTACTTTGAGTTTATAATATAGGCAAGGCAAATTGTACACAGCCTCTACTAAGTAAATGGCACAATATGTATGTATAATTATGAGGCACTTAATGTATTAGAAAACTAACTGAGAGAGAGGCCACTAAAGATTTAGGATGGTAGTGAAAAGGAGAAGACGGAGATGTTCTTAAGAAAATAAAAAAGCATAGCTCAGAAGTAAAACTTGTTCTTTTCCTTATTTCTGCTGCTTTTGTCTTTTGCACCCCTTCTTTTGTTTTGTTTTGTTTTGTTTGTTTGTTTTTGAGGTGTATGTATTAAAAAATGATTAGTATCTCCATCTTTGAGGAGATATCTTTGAGCTAATGCAAACAGTGCAGTTACTGGGACCTGTACTGGAGAAATGGAGAGAAAACACCCAATTTATGTCACGGCTTTATGCAGACATAATTTTGGAAATACACTTACTCTTATGCATTCAGAACATGGAAGATGAAGTACTTTGTTTTCTTCAGAATTTTTAAAGTATATTTACAAGATATAATGCAGTCCTCAGTATTTGGTCTCCAGTTTGACCTTGCTGGTTAGCTTATGTCTTGCCTTGAGGACGGTTTTCTGTTTCACTTTGGATCTGTTCTTAGCATGCTGTTGGTCAAGGTAAATGATGTTGCCACTCATTCAACTGCAGCTCTGGCAGAACGGCTAAAGTTGCTTTATGAGGAAGCGTGATAGCCGTGACTGATTAGAGCACTAATATTTCAGAGGTAATTAGGAAGCTGGAGAGGGGCAAACGAGTGGTACTCGGAACTCCTGGTGTCTGATTAGCACATATGTCAGCTTCAGATGACCCAGTAAAAGACAAAGAGAAAACGTAACAATGACAACATAAATTACCATGTTTCCACACTACAGTGCCACTGCTACTCAACTCCACACTACAGTTTTAGATTTTGAAATAAATAGCA
Source organism: Thinocorus orbignyianus (assembly GCA_013400375.1). Taxonomy (NCBI): domain Eukaryota; kingdom Metazoa; phylum Chordata; class Aves; order Ciconiiformes; family Thinocoridae; genus Thinocorus; species Thinocorus orbignyianus. Next base: position 763,534 of record VXBW01001332.1, on the reverse strand, counting down.
AGAAAAGCGGGAAGAGGAAGTGTCTAAAGGCATTCCCTTCTTGGTGAGGAGAGACACGAAGATGGCCAGAAGGACTCTTGCCCAGTAGTACAATGGAGGACATGAAATGGGGGTGAAAATAACAGAAGGCTCTGGAATTTTAGAGCTGCAGCTGATTAAAGCAGTAGCTTCAGAAAATGATGAGGTAAAGACATCTATATCCCATAAGTACTTACAGAACTGGCACTGAGGGAAGGGGAGAAGGGAACTATCTTTTCTATCTAGAAAGAACTATCTACATTTAGGGTTATAATATTTTAATACTAAAATTGTTCTAGTTATGCAGATATAAACTGTGTATATTAGCCTGGAGATGTGTCTGTAGGCTTCTGTGAGATAAGGCTATGGAATAATTTGACTCGTAAATGGTTTTTTGTATTGTTTTTGCTGATCTGCATCCTGGCTGTGTATTTATGTCAGTGATACTATCAGAAAGTTTGTTAGGACAAAATTTCTCGGTGATTCTCAGGTGGGTTTGATAAGGGTGCTGGCCTGTTAGAGTGAGTGGAAGAAGGGCCACAGCAGTTCAATTGCAGTTCTGAGGTTCTCAGTGTCACATGGAGATGTCTGCCCTGGCTTGACCCTTCTGAAGAAAATTGCTGTACAAATTTGTATGCAAGATCAGGATGGCTGCAGGCAACTCTCCCTTAAACAAGCAGGAAGTGTTCTGTGATAAAATCCATCCAACCAGAAGCTTATCTTCTTTCATAAAGCTGATTTCTTCAGAATGTAGACTGCCTGTGATTTTCTGGGTGGTAGCTAATTTCTATTATTTTCTACCTTTTCTGTTTTCTGCTCTTGTTTTTTTCTATCTTCCCGACGGGGTAAGGACAGGTAGGCAAATACATCAACTCCCCACCCCAATTCCCTATGTTAATATGTTTGTTAGTTACAAACTCAAGAGCTCAAAAAATCAGATGAGATGTCTAGTGTCATTTGGGTTCTGTACTGTCTCTGTTGCTTGTCTCTGAAGGCTGCAATCATCTTTTCCAGCAGTCTTCTTCCTTAGGTGCCGCCAGATGTCTGCAGTGAAAAGGGATCATCCAGCCAAGTAGCAAGGGGAGTAGTCCATTGCAGTGAAAGACTGGAGATTTAAGGACAAGTGTTACAACTGTAATTGTTCTGGAGAAGTGCCATCAGAGTGTGGAATAAATTGGGGATGTAACTAAATCCTCTTTTGTTATTATGTAAAACGTGGTGTATGATCAGTCCCTAAAACTGTGATGTGATCCAGTAAATCAGTAGAAGCTACTGAATCTGTTTATCAGAAAAATATGACTCTATTGGGACTGAGTGAAAGAACTGGTGGACAGAAGGTTTGAGAGTAGGAAAGATGTAGAGAACTGACTGGTAAACTGTGTGGCACAGTGTACTTCCTAACATCATAATATGTAGTCAATTTTTCACTTTATCACTTGTTTGTACTGAAGACTTCATGTTTTGGAATAGGATTTCTTTGATGACTATGTGACATTTAAATACGTATATATGTATGTGTATATATAGGTATATATAAATTATTATGTATAATTTTGTATAAATATATTTAATTAGATATTTTGATAAGGGCCCTTAAATACGTAAGAGCTATGTAAGTCTCCAAATTTAAAGCACATTTCATACTCTTTTTGTTCCCCATTGGTGCAGAAAAGTCTGCAACAATGCAGTCTGAGCGTTGCTTGGTTAGCTAGATCTTTCCTAGAGTTCATCATTGATTCCATATGTGTATCTACTGTCTAGCCTTCACGGTGAATGGTACCTTTTATCTTTGGGAAATCTTTAAGCAATTTAACTTTGCTTAGCTTATTGTTCAATAATAGGGAAATAACACAAGGAAAGTGATTTAAAATACTGCTTTACATAAAAAATGGAACTACTTATTTATCATATAAATATAGCTCTGTATTACTATTAATTCAACATCATTGGCTTTGACATAAATGGTTATCATCACAGTTTAGTCTTGAGATAAATGATAGTTCTATCAAGAAATAAAACACTAATTTTCTTGTAAAGAAACAGGGAGTATAAACTTTATTTTTGTTACTTCTAGTACATTTAGAGCACAAAAGTAACAGGTTAAGGAGGAGAAGTAATCAAAAATATCACAAGTACTTCATATCATTTTCTTGCAACCTTAGCACTTCACCATGAACATTATAAATGACTGATTCTCCTTTAGGTACAGACTTGCTTTAGAATGATGTATGAAATAATATGTGTTTTGCATGTCCTGTTTGTAATGATAAAGGTCATATAGTATCATTTACATAATCACTAGCCAGAAATGAACTCCAGCAATATCTTCAGTATAACATATACATTATCTGAGGTTTAAAACTCTCATTATTCATGAAAGTTAATTTTACAGTGGGTGTGAATGATCTATCTTATGGCTGCTTTTTTGATCATTCTATAAAATAATATGAAGCAAAGCCTGCACAAATAGCAGGAAAACCAGTAAAGAGTGATGCATTTGCTTGACTCTGTGTATACCCGATTGGATCTTGATTGATGGCAATCATTTGTCTTTGTCAAAAAAAGGAGAAAAATTCAGACATTGAAATAAGAGTGCTATCAAACTTTCTACAATGGCAGAAAGATTCTATTAATGTAGCCTGAGAGTATTAACTGTCTCTGCTAGAAAATGATAAAGAATGTTAATTTTTCTTGAGCATGTTTAAGTGTAAACTGCATTATTTTGTCTATGTGGAAAGGGGCATGCTACAGATTTATGGTGTGCTGGAATTGGAATTAAAAAAAAAAAAAAAGAGTAAATTACAAAAAAAGAAAAGAAACAAAAAGCTAAATACAAGAGTTTAATCCTTCTGATTATGATTTCGCAACAAAACAATAAAAGTTTAAGTAGCATAGTGTCGTAAAATCCTTAATGCTGCATTCCAATTGATATTGAAGCTTTGAAGACTAACTTCAAAGGAGGGTTAACAAGAGCAAAAAATAGATATAAAATAAACAAAAAAACCCTGTCAAGCTTGGTTTTAGAAGTCCTTTTGTATGTCAGATCTAGGAATATTGACCCATTACCTGAATGGGCTTTAAGGCAACTTCCTTATTAATAATACTTAGAAACACAAAGCATATTCTTGTGGGTAATAGTGTATTTAAGGGGAAAAATGCTATTTCGCAGTATGGTAATGCTAGCAATGCAAGAATACTTTTTAAATACAGGAAAAAATAATTTGATATATAAAAAACCCCCAACCAAAAAAAAAAAAAACAACAAACCACCAAAACCCCAAAGTGTTAATCATGGGATTTATCATGCTGTTTGTATCTATGCATTATATTATACATCTCTTATGGTCTGTGGTTCTTAATAGCAGTGTTGAAGTTTGATTACTGAAACAATATTTTCTAAGTTATAAACACAGCAAATAGTCTCCATGAGTACTGTCTCTACCCTAAGAAGACAAATATTTTTTGTTCCTAAACTTGTAAAGAATAAATGTTTACTAGTCCTTTAAGCACCCTTAAAGGTAAATATTTGAGAGACTGTAATTTTAAGGACAGCTGAAAGAACCATATCAAAACTGGGAACCAGGAACTGCAGTTCTATCTAATACCTGTACTACTGTGTTTTGTCATGCTCATTAAGTAATTCTAAAGTTTTTTGGATGGTCTGGGGTTGTTTGTTGGGGTTTTTTTTTGCTTGTTTGTTTTATTTTTGTTTTGTTTTGGTTTTGGTTGGGTTCTTTTTTTTTTTGTTTTTTGTTTTCTTTTAACTATTTCTACATCGTGTTGCTAAAAACATTTTCTAGTTTTGCCTTACTGCGGTGTGTGTTTGAGTATGGCGGCAGGCTCCTGATTCAAACATTAAAAGGCAGCATAAGTACAGTGTTGTCTATCCTTGCTTAAAGAACCTTGTAGTGACATCATTGAAAAGTTTACAGTTTTGGATGGTTTCTTTTGGTAACTTCCATGAAGCTGTTGCTACTGTTGCTGAAGATGCTAGGATGTGATTTTAGCTGGGGTGGTGGGGGTGGTGTATGTATGTATTTATTTATTTACATGGTAGGATAGGTGAGACATGCCTTACATGATTGAGAACTTTGCTGTTTTAAGGAGCAGCTGCAAGATTACATCATTACAGGGGAGATTCTGGAAGTGGAACCCCTGAGTGTTAAATATACACATATAGACACTACTTCACCCCCTCTCTTCAGAAAAATAACAAATGAGCACCAGACTAGTATTTGTAGGACAGTGTTAAGGACAGTGTTAAGGTTATGATGTCCAGTTTTCAGGGAGCAATAGGATCAGGATCACCTGATAAGGACATTATAGAAGAAATAATCTCTTCCTCTCTCCTCCCTGCCTACCCCTCCCTGCCCTCGCTGCCCTCCAGCTTCCTTCCGCTCTTGCCTGCCTACATTTCTGTCTCCATGAATTCTTTATCCGGTTGATGGGATTTTTTTGATCTTCTGTTGGTTTTTCCAGTTTTTTGTCTTACCCAGATCTGGTTTTGTGCCAGCCCGTCTCTACACTGCCTCCTGTCCTACTGATTCCCAGCTCTATCCTTTTCTCTGTTTGATCACCAGCAGAATCATGTACATGTAACCCCTCCCCTCTCACATTTTCATTTTCCATGCTTCCACATCTAGATGCTTTCTTTGTTGCTTCATAGGCTCTTTGTCTCTTCTGTATCCAGATGAAATAATTTCTTCCTTTGAACTGCTTATGATCTTGTGGATGGAGAGAGCACTGATGGAAGGCAACTGCAACTTTCTTTGTCCCAATGTCTCTCAGTCTTCCTGGATTAACCGTTTCACTGAAAGTTTACATATTTGGGTTTTTTTTAGCAGATAAAATTCTGGACTAGAGGAACTGTTCTCTGTTGGTCTGTGGAAATAATGCATATTTGTTATCAACAAGAACTAAGATTGTTCTCAGTGGGTTTGACACATGTGAGGTCACAATCTGAGCACATGAGAAGTGTGATGGGGGGCAATCTAGAGGGTCATGACCTAAGGAGGGATGGGCAGCATCTTCAAAGGTGTTTTACCATTAGCAAACACCTATTGATTGTATACAGACTGTGAACTTCCAAAGCCTTTAGTATGGCCATATTTAGCAGCCTTGTACAGAGGTAACCAAAGAAAACAGCTTCTATGTGGAAAAATCAAAGTTTTCTTAATGTAGCTAATTTTAGTGACGTTTTATTACAAATTATTAAAATACCATAAAAAGAAATTAAAATAATACCTTAGAAGATTTTTGAGCAAGGAGAATTGACTACAATTGACTACTGTTTCTTATGAAGCATTCAAAAAGCCATTGAATCCACATCACAGAACAAATTCAACCAAAGAACCTGTTGTATTTGTTAGTTTCTTGTCCCCAAATCCCATACAGTGTGCTGTAATCTTTGTGATGATTATTAGTGTATCTCTTCTCCTCTCACTGCCCCCTTCCTTCGTGAGAAATTGTGAAATTTTTCGGGAAAATACCATCTTGCAGCAATTAGTATCAAAGATTGGTTGCTTCTATCATATGGTTTGGTAAGTAATCTGTAGCTATTGCTGTGATTTGCTGCTTGCTCACATAGCTTCACACATGTATTTAATTTCCAAAGTTTAGCAAAGTTATTCCCTATAAAGAGGGTGAAAGTCTAGATGAAAGCTGTCCCTTTTGTGAAAACCATATTCTCTATCCCTCTCAGTGAATGGTACAACAAAGTAAATTTTAATGGTGCATGATACTGAAAATGAATCCTGTGACCTTGAGAAGTTGTGGCAAAAGATCAGGTTTTATTTGAGTCCTTTTGCCATTGTTTTCATTACCATATTTTTAATTTTTAGTTGAAAAATGTGTTATGAGGAGCTGTGTGTATATTCAGTATTTGATACAGTCCAAATTAAAATTCATAAGTCACTTTTAAAAAAAACAAACTGGTTTGCATGTAAATTGATAATTTTTTATTCTATTCTAGGACTCTGTTCCTTTCATTAATGACTGAATTTATCTTCTTCTCTAAATGAGAAAGAATGGTTTGTCTTCTGGAAACATTAATGTTTTTACAGCAGTGGAAAACTTTTCGCTTTATCTTATATTTAAAATCTTGTACAAAATACATGGCTTTTTATTTTGAAAAGTGAGAACATTCAATTTTCATGATGAAATGAAACAGTCTTTTGTAAATTTTGAGTGTCAATCTGAATTGACTCTTCTGTCAGCAGAGATGCTAATTGCAAAAAAAAATATACTTCTCAGTTCTTTTACCAGGATTTTTTTTTTTAAGAGTGTTTTCTGTGGTGGATTTAACAAACTTGTAAACAAGGTTTCTGGGAGAAGTTGTATTATATTGTGTCAAAATATTCTTTAATGGATTCCTTAATGGGTTATTTAATTTTTTTCATCATAGACTACTGAAAAAAAGAAGATAGTTTAGCAGGGATTAATACATGATTATTTCTGAAGCTTAATAATGCAGAAAGATGTGACTTTACAGATAATTACATGTACAGTTTATATATGCAGGAGGAAGATTGTATTCAAGGAAGAAAATATGTATTGTGTTGCAGTATACCTATATTATGTTTATAAGTATCTGCACAATAATTTAACAGTGATATGGTCTTAAATAATCTTCTCTGAAGAGTTTACGTAAACCAAGAATTAACATCTCTGGCAGAAAAATGTGGAGAATTGTATAGTTGTTACAGAAAAGTGTTCTGTTCTCACATTTGCATTCAAGATTTAAAATATGTAATTTATAGTTGTATCATGAATTTCTTTAGTGCCTGAAGGATTTTCCTCTTCATTGTCCTTACTATTAACATTCATGAAAAACAAGAGTATCACATACTATAGAGATCCTTGATTTATATACATACAGATGAAATTGTGTATTCCAGAAACAAAGGTTTGCTTGTGCCACTTAGAAATCTTTACCTTGGTGCCTAACTGACACGTTGGAATAGAAATTTCCAGGAATTAGCACAGTTCCAGCCTGTTGTTTTTCACTGTAATAATTAATAGAATCACAGAGCGGTTTGGGTTGGAAGGGACCATAAAAGATATCAAGTTCCAACCCCTCTGCCATGGGCAGGGACACCTCCCACTAGAGCAGGTTGCTCAAAGTCCCATCCAGTTTGGCCTTGAACATGGCAAGGGATGGGGTGTCCACAACGTCCATGGGCAACCTGTTTCAGTGCCTCACCACCCTCAGTGTAAAGAATTTCTGTCTGATATCTCACCTAAAAGTCCTGTCTTTCAGTTTAAAACCATTACCCCTCGTCCTATGAGTACATTCCCTGATAAAGAGTCCCTCCTCATCTTTCCTTGTAAGCCCTCTTTAAGTACCGGAAGCCTCCCTGGAGCTTTCTCTTCTCCAGGCTGAACAACCCCAACTCTCTCAGCCCCTAATTCTCCCTAAGCTCTGAATTTGGGGGTTAAGGCCACTGATACTTGAGTTTGTTTGAAGTCTGTTTCTCCACTGTGGATGAGTACTTGGAATAGGAACACATTAGAAGGAAGAAGGAATATAAATAGACAAACCACATTAGACTCAGGAAATACCCTGAGCTGAAAATAGTTGCAAACTGGCAGAGTACTGGGGGAGAAGTTATACATGATCAATTTGATCTTACTCTTCCTTAAGCCACCACTTGAGCCACCACTGATATTTTTGAATGCAGAATTTGGGGTTAGACTTTTTGTGGGAAAAGGCACAGCAGCTATTCAGCACATGCATTCACATCCCTTCTCTGCGGGGGGATGTGAACAGAGTGATGCTGTCCGGGGTGAGTTACCCCAGATTGCTCACTTCCCTCGGTTGCGGACATTCCTTAGTGGTGCTGAGTGGCTGTGGGACAGGGATTCTTTGCTGCATATGGCTTACTCTTTCCAGTTGTGAGTGACAGTGTTGTGTCCATGTCACTCTTCTCTGTGATGGGATTGCTGTGTTAAGAAGAACTGCTTAACATTGAGAAGGTTATTTCAATGGTAGGAAAGAACCTGAAGAGGTATGTTGTTTTTCCTACTGGTGGGGGGGGTGGAGGGTGGAAGGGGTGGAGGGTTGCCCTACTGTTTTGGGGTGGGGGTGTGGCGTTGGCACATTTGACTCCAAAGTCAGAATTATTGTTGCCGAGATGGCTGGTAAATTTTTCTTAAAAGCAAGTAAAAGACTAGGAGACTGAAGAGGCAGAAGGTGGAAACCTTGTCAAGAGGTAATAGCCCCTTTGAAGTAAAAGCTTCAGTGTTTTCTAGCACGTGTCTCTATGGATGCTAACACAGAGGAGAAAGAAGTTGGGGGGCAGGGGGGTATGCTTATTTTTAAATCACTGAAAAAACCAGGAAACATTTCCTGGTTTGTTGCTTTTTAAGTTTCCTTTTTACAGTCTTTTGTTGTCAGTCCTGTTCTATAACATTGCATTTAAATGCTGACACTGTTAGCCGTGAGTGTGAAGAATGGATATGTGGAAGAAAGAATATTGCTTGTATTGCTCAGCCCAAATGTTCATTACCAAGACATCTAGTGCTAGGTTTCTCTCTTAAAATAACTATAGAAAAGAAGTTTACATCTTCTCAATTAGCTGTTTATGATGTATCGCTGTGTGAGCTTTTCTCCTAGACTAAGCTTTTGAATTAAAGGAACCTCAAGCGATTCAGCCCTACAAGTAATCCTTTGGTAAATTTTTAAACATTAATAAGGATGGGTTCTACACTCCTCTTTCATTAATGTAACCAGAGAACAGGTGTGATTTTCAGAGTGGGCTAGTAACTATCTTCAGAACCTTCATGGCAGTGGATTTCAGGAACCAGTACAGTAGTTTCAGCTGGCTTTGACAGGATGAGCAATTAAAACTGCAGATATTTAGGTGAGCTCAAGTTAGCACTAAGTAATCAGGCGTGAAATAGTACTGTAGTTATCTAAATATAGGATGACAATTACGAGTGTGTGCAGAAAAAAAAAACTATAAAGAGCCTCCCTACCTCTTGACGCTGACTCCAAATATGTGCTTTCACCTTTCCAAATGGAGACTCCAAGTTTTTGTTAGCTTATTCTCCCACACCAGCTCCCCACCTCAGCAGCGTTTTTCCTACTTGTCTAGACCTTAATTTCTATACCTTAATGCTGCTTCTACATCCTCAGTAGTGTAATGTAGATGCTGTTTCACCGCGAGTTCTTGCAGACTGTGCAGCAGATAGGTGTGAAGCAATATTCTTTGCGCGGCCTGCAGGGACTTGATGTGAGCTGGTGGCTACCACCTTGCAAAGGACCGTTCATAGGCAGCATCTTCACTTGCCGACTGTGTCAGGTAACAGTTTTGAACTTGCCTCTGTGCAGTGCAGTTGCCAACTTTTTGTCTCCTGGTTCTTTGACCATGTGTAATAGAAGATAAGGTGTGTTTTCAGGCTACTTCTTCCTTCATTTAAAGCTTGAGGAAATGAGGTATTCTGTGTGATCCAGGCAGGGATCCTTCATCATCATTCAGTGCTGTGGTTTTGTTTCTAGAGACCTTTTGCAGGGCTTTCAAAGGAGAAGTATATTCAATGAGTTAAACCTTTTTAAAGATTTTTGAGTCTTGTTGTTTCCCAACTCTGTGACGCTAGTATGGTAACAGTTAAGGAGTCTTGCTCCATGTGCTTCTCAGTGGTTGTGCTGTCTTATACTTACTGTTTCCTGTCTCAGAGAGCGATACAATGTTTACAGTTACTTGAACTTTTTCTTACATATGTTCCTGCAATCATCACACAATGAAGTAGTTTCCCAGATTTTTTGCCCTCCTTAGATTTTTAAATCCAGAATTAAATCTCTGACAGAAGTGTTAGCCTTTAAATCATGCTCGAAGGATGGTGCTTTGTTGGGTTTTGATTTGTTTTTTGTTTTGGTTTGTCTTGTTCTTTTTTAATGTAGCTTTGATTTTGGTTATGATTTTAGCAGGAGAAATGCAGGTAGTCTTGAAGTTGGGTGTCTCTAAGACTTCGGTATCCTAACCTGCAATCCAAATTGATGATACCTGTTCCAAGATACTGTTTAACAGTAGCCAAACATGCTGTGGACCTGAGAGAGTTACCTATTCCCCCTAACATATTTTAAAGCAGATGGACAAGTACGTTCAAATTAATTTGAGAGTAAGCAAGAGGTTGAAGGGGGAATTTTCTTGCACTCAAATTCTGTCCACAATAGAAAGATAAAATGTATATTTTTTTAGTATGTAGACATTTAGAGACCTCAGAGAGGACTTCATTACTCTAGGTTTTAAAAATAAATGTGAAAAACCACATGTGTAAGCAGACCAGAGTTGTTCCATCTCTCATGATTTGGAGGTCAGTCTCTTTCATATCAAAGAAACTAAGAGGTTGGTTTTGAATGGAAAACTTACTTTAGTAAAGCTTTTTTGAAGGCAAGTGATCTTTAACAGAGCTTGCAGAGGTTCATTCTGTATTGGAAAACTGTATATGATGTACTTAAGTTTCAGTCATCTCCCCTATTCCTCTCTTTAGTGTTTGTTGAACTGCTGAGTTAGTTTAGTTACTGGATACTAATTTTAGCTTCTTTCTGGAACAAAAAAAAAATATTAATTGAACAATTAGTTTAAACCTTTCTGTCAAAGGACTCTGAAGAAGTATATACAAAAGAAAAAACATTTAACTTCCTTTAGAAGAATATAAAGAAGAAAAGTATTTTCTGAATCAGAGGGGTGCAGTATTACATTTTTATGGAAGCAAGAAAAGTATCCAGCTGTTAAGAGAGCTATAAAAAAAGGATACAGGTTAGCCACAGCTCTTAAAGTCCAGATATGTGGGAATGTGATTTTATCCTGTTTCCTCTAGGAGAGATGGTAGTGAAACTGAAATGTCTGGTACAGGTCAAATCTAAGATTTTTGGAGAAAGCTTTGCTGTAGTTACTGTTTTTAATACTTTTGGTGTCTGAGCAATATAAGAATGAAATAACAGGTCTGAGGAGATTTTCTTGTTTTGGTCAAAAGTTGATCTCTGCATCCAGAAATGCTGAAAGATTGTAATTTTAAAAATCCAAGCTACTGGAAAGAATGCATCTGAGCCATAGTATTTCAATTTACTTTATTCCTCACAGAAAAGCTGCTGATGCTATAATTACGAGAAGATACAGGTTCCTTCTATGGCTGCGCTTAAGACGAAAGCATCAGAACCATCAGGAATGGCTAAACAGATAGAGATTGAGTTGCCTCTTTTATCTTATGTCCTCCAACCTATATTCTTATATGCCATTGTTTATTTTGGCAAGGAAGGGATGACTGCAGACTAAACTTTCACATTATCAAAAAACCAGCAAAAATCTCCAGTGAGATGTAGTGTGCCTATTTTTGGTATATTATTGTAGTTATTTTCAATATGAATAGCAATTTGTGGGATCTTTATGAACTGTGGTTATTTTGAAAAATGAATTAAAAGTTGTTGGCTGCGATCAGGTGTAGGATGTGCGAGCTCTGGAAAGATTTATGAGCAACTAAGCCAAAACATCCGGTTACAAATTTGCGGTACATTAATTCTTCCACATTAGAGTCATGTCTGAACTAATTTTTGCTCAAAGCCATAAGAAAGTTTTGATGTTAACTTCTGATAGAGAAGTGGAGTAGTTTTCATTTCAGTTAATTTGTAATTAGTCTTGACAGAAATACAAGGATTGAACTGTGTCTTAAGGTGGCACCTTTTAAAGTGAGGCTTTATTTTAGACTGATCAAAATAAGATCAGTCTGAGATAAGATAGTGGTTGCAGAATACATGATTAGTACTGTGCCATGTATTTAAGTGAGCCCTCTTTGAAGTATTGATGTGCACTGGAATGCTAGCACTTCAAAGAATGCTGCCTCCGAAAAAGCTGGGGCTGTGGTTAGACACCAAGGGGTTAATAAAGATCAAAGACGACTGTGCATAAACTCATACATAAACAGAACTGTTTATAAACTGGAGGTTAATAACACCATCATCTAGGACAGCAACACCTTAAAGGTGTGCTTGTCTTTACCCTGACATGCCGCTTTATAATGCGTGGAGGGAGAGGGAGTCAGAGACATTTATAGTCAACATTTTTTGTGGATTGCTTTTTAAATGAGGAATTCAAAGCTTGTCAATGCAGAGAAGCGTCTCTGTGATATTTGAAATTGGCATTGTTCCTCTAGTTGTGTTTTACATGCTAGTTAGATGGGAATGGATTTCTGGTATTCAAAACAGAGATTGGGAGGCCTTGGTGAGGAATTGTAGCTGAAGTGTCTAATGGGTGCTTGAGACAGTTATAATATCCTAACTATTTACTGTATAAAAACATCCAAACAGCATTTCTACCAGTTTTTAAAATGCTAATCTAGGAATTACAGATCTGTACTGTTTGTACAGTCTGTTTATGTGGGGAAATGGTATAAAACATCTGTTTAGACATGCTTCCGTTCCTAATGTTCCCTTTTTTTCCCTCTATGTGTGAAGTACCTTAGCTTAAAAATGTACAAGGGTCCCCTACAACCGTGCAAAGGTCCTCAGCATGATAGTTCTATCCTAAGTTCATGTAGATGTGCCTGAAATTCATACTCTGCTTTTCCCATCTATTGCTTCTGGAAAATGTAAATAAGAATGACACTACTTTCTCTTCTGGAAACACAAGAAAAAGAAAAGGCAAAAGTCCTTTTAGGAAAATATCCTTTATAGCCAAAGCCAAATGTTTTCTTTGAGAAGGATTGGAAGAAGCAAGCAGACTATACTAATTTAATGGATTGCGTTAATGTTCTGCATAATTGATGTTATGCCAAAGAAGTTGTACTTGGTGGCCTTGGGCCCTTGTTATGACCAGTTGCTGTTACTACAGCAATGACTGTGTCAGAGATTAAGACCCTGCCTGTGAATGATGTTTTTTGCTTAAGGGTTCCCAATTGTTTCCATTTGTGAAAGTGTGTTCTGAAACTACGGAATACGAATGTCTGTGTGTGGGGAAAATGAAGGTAACATGAGAAGGCACAGGCTCAGCTAATACTGAGTGTGATTACATGATATATCTTTTCTGATATCACAGAAGTTCTTCCTCCTCCGTTCCTTCCTTCCCCTCACCTTGCACATTTCTTTCCCTCATTTTTAGTTACAGAGTTGCTGGTGAGACTGCAGTGTGAACAGGTTACTAATGCAAATCAGGATAAAAACATTGAACCCTAATAAGCCTACATTGTCACTGTGATTCTTGTTTATTGTGGCTGCATGAAGGCTGATGTGAATGTGACTGAGAGGGGAAGGGAGAGCAGAAGATTTTTAACTGGTTTTGCCACTGAAAAAAATATAGGTAATGTAGAGAGCGTTTCCAAATCTTCAGTTAATTAATCTTTAATGTTCTGAAGTAGATAACATTCTAAGTGCTGTGAAATACACACACGGAGATAAAGTGCCAAGTTATATTTTAGGAGCAACTTTGACTTAATGCTAATCAAACCTTTTCCTGTGTGTTTTGGGCCAAGTCGGGAATTGGATCATGAACTGAACCTATTAAAACCCAGTAATTTTTCCTACTGCATCCATACTCTGATTTAGGTTTACCACGTGGCAACACAAACGCTTGTGCATGAAATCTGTGCATGAAATGCTGAAATTGGTACTGCTGCTAAGAACTTGTTCGTCAAGTTACATCTTTTTTTTTCAGTTTTTTTACAGGGAAGCAAAAGCTATCTACAGGTAGAGCAGGCAATGTTCCTGAATAGAATTAAAATAATCCAACATATTTTATCTTTAGAATTTGGGCGTTATTTGCATTTTATGATTGCTCTTTTGTGTAATTTAGAAGTAGCACCTGATATTGTGCATTTGATGAGCCATTGCAACCGAAGTGCTGAACAAATTAGAACCAGAAGTTGTGCTAGCCTTGCAGTCAGTGATGGAGAAATTGCAGTCACCTTCTTCCAGGTTTCCTTTCAAACCTATATTGTTGTTACTGATGAATAAATTACGTTGATGCACTGTGTTTGGTTGCCTATGAAACTAATTTATCCTAGGTCTCTGTTTGAGCATTTACACCTTAGAAATTGATGTCCCTGTTTAATTGCCTTGCTGATGGTCTTAGCACGGAGACCAAGGATTGATTAGTTTTGGAGATTGACTTACCTGCTTAACTCTACAGTTAGAGTTCCAATAAGGAATATGTTATCTGGAGGTTCACATAGGTTTAGGGCATGTGAACGAGGTGTTATGCTCATGTCATGATCGCCACCTATGTTCTTGGTCCATGGCCTGGGAACAGCCCCTGCTTCCAGACATGTCAGTGCAGTCACTTCTAGCAGTACAAAATTCACATTGACTGATGTTCTGTATCCATGTTTAATGTACATAATTGCTGCGTAGCAGAGCAATAACTATTTTTCTTTAAACAGTAGTTGTCCAAAGACTGTAAGAGCAGACTATCTGGTCTGAGTCTTCATAACAACACATTTTTTGAGAGCATACACACTCTAGTTTCCAGCTGCTTTGAAGTTCGTTGCAATTGTCTTTCATGTGAGTTCATTTCTTGCCTTTAAGACTAAATAGGTCAGTTAGACCTCATAATCTTCTATCTCTGCAGAGTATTTCTGTAATGTTGTGCTGCTTCTACCTTTGTTTTCTTTGTTTCTCTGTGCTGTGTTTATTTATTTAGTACTTCAGTAGTCTAAGGATCTGAATGGGTTCTTCTGTGGTGTGTGAAAATCTATTCTGAGTTAACTGGTGGCCCAAGTACAGCCCTAAGAGTTCTCAAACTATTGCTTTTGTAGGTTTACATTTTCTTTCATCTTTCTTACCTTTCAGAGTCGGTTTTCTGTCCACACTGGTGTGCTGACTGCTTCTTGTTCTGTGGCCGTAGAGGTAGCAAGCTATCTTAAAATGCACAGTGGATAAGGAGTGATTCTTCAGCGACTGCATGATCATCTCATTGTTCTCTGGTTGTACACTTAGATTCAATATAGATCTCCTACAGGGTGTGAGGACCAATAGGCAATTCTCACACCTAAAATTCCTTTGCTATAAAAACATAATAAAACTAATACACCAGTTGGTATGTTTTGTTTCCAGTTGTGTTAATCTTTGAAACTACTAGGCAAAATAAGTTTCCTGTTCTTGGAATGAAGATATGTGAGCAGTTAAACCTTTTCCCATTGACCACAGTGAAGCGACTTTTTCTTTTACATGACGTACTCAAAGTCCTGAGAATACAAGTTATACTGGTCATTCTGTATTTCATCTAATCTGTGTAAAATTTAAACAATCTGGTTAGTTACGTGGGAATTGAGAGGAAGGTTTTATCTCAATTCTGAGTACATAGCTGGGTAATTTGGGGAACTCATTGAAAAATCAAGCAATATAATGGTTATGCTATTTGAATAAGACATTTAATATCAAAGCTTTGTTTCTATTCAGTCTATATTGTTACCAAGGAACCACTAATTACTCTGTATCATGTTAGAGGAGGCCCTGACAAATCCATGCAAATCATATGATTTATAATTCATAAATCCCCAGTCCCCTGAGAAATGTTGCTCTTGCACTTACACTAATTGGGTACTTACGTTCATTGATCCAGTCCATATAGCACCTTTAGTCCATATGGCAGCCCTTATTGTAGGGCTGGAAACTTCTGATGTCAAATGTCCCCCGCAGTCGATGTCACTATGCTGTTCCCAAAATCTGCTTACTTAGCCCTTTACTTCATAATCCTTTAGTCTTTCAGCAGTCAGTTCTGCCCAACTTGGAGCAATATTTATGTCTGTCTCCCCCTGGCTGTAGAGATACAAAGCCTGCATGGCACAGCATTGCCTTTTGGGGATCGGACTGCAGTGGTTAATTGATCTGACTATTAAACTAGTTGTTCTAGAGTAGCTCTGTAGTGTACCGTCTTACGATGATACTAATATGCATTTGTCCCAGTAGCTGCTTTCAAAAACGGCTCACTTGCCATTAGACAACGTAGGTGTTTATTTTTGGCTGTGCAGGTTTTTGTTAGGTATTTTCCTGTGTGTAGAGAGTAGATGTTGTTATGTGTGTTTGGGGTTTTTTTACCTCATAATACAGTGGTTGTCAATAGTTGTAAATACACAGATATACAGTCTAATAGTCGATATGTTGTTGTTTATGAATAATAAGTGCCCTGGTGAAGGAGATGGAATCCTATGCCAAACTGAGAATGAAAGTAGGGGACTAAAGATATATTATGTTTCAGGATAACACTTTGTGCCTAATCATTGTTAGCTATTTTTCTAATAATTTTAGCATAGTTTTTTAATGTAGTGTAATTGTAATTGTTATCCAGAAGAATGGCATCACTTAATTCAATCGAAACTGTAGAAAGGTAGATAAATGACAAATTAATAATTTACAATCTTTGCATAATACTGTAGCACAGAATACCAGAAGGATTGATGGCAGAAGAGGTTAACAAATTTTAGCGGCTTCCATTAGCTTTTCATTGTCATATGTTTGTGGTGCTGACTAAAATAAGCTTTGTAGGAGATATCAGTCTAGGGAACTAATTACTTGTGCCGATTGCCATACTGATGAATAGACCCTCATTGTATCATTCCCCTGAAGACGAGGAGCAGTCTGTGATTCACGACTGCATCCTGGCTGATATTTGATAATAATTTTAACAGATAAATGTAGGAAGGCAGAATGATGAAGTGCCTATCCATGCTCTACGACTATCAAAGGCATGCATATAGCCAGCTGTGTTCTGCCTTTTTTCTGTGATCACTAATGGAGAATTTTAAGTTATTAATCGACCTTCGAATAAACCCTTATCTTCCTGTGTTTTATAGATTTTTGTTTGGTTAATTGTTCCAAAATCATTGGATATTACAATCAAAGCATTCAAATTTTAGCATGATTGTGACACATACAAAGTGTGAAAATAAGATACAGGAGCATTTGATTCCAATACTTTAGTATTTTTATGGAAGTATGAAATCACTAAGATGAAGAATAGCAGTGCCTTTTCTATGGTGTTAGAAAAAAGGCATGGAATTTTAATGAAGGTAGATGCAAAGACACTCTCCTTTTTATAAGATTATTTTCAGCCACAATTTTTAACATCTACAAATTGTGTTTGAGAGTAGGATTATGCAAATTATTCCGGCTTTTGTTATCATGTTTGTTAGAAACCTTGATTTACCTTAAATAAAGCTAATTTCTGCCTTTGGACCTTGAAACTGAGAATGTAGATGCCAAGTATTTTTAACATTGTGAACTCTAAATTGGTTGTGGCTATTCCTTTGTCAGTGTTGACAGATATACTTTCTATTACCTCCTGGACCAGAAATGGAATATATATGCATTTTCATCCATTGTTTTAATAGTAGCTGTGTTAAACAAAGTCAGTGGGTTTTAATTTGGGCATACAGGTTTTCAGGCCATCGTGGCTATTCTACGCTTCAAGCATTTTCTATTTGTTTATTTGGTATACCTGAAGTTGGTGGGGTTTGTACATTCTCTAGGCTAAAATACTGTGGCATTAATTCATGATCATAACAAGATAGTAACTGGCACTTGTATATGACCATATTATAAAGATCTATGTATATTTGGAGCATACAATGGAAAAGAATGAATTTGATATAACCTTTTCTAGATATATATTTTTTTTTAAAGTATGCTTTTGCTATAGCAATTATTACACATCATAACATGTAGTTTTTAATTAAATGTAAAAACGCAACTACATAAAGCAGAAATCCAATCTGATTTGCTCGAAAATAGATTGCTGTTTCACTCTCCTGGAATGGTTTATTTAAAAACAGTAAATGGAAAAGAAATGCATTTTCTTGTGTTGTTCTAAGCCTCAGGGGCTAAATGTAATGAATATTTTAAGAGATTATTTTAATTAAATTCCTGCACATCTAAACAGAGTAATATTTTATTATCACATACATAACCATGTAACTGAGGTATTCATTAAAGTTAACACTTTCTGGACCAAGAATTCATGGTATGATTTACTGACCTTGTGCAAAAAGGCACAAATTAGGAAGAAAAATGAAGGGGGACAGACTTTGATTAATATAGGTAATGCTATACCATATTTATAATAGCCTTTTCCCTATTCTGGTTTATAAATGCAGTCACTGAGAAAGGTGCCCTGCTGAGGCTGAAATGAGGCTGAAATCGGAGCACATGCCACTAGAGTGTGGGGAAACTGATCACACTGTCAGCAATTCATTTCAAAATGATGTATTTAGTGCTCATTTCACCTTCCAAGAAAAAAGGGAAAAGAGTTCCTTAGTCTGGAAGGTGATATTGTTATTTTCAAGGACATACCTAAGTAAAAGATTGCAGAAAGGGGGGAGGTTAAAAAAAAAAAAAAGGCAAAAGCAGCGCAAACAAGGAGAGCTTTATGCAGAAATTCAGCGCTACCATGCTGTTTGATAATTGCTAACATATGTGGCTCCTCTGTTTCATTGTAGTCGTCCTCGTGAGTTCTGGCGCCTTGACTACTGGGAAGATGACTTGCGGCGCCGGCGACGATTTGTGCGTAACCCCCTTGGATCGACACATCCTGAAGCGACACTAAAAGCAGCCGGAGAACATGGTCAGTGTAAAATCTGCTTCTTGCCAATAGCAGCAGGTTACAATATGTGGCAGTAAAGACTAGACCTTCCTTCCTAGAGGATGCTAGAAAATCTTCCCAAAATGCCAAAGGCTTTTGTCACTGCATTTCAGACACATTCAGTACAAAGACAAACTGACCATTACTTTGTACAAGCAGTGTTGGTGTTTGTTAAGCCGCTTCCTTACGACTCTCTTGGGCTGGCACGTAGTGCGTAGTTTGCATACAGTGATTACCAAGGTAGTTCTCACCAAGCAGAAGAAAAATGGATGCAATTTTGCCGTTAATCCCTGGACACACTTTCTTGCCCCAATTACCTATTTATACTGTAGTAACTTCAGAAGATTTTTCCTGCTCAGAAATCCCCAGCAATTATTTCAGTTTGTCTTAGCACGTATCTGCCTATCATTACAGATAAATGAAAAGAAAAATAACAGTGATAAAGCTAAACTGTATTCAGACCGGCGTTTGTTTAAGTCCTCAAGTTTTTCTGCAAGAATTTGAGATGAATGTAATAGTAACAAATGCTGAAACTTAAAGGAGCAAGTGGTAATGGTGTTTTCTACCTGGTGATTTTAGAAAAGGAATTTAAAGAAAAGGCATTTTTTTAACAGGCTTTTCTCCCCCATTTTATTCTCAGGGATCGCTCAGCTACATGCTGCTGTGTCTTTCCTGAAGGAATTTATTTACAAAACTAATGAAATAAGCAGTTTGATAATTGCACAATAAACAAACTAGCACCCAAAGCTAATGGACTTCGGGGTTGAGTCTAAAATTTTATGTCTTCATGATCTAATGAAGAGACATTGATAAGGCAGAAAAATCTTATATTTAAAAGCAATTTGCTTATCATTAAAGCTGAGTACCCTTCACCTTGAAGGTGTCATTGAATAGTCTAATTAAAATATAGGTCTTTTTTTTTCTTTTTTGATTTGTGAATTACTGTGTACATGTAGCATACATACACACATGCACACGTGTTGTATGTGGAGGCATGAGCTTTATGCTAATTTAAAATTATTAAGACTATTGTATGAATATAGAAGAACATAACTGTCGTAAAGTTAGTTTCCATCAGGCATCTTAACCTCTTGCACTCAGCCTTAAAGAGCCATTTCTGGAAGAAAATGTCTACAATATGTCAGCTGATATAATGCCAAATGTGACATCAGTCCTCTAAAATAAATGACCGTACAGAGAATAGTCAATAAAGTGGTCTGAAAGCAATGTTCGTAGAGCCCTATATCTTTGACTATAGAAAGAGGAACAAGATGTAGAATTAATTAACCCACTTTTTGCTTTGGGGCTTGTTGCTCTTAATACTGTGTTGTTTCTGCCGTGGATTTTAAGGGCACAAGGTTTCTTTCTGGTTAATACAACAACTGCCCCCCTTTAGTATTATGTTTATTTTAAATTAATTAGATGCTGGCACAATTGTATGTATTCTACTCATATTTTTGTATTTAATCTTTATATTGTTTATCAAACCATTGAAGATCTTTATTTTTACTGCAAAATATTTAGAGCACCTATCTATATATGTGTAACTAATTCTTCTGTAAGTAAACACACAATAATACAATGACTCATCTTTCATAGTAATGTGATATTTTCACTAATCCATACTGTATTTCAAGGACTATGGGTCATATGCAGTACAATTATTGCCAATACTAAAGAAGAGTGAATAGAGAGAGCCCTATTTCATAGGTAGCTAATAGGCATAGCTGGTAGCTAACCCTGGTAATCTAAATAGAGGTAATTGTTTTCTGTCTGCCTTTCTGTTCAGAATTTGACATCCTTAGCAAGCCTCCATTATATTTAATTTCTTTATGTTGTTTTTTTTCCCTGAATTTAATTGCATACTGCCTCTGGTATCTGTTGTCGTTCTGTATCTTTATCTATCCAGTGAACATTCTAGTTTACGATAAGTCATTATTATATGTGATTTCTGAAAATATAGGTAATTACTATATGCCTAGCTGTGTATGTAAGCAACTGTCTTGTTCTAAGACCTTCCACAGCAAGGTGTAAAATAGATAACTGAAGTACAAATTCAAGTTCAACTGGAAACTATATATAATGTACAGGAATACAAAGGTTGTTGAGTTTTTTATGTTTTTGGCAAGGTTGGGGTTTTCATGTGGTGGCTTTGGGGTTTTTGTTGGTGGTTTGTTTTTTTCCCCTTTAAGTCAGAAAAGGTACCGTTGTTAGAAGAGTCAGCTGGAGTGATTATTTGATCTATGTCTTTCTGAATTGTGTTTATAAACTTCTAATATTAACGAATTTCAGGTCATAAAATCCAATTATTTTCAGATTTTTTCTGAACCAGACTTTCAGGCCCTGTTTTCATTATATAGATATCCTTAGACTTCACAGAATATTTGCCCCAGTATTTTATGATTTCTTATCAATAATTTACCATTAATTATTCTGCTTCAATTAATTTTGCATGTGTCTGAAGCAAAAGCATTTTAAAATAATGAATCAAAGGTTCCCTACTGCCTATTTAAGCTTTTCTCAAAACAAAACGGAGCAAAACCAAAACCAAACCCTGAAATTGGGCGTAAGGGATTTGCCAAAAGGGAGACAGGGGAAAATAATGCATAAATAATGGAAAAGTGCTATTGCAGCAACCATGCTTGAAAGGATAGATTTTAGCACACTTTTCTTTAGTAGCTATGCATTATCAACTGTTTGGTGTCTTTCAAATAAAGCCCAAAGAGCTCACAGTCTAGGAAAGATCACAATTTGCAACTGTGAAAATTATTCAGAAACAATGGGAAGCCTAGATACCGTTCAGTAAAACCTAGAGAGAACAACAACAACAATCAGCTCTGTTGCAGCCTAGTTATGTGTCTTAGTAGCAAGAACCAATCTTTTCCAGGGATTGATTTGATTTGAAGGAGAATCTCTGGTGCAGAGGTGGCAGAATAAATACCTGAAGACTAATGTTCTCTGTTCAGACAATCAATACCAGCCCCATGACTATACTTCTGGCTACCTTCTAGTTAAAAACAAATTTTTTAATTCTGACAATTTAATTGCCGTTCCCAAGTTCACATTAACTTGCTTGGGAAAAAAAGGCTTTAGGTAATTTTTCAAAAGGAGGGGGGGAATCCTTCCAAAATGGCTATTTATAAAAGTCAGTCTAGTAGTGTATTGTGGGGGAAGGAAAGAGAGGTGAAGGTGGTTCAGTAGAAAAATTTTAGGATGGAGAGAGTTAAGTCTTTTCTGTTCTCCCTTTCACCTGTTGTTTAGAAATGAAACTAAAATACTTATATAGGGGTGAAAGTGGGACAAAAAAAAAAAAAAGAATACTTTAAACCTGTTGGTATTTCAGATTGACCCCGAAATGCAGTATTTTGTGAGAGAATCTTTAGTTGCTAAAAAAATATCTTTTCAAGCTTTTCAACAAGTGATTTGTTGGGTTTTATTAATTTTTGTTAAAATCTTGGGGAGGGGAGCATTAAAACAGTCCATAGCTTTTCCATCAAGGTGGCAGCCAGAGTTCGGGGCTTTGTGACTGCAAGCCACTGGCCATCTACAGTATTGCAATCCGCTGGTTGGTTTTCTTTGCCTCAACTCACGGGATGAAAAAGAAGTCTTAAAAATAGTATTTAAAAATCTTGTGTGAAAGTGGTTGTTTTTCCCATTGTTATCTTCTTTTAAGCAAATAGGAAGACTAAGAGGAGGCTTCTGGGAGCCCTTTTAAAGAAAAGAAAAAAAAAGATAGGAAGGGGTTTTTTAATGCATCTTTTCCCTGAATTACTTTTCCTATTTACTAGACATTAAAAAAAAACCAACCAAAACAAAACCCAAAAAAGAACAAAAAACCTAATATTAAGTGTCTTCTGTATTGTGCTTTCCAGTACTGTGTTTTTCAAATGGCTTTTAAAAATTATATTTCACATGTAGGGTTAAGTTTTAGACAGACAATTTAAAATAACTTGTCACTCTACACTCTGTGAATCCCTCAACCTTGTTCAGGAATGTTAAACTAAACTATTGGTTTTACACCTGAGTGTTCCAGAGAATTAACTAGGACAAATAAGGATCTCTGCATATGCAGAGATCTGTTTGTGGAAAGCTACCAGAAGAAACTTACCGAGGAGCTCGGGAAGGATTCTGTAGAATTACACTAATGAATTATAATGATAAAATTGCTGTGCTAGATAGAACAGCCTGCTGGCAGTGTATTTGTCCTGTGCGATACAAATGCCATGCCTTGAGGTCTTGGTCTTGAAAAGGTGTATGTGAATGTATGCTTAGATCTATCCTGCAGGTCTGGAGGCAGAAGCTCCAGTCTGGCCAAGAATAGGCAGGCTGGGCAGAGAGCTTTTTGGGTTAGCAGAATACAGAGCAGGGTTTGAGTTCCTGAAATATGAAATTCAATGTAATATACCTATGTGCATACATGGGAATATATGCACATAGGTATATCACACAGTTTTTTCATACAATGATATTGTATGTCACACAATATCATGCCTCATCGTACGTATTTCTTATACATAAATACAGAAAGAGAACTAGACCATCCCCTATCTACGTAAGTGCATTTATCTACAGAAAATAGATGAATCCACATGGAATATATGCAGTTCTATGCAGATACTCATGTGAGTTTGTGTGTGTTGGTGGCAGGTGTAGCGCTTTATTCAAGCCAGTACAGAAAAAAGCAGATTCTGTTTCACAGTGTGATATCTTACTGCCTTCCAGTAGCTGTTATGAGGAGCTGTGTAGACGGGCTCTACCTCTTCCTGTGCTGTGTGTACACGTATGTTATATACGTGTTAGGAAATGTGGGTAACATCATATGCAAAGAGATAACAAACATTTACAGAAGTGGACTAAAACAACTTATGGTCTAAAATCTTTAATTGAGAAAGGCAGTTGCATAAGATGTGTGGTTTTGAATCAGTATATCATTAGTTGGGGAAAGCCATAAAGTCTGATTAAGTGACGAAGATGAGGCAGGAGGTGTATATTTCTGTTATCCAGTCATCTTTGGCCTGAAAATTGCCATACTGATTTTATTTTATTTTTCTTAATGGTAGCTGAGAAAAAAGTCTGAAGGACATACTCGTATTTTGGACAACTTGTGCTAAGTATGGTCTTGGCTCTCAATTCAGTCTTAAATGGCATTAATTTGAAATAGCGTCTTGAGTGTAACACAAATAGATTGTAGTAAAGGAAACAAAAATGGCAGGTGTGTACAGTGCAGATGGGGTTTTTTTTGAAACAACAAATATAGTTAGTCTTTATTAAGGGGGGAGAAAAAAAAAAGAGAGAGAGAGAAGTATTTATCTTTGACTTTATCCCTGGAATGGTTTTGTTCTATTTCACTTTTTGATCTTCAAGAGAATGCTGGTAGGCCACTGAGTAACAGTGCATGTGGTGTATATTAGTATACTGTTGGTAATTTTACTGCCGCTAACTTAAAATCCTCAAGAGGGAGTTAATTACAGGAAAACCTTTCTAAGTATCAGCTGCATATTTTCCATGACAAGAAGGTTTTCAACTCACGTTGAACAACTCCAGAATCTGAGTTACTATTATTTACATGACCACATTTTAGAAGAAAGTAAAACTTGTGTTTGTACAATGTAGTTAAAGCTTTCCAATAATTTATTTTTAAAGGCCTACTTAGGAGTGGCAGTTATTGGTTGGGTAGAAGGGATTATGCATAAATTGCATTTTATTTTGGATGTTGTTAAACTTTCTTTTGTTTATGGGGTTGGGGTTTTTTTGAGGATTTTTGTTTGTTTGTTTTTGTTTTGGTGATTGGGGTGGTTTTTTTGGTGTTTGTTTTTTTCCTAGGATCAAGGCCTAAACCAAACCCAGGGTATTTGGGGTTTGGGGGTTGGTCTGTTTGTTTGTTTGGGTTTCTATTTTAGTTTTCACTTAATTAAGAAGTTTTTTATTTGCAATTTATGTGCGTATAATTACTCAAACAATTTAAGCTTTATATATTGCCACTGGGGAATTGCTGCCTTCTGTAAATGTTTGCAGATTAACATATTTTTAAAGTAAGCCAGCGGAACTTCAGATCGAGTATGGCAGCAGTCAGAGAAAGCAATGAGCAATGCGTTGAAGTTAGTTGGTCCTGAAGTCTTTGGTGAATGTTTTTCAAACATGGNCTTTTTTTCTTTCTTTTTACTTCTCTTCCATTCCGAAAATACACCCGTGAGCGTAGAAACCCTCTCTTGTAGGCACCGGGTCCCGTTGCGTTATGCCTCCTTGTAAGCAGGTGCACGCTTCCCTCTCCC
>VXBW01001332.1:709357-728166 GCA_013400375.1 Thinocorus orbignyianus | reverse complement strand
GGGGTGAAGGGCGAGGGCGGCTGGCGGGTCCCTCCGCTTACTGCGAGGGGGGGTCGGGACGGAACCCATCGGCAGCGCCGGTGTGCGAGGGAAACGGGGGGAGAGGCGTGACGGTGCTTCACCCCGGGCATAAGTCGTCTTTCGCTGATGCCGGGCTGCAGCAGCAGCGAAAGCCAGAGCGGCAGTGGAGCCGCAGTTGCACACCTTGTTTTACTGCCCTCAGTCACCTTAATTTGTACAGATCTCCTGCCATAAAGTTCTGCTCATCTGTCTAAAGCGTAGGATTGAGTTATTCGAAAGGAGACGGTATTTTATGCAAGTTTGTATTAATAAGAATATTGAGTGATTCAGACGTAAAACCGAGGCTATGTTAGGTCAGTTGGGAAAGAGCGGGTCGCTGGCGCTGCTGTCACCTCCGGGACAGTAGCTGCTGCAAAACAGCAAGAAGGGTTTCTCCTGCCGAAACTTAGGACAATCTTCGTATCTGCCGTGCTGGAGCCCAGGGTGCGTGGTGTTTCCGCCGCCCGCTTCGACCTCCCCCCCGAGCCGTGCGGATACCGGCGGGTGGCCCGGGGCGGCGGGGCACTGGGCCCTGCGCGGTCCCGGTTGCGGGAGGTGGGGGAGACGGAGGCGACCCGGACCGTTCACACGCGATGCGCTTCTCCTCGCCGAGCCTGTGTTGAACCAGCTCGCAGCGGTTGGGTTGGAGCTGTTGTTCTTCCCTCCTTTCGCGGCAGCTGGCTGATTTTAATAAAGAAAATCTCGCCGTCTGTTTTCCGTGTGCATTTAAATTAGAAACATGTCTTGTGCCGACCGTACTACTCCGCGCTGGAAGAAGTAAGTACGGACGTGCCCGACGCCGGTGGGGCTCCGTTTTCCCCTAGGAGAGGGTCGGCTCACTGGTTTCCCCGATGCCGCCGGGGCGGTCTGCCTCCACTGGGCGGGCAGCGCTGGCCGGCGATCGACGGGGCCCGGGTGAGCGGCGATGTCAGGTGTCCCCGCCGGCCCCGTCAGGAGGGAGAGGAGCCCGGGGAAGGCTCCGAGGAGAAGGGTAGGGGAGAGGGGACAGGCAGCGACGAGGAGAGAGCCGCTGGCGCTAGCGCCGTTGCTCGCCCGGTCCCTAAGCATCCCGGGGATGCGCGGGTTGAAGCGGGGGCTCTCCGCCCCGGGCGGCGGGCGAATGCTGGCGGACCCCTTCCCTCGCTGGGGCCGTGGACGGCCCCGTTGCAGGCAGTCAGAGGCCCCTTCGGTCAGACCCGTCCGGCTCTCCCGAGCCGGGCGTAGGCGGCATCACCGGGCACGCATCGTTGCGCTTCGCCAGCGCGGAGCATCTCTTCGGGGCTGCCAGGGTCCTGCGCCTCGTCTCCGGGCGCCCCACCGGCAAGTGGAAGAGTTAGTCGGGGCTGGGGGTCCCTTTCACACGCCCCGCCGAAGCTCACGGCTCTCGGAGCGGACTCGCAGCCGGTCTGCCTTCCCGTCGCCGGACTGTCCCCGGTCCGACTGCACGCCGAGCCCCCTGGCAGTGGTGGGCAGGCAGGGAAGGCTCCGCTTCCAGCAGAGAGCGGGCAGCCCGGGGATGTCCTGCGCCCGGGGCGCGGAGGAGATGCCGGAGCCGTCAGGCGGCCCGGGCGAGAGGGGTGGGGGGGTGCGCGCTTTCGTGTTTTCAGGGTAAATTCCGAAGGGGCGAANACCCTCCCCCGGTAAGGTGACTAATGATGAAGCGTTACTAGTGTTCGGATTCAAAACAATTCATTACCAATTTTCCTGTCTGAAGTCGAAGCGCTAGTAAATAATAAATCAACTAAACAAAAGCCGACTTTAATTTATTGCCTCAGCGCTAATTAGAAACATCATTTGAGCAATAAACTTAAACACTTCCAGCAAATAATGCACGTGAAACCTTTCTCTCCTGTGTCTGGGCGTTTGTGGCCGCACTGCATTAAGCCCAGCTTCATCTGTGGCGGAATTTGCTCTCGCCAGGATGAATAATTGAAGGGGGAGCGGGATCCGAGGAGGCTGTAATTGAAGAGCCCTTGTCACCTCTGCTTTTATGTATGTTAGCGTAGAAGTCCATCAGCAGCTCCTTGATGGTGTATAAAACGAAGTGGCAGCCCCTCCAGCAGCAGGAGATACTGTATTCCATTAAAAAGGCCGCGTGCGTGTACGTGCCGCAGAGAGGGAAACTCTCAGGGCTAAAAGCCACTTGAAGTCTTCAGACCGATTGATCTGTATTCTCTCGTTATAATCCGTCTCATCATACTTGAGTTAATGAGGCGGGGGCGGGGGTGATCTGATGGTCCTTGACAAATTCATTAAGGAGGCTGCGGGACATTTTATTTGACTGTTAAACATCGTGTTTGTTTGGTTTAAGCAGTGCCAACATCAGCACGCCGCTGCCTGGAGCAATAGCGTTTTGTTAGCAAGGGCTTCTGTAAAAAGACCCTGGAAAGGGGACTGGGTGAGCAGGGGGGGTTTGGTCCTGCCTCGGCTGCTCCTGCCCCCTCCCTCTCGGTACCGCAGGGAGCTCGTTCTGGGGTAAATCCGGGCGCGTAGACACGGTACAAGCACCGAAGCGGCAGCGAGGGGTTGCTATCTAGATGTGCAAAGACTTTTTTTGTTTGTTGTTGTTCTTAAGAGAATGCTGTGCGTTTGTATTGACCTTAAAAAACAGCGTCAGAAGAAACAACTCGCCGTTATAGCAAGAAGTACACGAGTTTCTTACCGTGTTATGATGTAGCATGTAGATGCGTTTGCTTGCCTGGCCAGCTTGTCGAAGTGCCGTGCGTTACGTATTTCAGAGCTTTTTTGTTGGTTTTTTTTTTTTTTTTTTCCTTTCTGAATGGTGTATTTTAAAGTTTCCATAATATGTTACCGATACAAGGTGTAATTTTTAAGGTAAATCAAACTTTAATCAAATTGTCTTGAGGCTGTTGAAAGATTTCTGCCAAATCTACCTCTTTTTCTGTCCTTCTCCCCTCACTGAGAGGAGAGGGAAAAGTCAATGCAGGAACAGGTGCTCCTGAAAGGAGGGATAAGAAGTATTCTTATGGATAGTGTATGAAATATGGATGTGTGTGTACATGCTTTGTTCATGGCAGCTTTGTAGTGAGACCCAGCTAGTGTTCCACTGTTTTCTAGTAGCTGATTTCCTTTCTGTCCTTTTATTTAAGGGAAGCAGTTTTGAGGAAAACAGAATAATTAATCTGCTCGTGGAACCTAACATAGTAATATTTTTTTCCTGTAGATCGGTCTTCGAACATTCTCAGCTTTAAGTGCCTTGTAGGACTCTGCTTCCATTTATAGAAGAACAGTATGGGAAAAGAGCTAGTGCCCCTTGCCTGTCATTTTCATACATTCCTGCACTGCTGATGGAGCTTGAAATGCTGCAGGGAATGCATGGATTTGAAAAGAAATTATTCAGTAATGTGTGTTGCGTTTCTCCACGCCAAAACCAGGTTAATAGCTGCAGCACATGCTTCTGTGGGTTTGATAGATAAAATTCTGTTTACTTTTAGTAATATGCAGCATGTATCTTTCCTTGAAAATCATGGCTTGGCTTTACCCTCTGCCGATCTGTTCTGAGGACGATGTTTATGAAGTTAGTTGATAGCACACACTGGGGGAGAAAAGATGATTTCATTTCTACATATGCCATTAATGCATCTTGTCAGTTAAGAGCGTTGCATAAATCTTGTACTTTTTTCATGAAGACTGAACGCTATGGTAATTAAATAATTTATACATGTTTCTAAGCCTCCCCTAGCTTACGTTTATGGAGCAGGAAAGGGAAAGTACCTTGTTTTTACTTTACTGTTCAGTCTTAAAATGTGAATATGTTCATATTCTGGTGTTTAATCATGAGCAACCTGCAGCTGAAGGCTCTCCCAAATGCTTTGAATCTGGTATTAAAGGTAGCTGCTTCTCTTTATTCGTAATGACTAATGGTGACTTCTTTTAGCTGCAAGATGCTCTGGATACTAAATACTGTTTTGTAAGTTTGTCTTCAGTAGCTTTTAGGAAAAATTGGGTATGTGCACTAGAAAAGAACATTGCTAGTGCTATTGTAGCATTTTCTTCATAAAACTTCCTGTGGCCTTTTGTTTTGTTTGGATGCAGCTGGGGTGGGTGCATGATATTTTATCCAGCAGAAATACCAAATTCATGTGTGTTGGCTGGTCTTTATTTACAATAATTGATTAATTATGTTAATAACATCTGGTTTTTAAAGTATGACCATATGTAATATGCCAGGATTTTGTTAATTTGACCTCCAGTTGAATGCAGTAACACTTACTTGCTTGAGAAAAATGCGAGGTAGTCTGCAGAGATAATCTCTTTTCTGATTCTTAAAAATGCTGGAAGTCTAAATCAGCACTTCTTTTAAAAAATATTCCAAGCAAAGTCAGAATTCTGGAAATTTAAAAAAAAAATATTTAAATTTGCAGGTGTTTGGCAATAACTTTTCTTTTTAGTATGAGGTGCCTGATGATTGCTGTGTTTATTGTCTTAGATGTTCACATATCTCTGCATATGCATAAATAATCATGTCAACAAACAATAGCTTGCATGATTTTATTGGATAGATGATTATTTTAAAAATCAAAACCTTCATGTAGCTAGCCAGGATGAAACATATTTATAAGCTAACCTAGAATTCTCTGAAGTATACCCTTTAAAAATAACAGTTTCTAACTCTAAAGGTGAAAGTTTCTCATTTATATACTTACATTTTAAAAAGGGCTTTCTGAAATACCTCATATAGCAATATGAAATCCTGTGCTCCTCACCAACTTCTGTACAGGTTACAAACTTTCAGTGAGTTTCCACGAGTGCAATTTATAAAGCGAAAGGTGGGAGGAGGAGACAGAGGGGGCTCAATCTTCTCAATAGCGCTGGTGAACAGCGTGGAGTATGTCGAGTTGTTCACCCTCTCTCTCTTCCCCATATTATAAGATGATTTTGTATAGACTTTGTTTGGATCCAGTAGAAAAGGCATATGATTTTTATTTAATTTAAAAAATAAAAAAAAGTTTCCTGTTTGAACAGTTTTCTGATTGTTACCTTGTTGGAATATAATACAGTTTAAATATAGAGCTGCGTAGTTAGAGCCCTCTACTTTTCTGTGTATTGTACTTCATGGTATTAAATTTTTATCCTTTGAAAGTACTTTGTTGATGTAGAAGTAGCGTATTACAAGTTATAAAATCATTGCAGGGGTTTTGTTGCTACTTCTAATAAGAGAACCAAATCATAGCTATTTCTACTGTCTATCATGCTGTGCATATCTTATTTCAAAAAAACTTCTTCATGATAATATAGTGCTCCCTTTTTAGTTTTTGTATGAATTAGGTAAAACCTGTGTGCAAAATAGTTCAAGGTACCTTCTCCTGTAGCTGGGAAGAGGAAACTGTATTGGCTCCAATAATGCATAGAAGCCATCTGCATAGCTTAATTGAAATAATATTTGGTGATCTAAGGGATGGAAATTGTTCCTTTTCTTTAACCATCTGAAATAAAACTAGGATGTAAAACAGCTGTCTTGGCCTATGGAAATCAAGGTTCTGCCAGCCTGTTTCTTTTCTTCATTTTCTACTTCTATCTTCCTTTATTATCTTTGGATCCCAAGGAGTCTTTCTTATTTTCTAACTGGTTTTGTCTGCAACAAGGGCCTGGGTTGGTGGGTTTAAATAGACTTTGGATAGAGTGAAAAATCTTTGATCTATGGCTATGACTGCTTCCAAATGATTTGCTTGCTGGGACTGGACACTGTCCATGCCCTTTCACTTCACTATCAGATAGGCACACAAAAACGACTTGACATGCTACCAGATGCATAGTTAATCATTGCATTAGGTCTGTAAAGGGGTCCATCCAGACTCAATTAGGTCTACCATTTTTAACTAGTGTTCACTCTGTAGTTTATTTGGAGTGCAATATTAATTCTAACTGCTGTTCTGTTTATTTAGAAGAGCTTTAACACAGTTCTTATGTTTTTATTTTCAGGGAGTCGTCTCTGCATTTGTTCTCTTCTACGTGTCTTTAGAACAACTGATTGTTACGATACAACAATTATTATTGCAGTATGATATTGTCTGAAGCTTTAATGAAAAGGTTTTTTTTTCTTTTAATAATTCAGCTATTTTCCTTTCTTAATACCTATTTCTAAAAGTGCATTTATAATAAGCTAAATGCAGTGACTGGCATGTGTTGAAGTGGTGTTGAGAAAAAAAAAGAGCTTAAAAAAAAGCTTAGGGGCTTGGAACTGAAACTTTGAAAACCAACCACCAGCAGTTTTCCTATCATTTATTTACATAGGAGCTCATTCTTCTATCTGGCACTGCAAGGAAAGGATGGGGGTGGGGCAGGAGTTAGAAAGGTTCAGCTGTAGAGTAAAAAGCATCAGGTCAGTTATTGCTCTGAATCTTGCCTGAGATTTCCAGGAACAGTTTATATATTTACATTAAAAGTTGTTAACCTAACCATATTCATTCATATGCACTGAATGAATAAAGTATGTTGAAGAAAATGAACTTGCTTATGAAAGTAAGTTTCATAATAATGATGATAATAATAATAATAGTAGTAGAAGCAGTAGTTCGTAGAGGTAGCTAGTCCTTTCGTGGTATAAAGAAGCTTGAGTGTTCAAATTGTATAAATTGTTTTGATCACATATCCTGTTTATATTTTCCAGTAATGCTTATGTTGAGGATGCTAGGCCTATGGAAGCAGGAGCATAAAAGGACATAAAGCCATCACTGCTTGAAAATTGAATTACAACAAAGGAGCACTAATCAGAGTATTTTAAAATATTTTCATTTGGCTTTTTTTTTTTTTTTTCATTTTTATTATTTTGGATGAAAGGAGGAGCAAGGCATTCATGGCAGATTCAGTGGTTTTTGTTTTTTTTTTTTTAAATCTATATGTGGTTATGGAAACTTTTGCATTCAACTTCAGGATATAGTTCAACCTTCACTTTAGATCTGAGATTTTTTACTTTAGTTCTTTGCTTCATGGTTGTCAATATTCTTTGAAGGAAGGTAGATGCATTAAAATGTAACATTTTTTATTTGGTTGTAGTCAAAGGGATATTTGGATGTTGCTAATGGACTTCCAAGATAAAGGATGTATGACTACTACTCAGAAGTACTAGTTAGGGCTTTCCAGGGATTTTTAAATTATTTGTGCCTACCTGCTGCTCCGAAGTACAGGTGTGGGCATGTGTAGAATCCATTAATAATTAGTATTTATGCATGTAAATATGCAACGGAGAATAAGACTAATGCGAGAGTCCTTAAGAGGCGTAGGCAGGGAGCTTTTCCTTATTCGTCACCTATCTTGGAAGTTGATTCTAAATGGCATCTGAATGCCAGATCACCTTTGGAGGGGAATTGTTTGTATGTACTTTGTGGTGGGTTTCCAGAGTGCGAACTTGAAAGAAAGTGGGACTTGAAATGTGCGGTCATTTGCAAATTTATGTTTTATCTCCCTTCACTTGAAAATTTATGAGGAGAGTGACTTAGGGTGCTTGCGTTGTGTGTTCCAGGGCTTGCCCCCACTGATAACACCCTTGTTGGCGTGAAAGTGCAATGCAAATTATGACAGTTACAACCTTCTGTTTTGTTTAACCTGTCAGTGGATTTCCTGGCTCAGTGCTGAGGGCAATGGCGTGTTCAGCTAGTTCCATATTCACCTAAACTTAAAAGGTCAGGTTTCTACAGGCAAGCCTAGTCAAAGCCTAATTGATGAGGAGGGCAGGGGGACAGAATTTACTGTTCTGTTGGCTAGTTTCATATCGTTAGGTTGTCCTGAAAGCATCAGGCAGTCACAGCCCCTTTCATGTAAGTGCTGACCCTAGACAGGAGCTGACAATCAAAAGAGGCAGCCACAGGAACCAGTGCAAGTAGGCTATTGATTTTTCAGTTAGGTCTAAGTAGTTTGTAGTATGGGTAATGGGTGACAGAGGCAGGTATGTCATTATCAATGAGCTCCAGAACAGTAGCGACAGGCCCCTCTCATATTTCCTTCAGCACTGACAGTATGCATCCAGCAGTGGTCAATAAATCGCCCAACCTTTTACTGACAAGTGACTTGGAGGTGGGGGGTGGGAGTCAAAGAGCTAAACTTCCGTACTTGAACTTGACGTGGATGCGGAGCAGGCATCTCAACATCTGCATTCCTGGCTTGTCAGGAAGAGAGCCGAGGAGACTGCAGAGAACAGCAAAATGGTAGATGTGCAGCCGGGGAAGCTTAACTTTATTTTATGCCCTCTAGAAAGTCAAAGTTTTCCTTGAGATCAAGTAGAATAGCTTAAAAAGCCATCCTTCTGCATAAACGTGGTCTGGTTCAGTAGTTAATTTAGGTTACCATGGCAGGGTTTTGTTTTCACTTAAGTATTGCTCTGCATTTAATCAAGGTTATACTGCCATAGCAGTGCAACAATCACAGTCTGCCATTCAAAATCCACTTTTAATTCCCAGTTTCCGCTTCTTAAATTTCATATATGGAGACTATTTAAAGATATTGAAGCTTTCTTGTAAATCCAAAGTGCTAGCAATACAGTTTCTGTTCTGACTACCAACGCTGTTTTGGGTCAGTAGTGGAGTACCAATACTTTAGGAAGCTGAATCAAGTTTTTATTACTTGCTTTTTACTAGCTGTGGTTTCTGAATTTAATAGAGGTAGATCTAAATTTTAGTTTTACACTTAATTAAATTCTGAAAGATATTGGGAGAACGTAAAAATTTTAGTAAGTGGTAGTTGTCTTTTTTTTAAATATACTTGTATGGAAAGTCAGTTAAATGAACCTAAGTATCCTAATTGGAATCTCCTGAAGTTTTCTAATGTTACTTTATTTGAGGGATGTAAGCTATCTGCATTTCTCCAGAAGTTGGAATTCAGTCAGGTTTTATGCTGTGCACAGATGTTAACAAAATAGCATATGCTTATAATTAAAAAAAAATCTTTAGACAAATTGAAATAAAGCAGAAGAGTAAATGTTTTGAAAAACTTCCTTAAAATAACTCATTGCTATGGTATCTTGTTTAACAATGTAATGTTACACAGAACAGGGGTCTGAGACTGTGTATGCTGAATAGCTGCAAAGCATCATACGTGACTGAAACTTTTTTATCTGCCTGCAGCAGCTAAACTGTTTTCTTCGTGGCTGGCTCTTTCACTGCAAAAGCAATGTTGACACAGACTCGAGAAGTGATGTTGAAATTTATCACCGGATTATTAAATCCTTTAACGAATATTTGTATAAGCTAAAAACCTGAGTAGCTATATGTTTGAAGCGGTTCTAAAATTAATCGGTTATAAACAGCTATTTAAATATCTTTACATTGCCTGTTGAACAACACTTTGGAAGAGAGGCTGGATTGCTGTTTGTCTGGAGGAAAAAAAATTTCAATTGGTTGGATTGAAGGTGTGCTGGGTTGTTTGAGGCCTTTGGTATTTAATGGGAGTTTTTCCTCTGTCAGCAGCTACTCATTTGCTACCTCTTGTAGGGCCCTTTTTTTTTTTTTTTCTTTCCTGTTAAACTAGGTAAAAGGTACAGCCATGCAGTCTGAATCTTATCTTTTCTTATAAATGGATGCAGAATCTTTTACTGAATTTTTAGTTGCTAGCCTGCCTGTTGTGTTATTGCAGAAATGCAAAAAGGAGCTACAGAAAGGCGACAAATTAAATTTTCATGAAAGAAAACCCTAATCAGCAGTGACAGGGTAAGAGAAAGATGATTGCCACTTGGTCATTGTGGAGAGGCACTTAGACTTGGTGTCAGTGCTTCTGTTAATGATGACTAATGTCTTTCTCCGAGAAAACGCATGCTCAAACATAATGCTACAGTCCAGAGAAAGAACAGAGAGATAGGCACTATTAAGGAAAAAGGCTGAGAATCCTAAAACAAAAGCTCAGGTCTTCAGATGAAAAGGCTACAGTGTTTTTGCAATGCTAGAAAGCACAGCTGTAAAACTGTTCTTGTTTCACTCTTTAAGCAAAATAACAAGAATAGAAGACATATACACAGATATACACGTGTGTATTGTGTGTTACCTAGTATCTGCTGCTTTAATTAAAAAGAAGACAGTGATGGTACTGACATATAAGCCAGAAGTAAGCAGTCACGTTTTACTCCTGTTAATGAAGCTTCCTTTTTTAAAAAGAACAAAAGCTGCTGTGATATATTATTTCCTATGGACACTGCTATGTTCTGAATAAACCTTTCATAGTCAAATGTAAACTGACTCAAAAGACCTTTTCAAATCTTGAAGCTTTGGCTGTTAGGTATATTGGCAAAAAAGGGGTGGCATGTGTCATTTCTTCAGCTTTTCCCAAAGTGAGACCTTTCAGAAGGGCATTTGCAATGCTTGTCATATTTTTTCATATACATCTTATTGGCCTGACAAGTCTAGAGGACCATGAGAAAACAGATGTCATTGCATTCAGACAACACTAATTACTCTGGGATTTTTGCAGCCTCAGTGCTTGCATGTAACTGTCGATTATGACTGTTTATATGGCCTATCATGGGTACACGTTGCACATTCAGATGTTACCACTAGTCTTTGTGTTTCCTATTATCACACGATAAGATTTAAAAATCAGCAACAAGGACCACAACAAGGAAACATCTTAATGTGTGACGTTTATATGTTTAAAATGCATTTTGTTAAAGATTGCATTCACATTCATTACTAGAGTTAAGTGTTTTAGCATCTGTTTGCCAATTGTAGTGTAGCGCTTTAGCTGTCAGTTTTCATCATGGTTCTTTATGCTGCAGGCTTTACTTTTCTGCAATTGCATAAACACTACATGAAAAATGCCAATTGACCTAGCAGTTGTCAGAAATTTCCCGCGTCTAACCTTCATCCTGAACTGATAGATTTTTCTATGTGTCACAGTTTGCATTAGAAACCAACCGCTGTATTCTCTTACAAACTGCAGCGTTGATGTTTTCTTTGTTAAATTTTCTTAGTGACTCTGGCATTTCAGAATCTATTCTTCCCATGTAGCAATAACTGCCGCATGATTTTTAACACAAAGTTCAAACAATGGTCACGTCATGGCCTTACTTTGTATGTAATCTTAAAATTTGGTACACGTTTCCTAGACAGAGCAACCAATGTTAATCACAGATTGGAAAATAAAAGCCCCAATAATGTAACTTCACATGCTGATGAAGCAGAAATAGAAGCAGCTTTATCAAAGATGTATGATGAGATA
Organism: Thinocorus orbignyianus; assembly: GCA_013400375.1. Lineage (NCBI taxonomy): Eukaryota > Metazoa > Chordata > Aves > Ciconiiformes > Thinocoridae > Thinocorus > Thinocorus orbignyianus. The sequence continues at coordinate 716,943 of VXBW01001332.1, read as the reverse complement.
AAACTGCAGTCTCTGCTGTACAGTTATAGTAATTATGACTAATGAACCGTCCAGTCTGGATGAAATGGCATGCCCACAGGGACTGTGGCCAATCAGTTGTGACTTATGCAAACTGAACAAAACATTGATGATGTTCCAGATTCCGTATCTTAGCAGGAAGTGTGGTCTTTGTTTGGAACGGCAGCTTTGTCAAGTTACTTTCAAGCAGTTTTAGGAATAAACGGCATTAGTAAATAAAGTCCTAAGAGCTCGAGCTTGGCGAGGTTTTAAACGGGCATAAAGAATTACAATTTCCCATGATCAAATATACCTGAATAATAAAAACCTCTGTGTCAATGGCACATTCCTGGTGCAATATACTTCAGAGTTTTTCTGATCTTCTTGCTAATCTAAGTCATTGAAAGCAGATGTTGTGTTTTAATATGCCGAATAAAATGAAAGATCCAAAACCTGTGAATATGAGCATATATCTACTTAGGCTTACTGTGATATTTTATTATTTAACATATTTGCTTGAGACGTGATAATTCCGTTCTAATTTTGAAGCACTCTGCATTTTAATCCAGTCTGTAATCCTAAGTAATAGAAGACAGGTACTTCATAGCGTTAGTATCTGAAAGACAATTTCTTCCAGTAAGAAGGTTAATTCATACAGGCAACATAAAATGGAGTTTCAGTATGTTTTGAAAATACATAGACTAGCAGAGTGATAATTTTAAACCAGCTTCTTTTTATAAAGACAGTGTGTGTAGCTGTAAAAAAGAAAAAAAAATATCAAAATTCTGACTGCTGAAATGCGGGTTATATGGAAATTGCTGAAGTTAATTGTAGGATAGTAGCACAGCACAAACAAATACTTTTCTAAATATAAGTTTATGCTAAATTTTTTAGGCCCCGTCTGGAAGCAGTTGTGGTTCAGTTACGTGCAAATGTTTGAAGGATTTGGAAATAAAATGATCAATACGTTACAGATGTTAGCGATACGTTACGATCAATTTAGCATTTTGTCTGAACCTTTCCAGAAGGCTACAAAGAAAAATGACTTAAAAAATTAATTGCAAATGAGCTATGGGAAAAGTAAAAAAACCCCACACCAAACAACCTTAAAACATTTAGAACAAAGCTAAAGCGTTATTTGACAAAAAACGTTTTAGACTGTTGGGCTGTTTAAGAATGGTGTATGTTAGTCAGGAAGCTTCAAGAGACACTGATTCTTAAAGCACACCTGAAATGAATACATTGCTGTCAAAGAAATTGGCAATTAAAGACTGGTTTACCTGAAATCTGAGGTCACTACTGGCCTTTTGTATTGCTTGATAGAAAGACAGTTAATGATTTTTCGGAAACAGTTTTTAAAGTAATACGTGTTTTTCTTTTCCTGAAATGGAGGGAATCACAAGCAATGAATCACAATATCTCCAGTATTTGTCATCTTTTATTCTGAACAGACTTCAAAGTGCTTTTGGATGTGGATTCTAGTAGATTTTTAAGTAAAAAATTTCTATTAATCCAGTGTCTTTAGACATATGACTAAGTTATTTAACCAAATCTATTTGAAAAAAACAAAACAACAAAACACAACCAAACAAACATGAAACCCCCCCCAAGTCCCCAAACCATACAAGTTCATCCACACTAGAAATTACCTTACCACTTCCATTATTTCTGTTTTGGAAATGTCCAGATATACTGCAAGGGGCCTACTAAGAGTCAGAATCCCTTCCTTTGTAGCTTGCAAGAAAGCTTATTGTATTAAATATTGCAAATGTGAAAATATTGTATGCAATTCAGAGTATAATGTTAATGTAAAGAGAGCTGGTAAGTAAACTCCTCTGAAAATTGACTATATTTTGGCTATGCTAAATAATTAAGGGTAAGATCTTTTGGCAGTCTTAAGTACAAGTCTCTTATACAATGTCATTTCAGAATCAATAGGGTGCAATGTATTATGTACATTATTTAATTTTACTGCATGGAAGGTTGCATTGCAGTCAATTTTATTTAATGATTGTATCAGGATTGTGCCGATGAAGTCAGGACTGAATTTGCTAGATGATGTACAAATGTACAAAGCTCATTCTTCCAAGGAGTTATTATTTAAAAGTAATGGACAAAGGTTATATATATGTACACACACACCTATATATATATATGTATATATATACATACAAATATATATATATGTATGTTATATGAATTTTTCAAATTTGTATTTATCTGTATTAAGATGAAGCAATAGCTTTTAGGTTGTGTTTTTTACGAAGCCTCAGTGTATAATTCTGCCTTTTTCTTATTAAATAGTTGGTAATATTCTTATAAATTCATGCCTGCATGGAACAGCTTTTAGCTTATTTGGGACATCCTTTGTTTTCAACAAATTGTGTTTCTAAGTAACATACAATGTGGAGTTGTAGATATTCAGTGTATGTATACATTAGGTAAATTAAAATTGAGGAGCGTTGAATTTCAGGGATTTAATTATATCTTCATGTCGCTGAGTGTATTTGTGTCCATACATAAGATACCTTGTAAATTGTTAGTTGTATTTGATAGCCATCTTTTTATGCAGGACTGGCTTAATCTATTTTTGTTCCTGTTTAGGAAGAGTAAACTGTGGTTAGTATTTGATATTGGAGAGCTGGTATTCTGTGCTAACTGTGGAATTTGCATCATGAAACAGCAAAGTTCAAAGATGGGTTTATTGAGAACTGATTCTCACGTAAACTCAGAATTGTATAGGCTGCTTACATCTCGAAACTTGTCAATTATTTTTGATGTCTTCTTACCTACCATAAATTATATTGACAATATGTGGCAATTTGAGGACTGGTTATAAACTTTAGGTCTGTGCTGGTTTAAATAGATTTTACTTATGTCTTCTGCTCCTTAATCTTGCAGTGAAATATGTTTTCTGTTGTTTTGGCACGTTATGCTGATCAGATGGTGTGATGACCTGCATTCTGAGGGAAAAAAAAAAAAGGATATTTTTGTGGAAATGTGTTTTGAAAGAACCTCTTTCCAAAGAGACCCCTTGACTGATTTCTATTCTCTTCTAATGGACGAGCACAAGAATTTTTCACTGATGGGAAAATTGCTTCCTCCTATTATTCAGAATATTCTTCTGAATGTTCTTCCTGCCGTTTCATTTTCTCATTTGAATTAAGTCAAGGCAAACAATGAGGTACCTGCTTAGTGGCCCTTCTCCCTGCATCTGCTACCTAGTAGGCAGAATGGAAACCTTCAGTTTCCCCCTATTGTACTGGGTTTGGGTTCTAGTAAATGTGAGCTGGCTGCACTCTCCCATATTGGAATGGAAACCTGAAATGTGAGTTCTTTGAGCTGCTGGGAATGTTCTCTGCCTCAGTCTCTTGGTGGGTAAAAAATGTCTATCAACTTTTGACTAAGATACATTTTGGTTAATGATTTCAGATGTTTTCTGTGTGTTAGGGATTCTAGAATTAGAACTGTAGCGTATTTTTCCATGGGCTTTCATGTTAGAGTATGCATGCTGACTGCTGTTTATGGCTGTAGGAATAAATCAATCTTGTGATTTGGGAGACAATTTGAAACAGAAAATTATTTTTCAGTGCAAGTGAGATCAACTGTTTGGCTGCTTTAGCATTTTTTGATGTGTAATGACTATTAGGAAAGAGCGTTGGTCAGACCATCATGTGCTGGTCTACTTTATCCATCTGAAATATATCTGTAATTAGTTTGCTGCTTGAGGCAGGTGTAGGAAAAACTGGTGAAAGTGGGATTGTGTTGGCTTTGTCTTAGATTTTCCTTGTAACACAGTATCTTCAGTTTCCTATTTAGGGAAGACTTATTTGCAAAGTTCTGGCAATGCTGAGGGAACCTTTAAAGGATTTAAGATTAGCCTCCCACTACCCTTGGGCTAATCTTACCTGTGCTGATCTAAATCCACAGTAACTCACAGTAACTGAGTTGTATTACGTTACTGTAAAACAAAGAAGAGCCTAGCAGAGTCAGAAAGAAGCCATTTTCCTACTATGTCAATTTTGAGATTTATTTTTCCTGCTACCTGTGAAATAAGGTTAAAGTTTCAAAAAATGTATGTGAACTAGTGGCATTTAAAAAAAGAAGAGAAACAGTAAATTTAAATATTTTGTTTTATTTTGACCTCTTGGCTTTAAATATCAATCACCTAGCACTTTTGAGGTGTGTGAGGATAATAGAAAGCAATGATGAATAACCTCCAAAATTTAACTAAACAGTCAAAACAAAGGCATTTTTTGAATCAAAATGCTTGTTTTGTTTGACAACATAAACATTTCATTCTTTTTAAAAACTACTTTCAAACTTTTCCTCCACACAGTGTTGAGCTTCACTAATAAACAGGAATATTTCTTGTGAGCAATTTTTACTTGAATTGATCTACAACAATTTGATTGATATACAATTTCAATAGTGAATCGATACATATGTGTCAATGAAAATTATAATTCTGAATTTTTTTACTATCTCTACACTTCAGCACTTGTACGTAGTGTTATAGGTATTTGTTTTTCAAGAGTATCTGCCAAGACAATTGTAGATGCTGTTGTGTTACTTGTTGGAGTCTGGCTTCTAGACATTTTTGTTTTCTGACTCCTACATCTCTTTCATTTTTTCTAGGTACTATATTTAACCTTAAATGTTTTTTATTACTCTTTGTTGTAAAACAAATCTTAAGATCCTATATTCTCTTGTTGCTTGTAGGTAAGTACTGCTCTGTTATTTTTTCTCTAAACCTAAAGGAATAAAGTAAATATCACTCCCAATGTATAATATTAATGTATAATATTAATCTGAGAATTTTGTCCTGCACTGGAGAAAATAAAGAATTAGAGATAAGTAAGAGGTGAATGCTATGTAGGTATAAATACTCTGTAGATTTAAACACGCTGCATGGCAACTCTAGGTCTCTTTTGAGGTAGTCATGAAAACTTAAATTGTGTGCCTCATATATTTAAGGCCAGTGAGCCTATATGATTTTATTAATGTGCTATAAATCTTATATTCGCGAGCAGTGTTTACTACTGTGCAGTATATTTGAAAGAAAATTTATACCTTGCTGTAGAAGGAAGGTATGCTGCCAGAGAAAAAATAAAAGGGTGGATCTCAAACATTTTTCCAAATCTGACAAGTATTTGCAAAGAATTTACTCCTGTAAATTTCTGCTGAGAGCAAAGGATGCATACTCTGGTCTCAATTTTAATAAAATCCATAAATATTTATTTATGTATACACAGGTAAAACAAGGACATGTCTTTTGTCATTGTCTATACACAAGAACCTTGTGTGTGTATATGACACACTTTGAATCATGGGATGAGCTTTTAATTCTGGTTTTAAAGTGGATCATTCTTCATTTTAGAGTAGCACCTAGAAGGCCTTACTGGAGACCCTGGCCACTTTTCTGAAGGAATAGTGATTTTTTTCAGCGAGGCACATCTTGGTAATCTTTGGCTACGTGCATTTTTCCCTGCTTATCCCCTTTCTTCTGAACCCCACAGTATTCCCTAGGCAAAATGCACAGGTTGTTACACTAGCTCAACAGATAAGTTAGGATGAGTCACAGAAACTTAAGACAGGTCATTTCTCACTTGCAAGATTGGTTTGATCTTCTTTTGGTAAATGACTTGTGTTTTCCTCCTTTATAGCACCTGGGGAAGCTTGCTCTTTGGTCTCTAGGGAATGGCTGGATGTTACTGCAGCTGTGATTCACTCCAGTAGTGAAGCTGCCTGCTTGGAAGTTACTTGCCTAATGCTGTTGAGAGGGCAGTGGTTATTTAACCAAGGAAACATTTTTTATATTGTGTGGGTGCATTGTAGATTGCACAGAAAAATACAGTTAATGTACCATGCGTAACCTTCCATGCCCCTTAAGCTTGCACTTCCACCTTGCAGTGGCTAAAATATTAGTCAGCAATACAAAACAGATAGGCTGAATGCCTTAAGAGCTGTTAAAAATTTTGTTACGCCTTTTATGCTTTTATACTCTTTATAATTAAATATCATGCCATTTTAAAAGAAGGCATATGTACTTTACTGTGCAGTCTTCAATTCCACAGGTAGCAACAAAAGCATTCCTTATAACGGAGAGGGACACACAATTGAAGAAAAGATTGTGGAATGTGTGAAAATTCTACACCCTGACATACTTATCACTGAACTTACTCTTGTATATACTTGATTACATAATAGTTTTTTGATGTGTAGTGTTAGAGGTTATCTCCCTAATTATTATTGTGAATATTTAAATAATTTAAATAGTCTTAGTAGCAGGAGATCTCTTATTTTCTTTTTTTTTTTTTTTTGAAATTAGTGGCCCATAGCATATTTTTATTGTCCTTCCTGCACCCTTCAAAAACATCTTAATGAAAAAGTATTTCATTTGCCATGTTCTGTCAGCATGGAAAGTTGCTGTAACTGGTGAGAAAGAACTAAATGGGACGTTATACAACTCCAAGCTATTTGGGCTTCCCTGTTTTGTTTGTGTGATATTGTGTGTGGGTTGTAAAATTCAACTTACAACTAGATATTTGCTCAGGTAGCTCAGAGCAAGTTTGGTCTGAGCTACTGTGGTCCTTCCCTTCCTACTCTGAGTCTGCCATTGTACCAGCTCTGCAGTGCACATGTTGAGCCATTTTGGCAGGCTGATCCATTTGAAAAAGAAAATCTTCCACCCTAACAGAGCCAGTTTTCAGCTGGCTGAGCTCCCTGAAATAGTTTTCTGTACCTGATGTTTGTGCTAGTGCAAGATACGTTTGAAGAGATGTTCAAATGTAGGTGATGTTTAGACATGGCGTGTGGTACTGCAGCAGCTTGGATTTATGTTTGCTAAAATAGCTGTGAAAACAGTGCTCTCGGTCAGCTTTTTAGAGGGATTGTTCTTTTGTGCATCCGTGGGATTGTAGCAAGAGGTACAGTTTTTTCAACTGGAAAGGTAATGACTTTTTTCACCCCAGGCATTTTGTAGATGTGAGGGTTTGGCTATCAATATATTTATTTTTTTTTTGTATTGACTTATGTTACAAATGATCATGAGGATCTTTCATGTTTGGATATACACTCTTCCGTTTTGCTGCATTCCTGTTAGCTTTCCTGAGTAGCCCTAGTTATTAAAAGATTATTCTTCTTCTGACCCCTGTGACACAAGCTTTCAACCCCTGCAGCTTTTGGACATGTTTTGTCACCCTTTGGATACTCTGGAGAACATGGAGGAGAACTGGGGCATGCACTAATGTGCCCTACTACCCTAGTTTACAGGTTTATTTTGCTCCTAGGAGAGCAATGCCTTGGTGGATCCTGTTATCCTAAAATCATCCTTAACTCAATCCAGGCTGGGATAAAATAGAAGTAAAAGCATTTCTTTACAACGTTCAGAATGGAAAGAACAGTTAAGTACGTGTATAAAAATAGAGGTGAAGAAACAAAATAGAAGATCCCACATGCACAGAGATTAAGTCTGAAAGATTCAGGGATGTAGTCTCTCGATTGACTGCGACTTAAGGCATAGGGCATGGAAAAAGTGAGAATCATTACTACATATACGTATGCCAGGAAATCATCTCTAGCAAATC
>VXBW01001332.1:624357-704357 GCA_013400375.1 Thinocorus orbignyianus | reverse complement strand
GAAGCATTTGTGACTTTTCAATAAATCACAGTCATATCATTTGCTGCAGACAGAAAAATACCATGACATTTTTTGATAAATTAGTGATTGTTGTGTGACTGTAAGTAGGAGTCACCATGTCAGCATAAGTTTTGTTTGTTTGGTTGTTTTTTTGTTTTTTTTTTGTAGGTGTGGGGATATAGAATATTCATGGCAAAAAGTATGGTGGAACAGTTACATGTTTTAAGTGTTACAGGACTAAGTATGTATCTAACAATAAAAGAGTACAGGCTGGTTTGTTTATTTGTATTTTTTTTCAGTGTGTTCATTGTATTTGTAATTTTGTGGAATGGTGGCATATTGGAAAGCTAGTATGACAGTTTTGCAAGTTCTGTTTAGATTAAGGTGAACATTTTAGTTTCTTTTTGTGTTTTTGTTTGTTTGTTTGTTTGTTTGGGTTTTTTTTTTAGTATGAAAACAAGGTGAATGAATCTATTCTCTTTCCCTCTAGATTCTGTCAAAAACAAGTGGTACTTGGTGCTCTTTATTCAGTGTTAATTTCCCAATCTCTTTCTTTGTATGTATTTTATACTCAATTTATTTGCCTTTATTCTCAGCTACAATACTGGAATTAATTTAGACGTTTAATTTTGCACCTAAAGGTGGCCTTATGTTGAAATCATGGATGCTTTCTGCATTAGAGAAGTTACCTACTTTGGTAAATATAAATATTTTATAAAAAATAGACAATCCAGAGGCACTTGGATTTGCCACTTATTTTCTAATTGTCACTAAAGAATGCAGCTACATTGAAGTATGACTTTTATGACATTAGAATTTGTCCGGCTGGGGGTGATTTTATATACCAAAGATGTGTGATACTTATAGTTGGATGTTTCTTGGAAATTATTATGAAATTTTACTCAATCAAAACTAGCCTAGTTGTTTCTTCTGTGGCTTATTCATATAGCTAGCAGAAAGAAGCCATGCTTCTTTCTATATAGCTAGCAGAAAGAACACCCATACAGTTGCAAAGAGAAGATGTTTTTCCTAGAAACATGGAATAGAACCACAGAATTGCCTAAGTTGGAATGAATCTTTCAGATCTTCTTGTCCAACTATCAACCTAACACTTTACAAAAACTAGTGCTAAACAATATGTCTAAGTGCTATGTCTACCCATCTGTTCAATACCGCCAGGGATGGTTACTCAACCACATCCTTGGGCAGCCCATTCCAATGCTTAATAACCCTTTCAGTTTAAAAATTTTTCTTAATAGCCAGTCTAAATCTTCCCTGGTGCAACTTGAGGCTGTTTCCTCTGGTCCTATTGCTTATCACTTGGGAGAAGAGACCGACTCCTGCCTCTTTACAACCTCCTTTCAGGTAGTTGTAGAAAGCAATAAGGTCTCCCCATCAGCGTCCTCTTCTCTAGGCTAAACAACCCAAGTTCCCTCAGCTGCTCCTTGTAAGACTTGTTCTCTAGAACCCTCACCAGCTTGGTTGCCCTTCAGAGGCACAAAAGAAGGCAGCAGTCCCTGAAACTGAGAGGAGGATTCCACCACTGCTTCAGTGCAAATGGAATCTGGTACAGAATCACTGAACTCAAGAGAAGTGACCTGGCGGGAAATTACCTTTTCTTCCTTGGATTTTTAGAAGGAATTCCATGAGCCAGCTATCTCTGGGGCCATAGCAATGTTAGCAGCAAGAGAGAAGAGGCAGCGGGACAATACAGTTTGGAGAAGGCCAGGCTGTCCTAGTGGCAGCCAACTGCCATGGAGCAATAACCATAGGCTGTGACCTCAGTCCAGTGGTAACAGGTGAATCAGGATTTTAATCAAGATCCTTGAAATGGGTTGGAAATGTATATGGAATGTGTTGTAATAAGACTAATGGAAGCAGAAAGTTCAACTCTTTCAGATTTAAATCACCGTATTATCGAGAATGCTGTCCTTTGGGCACAAAGTGCCTGGTGTTAAAATAGTTTGAGGATATATTGTCAACTGACACTTAATTCCTACTAATTTTTTAATATAATATTTATGTCTTTTTTGTTAAAAATACATACATGTATTTCTTGTTTGGGGAATGATCACAATTATTCTTTTGGCAGTTTTGACATCCTTCTAGATATGTTTGATGCAACATAATTTACATTGTTTCTGGATTGGTTTTCAAACACAGATCTCAAAGCCAAAGATTCCTGCTCCAGATAACGCAATTTCATTGATATCTTTACTTTATGTAAAAGTCAGTTTTTTCTTCTAACTTTATGTTGTAGTTTTAAAGCTGCTTCTTCCCATGTTCCTGGGCAAAAATTGTGACTTTGACCGTTTTTTCCCCCTTTTCATAATGCTCATAGGATAGCAGTTGGACATTGCGGGTATGATGCTTTCTCCTGGAGAAAGGAAAGTCATTAATGTATAAATATTAAATTGTTGCTGGCTCTGTGAAATCACCCAGAAATTTATTCTTGTACCCCTATTGCAGGGTTATATGATCTGTATGGCTGCAGGTATACCAATGCTATTTAGAAACTGCTTTTAATTATGGTTATTAAATGTAATAATTTCCTAGTATACCTTTGTGTATCTTGCATTTAAACAACTGTGCAGAGGTGCTTTTCCTTCCCTGTGGAAAGTTTTCAGACAGTTAATAATTGGAAAGTAAGAGTTAAGTTGTACTTTTTTTTTAAGTATGGTGGGGTTTTTTTCCTTGACAGATTTACATTTTTAATTCTGACCAAATCTTACTTTCAAATCTTTTGGATACTCTTTGGCCTTGCATTTTGAACCTAGATATAACTAGTTTGTACTGCTAGAAAATTCTTACAGGAGACTTGATTGAAGGATTTTGATAAAGTAGTCAAAAACTAGTTAGATTCATTTCTTTCCTTGGCCTGTGATTTTTGCATTTTAGCATTATGGAGTTGGGAAATCAGTGTAAGAGCATTAGCATTCATCTAAAACTGAAGTAGTTTGGTTTTTTTTTTTTCTGTTTGCTTTTAAAGAGATTCCAGTGTTAATTTCCTGAACTGTTTGTAAGGCTGCAGTATATTTTGATTTATTTTGGTTGGTTTATTTTATATTTACTGCCAAATGGCATGTTCATAAAATACAAAATCATACAACGTAATGTCTCTGCTAATTCTCTTGGCATACTCAATCTAAATTACTTTAAGCAACTCTATCTGCCATTTTTGAAAAGAACTGAATAATTACTGAACTGAATTCCAACAATATGCACAGCTTTGATGGAAAGAAGCATAGATAAAGCATATGTTTACATGACTTACACAATAAATGGTTTCCTTATACAGTTTGCAAATAGTGATTATAATTTCATGTTAATAAGATGCAGGAAAATGTGCTGAAGGAATAGTGCTTTGCTGCTTTTGTCACAGTTTCATCAAACTGATTTTGTCAGCACTGGAGCATAACCCTTGCCACATCAGTTTGAGTGCTCATTAGGCAGCCGATTTGTCTGAATCCTCATTAAATTGATTAACTCATTTACTTATGGATGATGACATGTTATGTGGTACGGGAATGGTGGTTAGAGACTAGAATCAAGACCTGTGTTGACTTGCTTAGTCTTCAGTTGTTCATTTATTTCTGCAATAAATTGCTGCATTGAATTACTATAGCATCAGTGATTTACATTTTGCAAAAGTGTGGCGTCAGCGGAAGGGTTGAACTTATACTGTGTAAACTTACACCTCTGTCGGTGAACTACAGACAGCAATTTAGAAGTTTCTTATGTTTATAGCTTGCTCTAAATTCCCTATTTATTTCACCTGGGCACTAAACTTTCTCATAAAGAATATAAAAGGTTCTCTTGCATACCTGTTTTAATGTAAATTAAGTAACAAAAGGGAAACAAGTAGAAATCCTCTTCAGTTATACAGTCAGAAGAGGGGCATGTCATTAAAAAAATGGTTTTCTGAAAGATAGTTTTCAGAAAAATGATCAAAATGAAAATTTGATTTAGATCAAATTCTAGGTATGTACATAGCCTAGAAACCTGTAATTTTAAAATTTGTTATGTTGGGATGCTTCCAGTATTTTAAGGTGCTACCTGGAAGGACTGACTGTGTGCAAGTCATGCTGAAATTTGAGTTTTGGATGCCAATGACGGTTCTGGTCTTCATATGTGAAACTAGAAAAGAAAGCTTAAGCATATGGATTTTAGCAAATAACATTTTTGGTCTAATTCAGTGACTCTACAATGAGTTATTAAGCAAGCATATTAACTCGTTTATGTATTTTTGAATCAAGCTTGAATGTAGCTTGGGATAATTCGAAAAGTAGTTGAGTACTTCAAGCATGATGAAGATGAAGAAACCTGAATTCTTCAGTGGTGGAATATTTATTTCAGTGAGGATTGGATTTGCTTATTCCAGGGCTGAACATGTCATGAACAAAGACAAAGTAGTGTCTTAATGTCCTGTGCTTTGAAGAGGCTAAATGCTTTTTGTATTACTAGGGTGCAATACAACCCTAGTCATGGACTGTGACAGTGTCAGAGAGTGATAGTTTGCAAACACAGGCCAGAGATCTTCCTCTCTAAATGCAGAACTGGAAGCAGCAGATAGCTACAAGTTGGCCAAACAAGACATTTTCAAAAATGAAGGAAGAGATTGTCAACATGAAACCAGCAGCTATCTATATCAGCAAGCTATTGGAGCTTTTGTAGGCATGGCATCAAAGGAATGCTTTAAGACAGTTTCTAGAGAAGATGCAAAGGAAAGCTTCAGATATTAATGAATGGCTTCTTTTAAGACATAGAGAGATGGAAGAAACTGGAGAGGTGCATAACTGGAAACCAGAATTAGTCATATGTAGAGACTGATCTGATTGGAGTCAAGATTTTCCTAAGGTCAGGTTTTAGAGGCATTCCTTGCTGATAGTACTGGCTTAAGCAGTCCTCTGGTGCCATCGTATCACCTTGTTCCCCTCCCTTCCCCAGGTGTTCCTGGGAAAGTGTCAGTTCCAGCTTAACACGTGCCTATGAACATACTGCTGTTAGAACAGAGGGTTTGGGGTAACAGTAGAAAGTGACTTAGGATAGATGAGATGAGGTGGAACATGAGCTGGGCTGCCACCTGTAAAAGTGCTTGTGAAACTGCAGGTTGCATGGAAGATGACAGAGCATGCTTTGCTTTAATGTAAAAGAGAGTCGTTACTTCATTTTCTAAATCATTAGTGTATATATATACTGTAACACTTAATGTCGCAAGTTTCTATGGTAATAAAAATTATTGTCGCCCAGAGTCAATCTTGTTTGAATAACAGTTCTCAGGTTTCTTAGAAGTTTAACACTAAGTTTTTGTGGAATTGAGATGAAATAAAACATGGGAAAATACCTTTTTACTGTAATAGTTGCATGGTATTTGTTGTTATATTTTTTATCCTGATACGCAATTTTGTTGCAGAGCTAGTCAAACTGGTCTTTTTTTCATTGAGGTAATGACCAAAGTGCAAGTGAAGTTTTTTCCAGGGGAATACAAAAACAATAAAGAAAATCTTACTCCCTTTCTGTAAAAGGGATTACTGTTGCTGGATTGGATAGAGATAGAATTTCACCCATCTTTTTATTTTTTGGAAGAAACAACTCCAAACGTGTCTCATTTGGGAACTTTATTTTACTAAATTGACTTTTTTTTTGGAAAAATGTCAGTTGTTTCAGGTCACTAAGATACGCTTGTATTTGGAGTGGTAAGTAGAGTTCACAAAACCAAGTTCTGGAACTCTTTATTTCCACTAGTGTTTCTGTATGATCGCTTTAGGATCATAGAATATTTGCAAAGTGCATGTGGAACACAGTTAATATTCAAACGGGAAGCTGGTGATCAGAGTTAAATTACTGGGCTCTAAATTTTTCTACATCCACCTATTTTCCCTCTTCACTTGCTCTGACAGTTATAGACCGCTTCTCTAATGGGGCTTGCATTTGAAGATAAGCCTGCATGTAAACAAATTAACTTTTCTTAAATGGAGAGCCATTTCATCTGCAATAATGTACCAATTCATAAACTATCAGAAGCATATTTAAAAAAAAAATAAGATAAACGACCCATTGTATAACACTTACTATTAGGCAGACTAGATGTCCCTGTGTTCTGGGAGATAAGGTTCTTGTATTATTACACCCTAATAAAATGAGTTAATGTTTTAGTATCAGAGATAAAAGGACAGTTGGATATATTTAATAACCAAACTGAGAAACACTTAATTTTAGTTGTCTGTAGCAATATAACACAAATTCCCCTGTAAAACAAATTGCACTTTTGGAATATACTTTAATGTGCATTCGACAAAGGAGAAAATGAGGTGATTGAAGTTCAATTTGTAGCATGTTATTAACCATTTCCGCTTGACTAGATGCGTAAAAGGATAATGGATGAGGGTTTTATTATTGCCTTTCTGCTAAAATGAAGTGGTGTAAAAGATAAGGTGATGAAATTAATGAACATAAGGAAAAGGCGTAATCAATCAAACTCCAACAGGGAGATGAGATGACAGTACTTAAGATTTGCAAGGATACATGTTTTTAAAAGTGGATTTTATCAACACCAACATTTTGTTTGGGGGCAATACTGAGAAGCAGACACTTCCTGATTTTAGTTATTTTTCAGTAGGTTCTTTATGCTACTGTGTATTTGAAATGTCAGCAATTAGTATAACAGATCAAAGTCGGTAAGTCTATTTTTTATTTAAAATCCACATTTTAAACAACCTGTGAAATTGTTAAACGAGGACAAACAAATACAACTTTTGTCAAGCAGGAACAATGTTTGATTGATCAGCTTGTAAGTTCTTCACTGGTGTAACACTCTCAGATATGTCTGAATTATTTACTTTTGGTCTTTGTGCTACTGCTTCAAGTTTTGCATCCTGATCATTTGAGTAGCTAGTTTTCATGTACTCAAGGAAAAATAAGGAATGCTTTCTGTGTCCTGTGATAAGTGCTCAGTGATCAAACTCCACAAAGTTTCAACTTCCAACTCCTTGAGTAGAAAATTGATTACCTTGTGGAGATAAATCTGCAGAAGTTTCTAGCTGTAACTGTGTTCCTCCTTGTAGGGTGTGGTATTTTGGTATTTCAGATCTCAAATGCAGTACTTCTTTTCTCTGGCACATATCTTAAAATTGTACTTGAATATCTGTGTTGCTAAGATGTTATGGAGAGAATTGATTATAGACATTTTTGATATTCACTCATGTCATATTCCAAATTGTTCAAATTACTTGCAAATACTCCAGCTGCAGTTACTCATGGATAAGACTAACCTAAAGGTGGGTCTTCTATCTTCAAGTACGCTATTTTTATAAAAGAACATTGAGTTACAAACTAAATTCTCACTTAAGAACTGAGAATGCCTCTGCAAAATCAGTTGTTCATGTGCCTTCAAATCCCTGTTTTTAAAAAAACATTTTCAAAATGCGGAGCTGACTGGGAATGGAGCTACTACCCAGTTAGGGTTTTTTCCTGCTTAAAAGATTTAAGAAGGGCTCCCACATCATTCCTTCAAATGCAGTTAATTTACTTGGTAAGAATTTCCTATAAAAGTGCTGCCTTAAGTTAGTTTTGTAAAGGAAATATGCATGAACAGGATAAATTGTATTTTCTTGAGGAACTGTTAGTTCTTGGCAGCATTTTGGGCAGGATGGATAGGATATTGCTATGAGGTTAGGTTTGTCTAAAAAAATCAGTTTAAAATACTTTTTTCCCTTTTGACTTCAGCATTTATGAAACACTGTTACATATTGGCTGGAACCCAGTGCTTTGTAAATACTCCCACATTAGACTTGACTTTTTCTGGCTCTTAGGAAAACTTCCAGTTGTGCAAAACAGCATTGTGGATTTGTAAGATAAATGCATAACACAGCCAGATTACAGTTCTTCACAAGAGCTGATATTTTCACGTAGACTTACTGCCCTCGCTCCTCCTGTCATCTGCAGAGTTCTTTGATAGGCTATTTTTTATTGGGCCCTCAGGAGTAGCAAGTTTTAGATTTAATACCCCAAGGGGAATGGCAAGGCAAATCATGTTGTTGGATCAATTGTTCAGCTATCCCCAGACTGCTGTTTGTGTATCTGTTACACTTGAATCACATTTCCAAGCCTTTCTTATCAATCATGTGGGTTAGAAATGCAGTTTAATTTTCTATTGCATTTTTAAACTGAAAAAAGGGTTATGTTCTTGTTTGGTTACCCTAGAATCTTAAATGTGGTTCTAGACCTCACATTAGCTGTGCCCATTGCTTGTTTAACCTTGGAAAAGGGTCTGTACTTGTAGGAATGCTTTAAAGCTGAATTTAAATTACTTTATTTTACCATCTACTGAGATGAAAACCAGCAGTTATTGTATAAAACCTTGTATTCACATAGCTTTTTATTCTTTAAAATCACTTGATAAGTATTAGTTAGTCAAATTATTTCAATAGATATCTTAAATGAAGAGATTCTCCATTGCAGCCATAGCAAAACCTTTGCCACTGACTGATTATAGTCAGTTCCTTTACCTGAGAAATTATTCTGCTTTTACAGAAAGGTAAGATAGGAATACAGATACAGAATATGTGGTATATTCATGTGGGTCTTGATTAAAAAAAGTGCATGTGGGGGACATGTCCTTTGATAGCTAAGAACGATCTCTCTACGTTACTATCATACCTGTATTCTGCTTTGGTAAATGAACTAGCAGCGAGTAGAGATGTGCTTGAGCAGTGAAGGGTTTGCTAGCGGCACTTTGCTATCTTCTGTACCAACTTCTGAGAGCAGGAGGGAGAATTTCTGTAGCATTAAGTACCATGCAGTCCTGAGCTACGGGGCAGCCACCAGGCATCCCAAAGAGCAGCAACTCCTGCAGTTGCTCCAGTTCACTCAAAGGGGATTTGGTTCCTGCAGCAGTCTAGAGTCTGTACAGCACAAAGGTGGCATTAAGCCATTTTTACATTCCCATCCCTTTTCAAGCTGCACCTTCTGTGCCATATCTCTCATAAAACATAGCACAGAATCCTTTAATGTAAACTGTGGGATTGGCAGCTCTGGAGTCTGACTTTTCTCTTTGCCTTCAAGAGGCACATCTGTTCTTCTGTGTATGGGCTTGGTTCCCATTAATGAGCTGATCAGATGCAGTCTTTCATGATGACTGGTACTCTAGCTTCCTGCCAGATGTGTGGGGGTGTTTTTTGTTTTTGTTTTGTTTCTGATGAAGGAATATGAAGGTCAGCTTACAGGTCATCAATAAAAAAAATTCCTTCTTTTTGGCACTGCAGCTTACTTTTTCATTGCCTGTTTGCTTTCTTCTCCTCACCTGTCTTCTGCAAGATCAGATGAAAATGGCAGACACTGAACAACTGCTGGTGCTGTGGGATTAGTTCCCTTCTTTCTTGCTTGTAGTTGCTGCTTCAGCTTGCACGTGTTCTGGCTGGTTAGACCTTTGCTGGATATAGAGAAATGCAGCTGGTGGGAGAAGTCATGTCCTGAAAGTGGTGAAATAGGCAGGTTCAGGGCACAGCAGTGGGAAACCCAACATGACTTCTGATTTGCTGTTCAAAATATGACTTTGAAGAGGCAGTTACAGCAGTTTTTTCTTAAGAAAACCCTCAATGACTAAATACTGCAAAGCAAAGCAAACTTCTACATTGTTTTCTGGGCTCTGCTTTTAAGATACATGCTCCTGTATATTACCTTTCATCATATCTAGTTATACTGCTGTAGATATGAACTGCTGTGAGTCATTAGTCTGGCAGTTGTCCTAGTTTTCAGACTCTTTACTTCTTAGAGAACAACCGAGATAGTCTGATAAAGATTATCTCCAAGGCTTTTTGGCACTAGGAATTTTATAAAAGAAGAATTTTTTTCTCAGAATTATGACAAGAGGGGCCCATGCAAAGAGACTCAGTTCTGATGGTGTAGGAGAGAATAAGAAGACAGTAATTCCCACAAATCAGATTTTATTGTCTGAAAAACAGGCTGACTGAAAACTCGAACTGGTCTTAGCATGAGTGATTAATCATAGATGATGGGGCTGCATCCCTATCACTTGCTTTCTCTAATTTTCCTTCAGTTGTCTTATACAAGGGAAAAAAAAGAATTGGTACTCTTGGTTGTGGAAAATCTTTCCAGGAAGAAACTTGACCTTGAGACCCTTCAAAGGTATCCTGTACTGGAGAGTTCAGTTGTATAATGGTTAAAAAGAGTCCTTACTGGTATTTTTAACTCACTTATTTTGGAGGCATACACCTGGGTATCTTCCTCATAAACTGCAGCTAAATGAGTCCTGTGTTGTCTGACTTGTGTTAGGAAGCTTTCTGTATGATCATGTACATTGGCAAAATTTGGTTCATTGTCACACTTATCACCTCAAAAACATACATGTGTTTTTTGCTTAATGGTAATGCCCAGTGCAAGGGAGTATACTAAAACCCCTTGAGGTTAAGTTTTAAAAGAGTTTCGTAGCCTCATTTCCAGTAATAAAACATTTCCATAATGGTCATTGCAATCTGAATTCATATTTCATTTTTTGTTCACTCACAAGGAGATAGAAAGACAAATTAAATGGTTGGTTTCCACAAAGGCAAAACTTGGAACATCTAAGTGTTCCTGTTCTTTGTCGTTTAGTTTTCTGTATTAATAAGCTTCATAGTGACAAGGTAGCAACATTTGTGTTAGCACCAAAATAAGAGAGTTGTGAGGAAGTTTTTGGAGAGGTCCTGATACCTGCTGCATAGCTGCATAGATAAAATGATGGCAGATGGAGTTTCCCCACCTGATTTTCCAAAATTGTGTCTCATGTAGAGTAGCTAGCATGGAATGCACCACTGCACCATTCGCTACTACAGAGGCTTAGTATTGATAATACTTTTTTTCAACATTTTTGATCCAAATTCCACAACTTAATGTGATCAGCTTCTTTGACAGCCTTTACACAGTGAGAAATCATGTCACTGAATTTTGCTCAGTGATGCTTAAGTTCTTTTCTTGAGCTTTTGCAGGTAATGCCTTTTTTCCCCAATGTGTACAATCCAAAATCAACAAAACTAGTGTTTTTAGTATTTACACTAAATATGTTAAACTGATGGAATTCATTGACACATGAAATCATGAAGTTGTATAATTTAATGCA
The DNA here is from genome assembly GCA_013400375.1 of Thinocorus orbignyianus. Lineage (NCBI taxonomy): Eukaryota > Metazoa > Chordata > Aves > Ciconiiformes > Thinocoridae > Thinocorus > Thinocorus orbignyianus. The sequence goes on along the minus strand of VXBW01001332.1, from coordinate 693,241 downwards.
GTTCACAAAGGGGTTATGGAATCTGTCAATCTGTGTGGACATCAAGACTAGCCAGAATTGTACTTATTAATTAGAATAGATTAAAAACACTCCAGATTTTGAAACTTATGATCTAATTAAGGAAAAGAATGAGGAAATAGTATGTTTACCCACTGTGCATAATTATATATTACGCTCTTATACAGTCTCTCGTACCTATTTTAATAGGTGGACATATAAAGACACACACATATGACAGTACGTGTGTACCAATGCACTTTCATAAGAGTATCTTTGATCTTAGATAATTTAAGCAAAGGTAATAAGCAAATCTAGATCCATACAGACCCACTAACAAGTGATTCACACTTCAGTAAGGAAGACACAGCATACATCTCGGAGGTTCCTTTATACAGTTTATGCTTATGACTATTCTGAGTTATTTCTGTATGATTAGAAGATATCTTAGTTATGATTTGTTGTCTGTATCTTTTTACTTACTTGGTATATGAATGCTATAGCGAGTAGCGTAAACAGGTAAACCTGATAGAATAAAAATTCTTGCAGTTCTCTTTCTTTATGTGTACAGATTATAAACACTGCCATAAATAAATCAAAGTCAGAGTAATAAATGTACCATTTTCTTCATGATCTTCATATGGTCTAGAAGTGTTGCGTGTGGTGGGTTTTTTTGCAACACTGTTTATCAAAATTGCATTGCAGGTGCATTATGAAAAAAATGATGGAGGCAAATGGAATGAGGATGATTGGTTAGAGAGAGCTGCCTGTCTAAAATATCATATAAAAAAGCCCGTCAGGAATACCTGTTTTCGTATGTAACTTTTTGCGGCTTGCAGGTGTTGTATTCTAGTGTGCATCGTTTGCAGGCTGGGTTGGTAGCTGCACTGCTTTTCTAGTGTGTCTGAGGCATGCTATGCAATATTGCTTTAGAAGGGCTGCCCTTGGTAGTCTCAGTAATAAATTCCTACTAGTTCTTGCTTTGTAGCATTTTTATCTCAAGAACTGATAACTATAATTTGCACACATGTTTACTGGAAACACACTTGAGACTATCAATCTGTTTCAGACATGTCAATGAACTCGTTGATCACTGTTTAGCTAGCCTGTTTTCCAGTTAGTGGTAGAACCTGAGGAGGGACACAGAAGCTAAAATAACCACTGCTTCGGAAGGTGCAAGTTGAATCATTTGTAAATTGTTACAGTTCCTGATGGCAAACTGCCCCAGATGATGTGAACAGCTGGATGGGCCTTTTGTATCTACCTCTTCATTAGCAGATCCTACTAACTCTTAAATCAGAACATAGCAGGCTTGCTAAATGAAGACATCAGTCAACTCCTGTGTGTGTCTGTGGATTCTTGCAATTCTGGCTCCTTTTTATCACAAATAAACGTGCTGTCTTATTTCCCAAAGAGAGGAATGACTTTTCATCCTTAACCTTGCAGGGTTTAGACACCCACTCAAACTTACATTTGTTTCCTTATTTTTTGAAATTCTGCTTTCTAGGTGGCAAAATTTAACTTACATATCTGTCTGTAGCAGTCAGTTCTTGTTCTTTGGGTTGATCAAATGTGGTCTGCCAGTGGTAATGAACTCCTGCTCTCAAAGAGTCAGCAGGGTTAATCGAAAGGGGAAAAAATTATTTGTGGAATCCTGGATGCAGTAGAAAAGAGTAAGATAGTTGGTACTGACTTTGCTAACATTGTTTATTAATCTATGTGAGGTGTTTAGAACCTCATAGTCAAATCAGAAGAGTCCTGAATACAGGTTCTCGTGATAGTTTTTTTCCAAGTTAGATCTTGATAGTCGGGGAGAAGGTTATCTGTAGTTAGCAGAAGACCACTTTCAGAAAATCTGCATTGCGTGTTTTTTTCACTTTGAAATACAGCTTTAGTATGTGGGTAAAGAGAGAAAATATAGTTGTGCATTTCTATATTTTAGTCATCTGGGAAGTATTTTTCATTTCATCACATGTGAAATAATCTGTGGTCTGTGACAGTTAGATTTCCAAACAAATGGTGTTTTTATTGGTACATCATGTATATAGAAATAATTTTAAAACTGAATAGATCAAGGAACAAAACTAAGTCCTAAGTAAAGATTAAACTATTTACAGGTACAGAGGCCCTAAGGTATATGAGGCTAGTATATAAATAGTATACGGTGAAATAGGAATTTCAGTTTGTGGTAAATCTATCTGTCCCCAGCAGCTTCAGATAAAATAGTTTTATCCTTCTAGAGCACATCAATTTGCTAGTCGGTGGTTCATGTATCAAAGAGCATTCTGTGAAAATATCAATATCATTGGTTAATATAAATGAAATTAATTTTTAAAGCTGGGCTAAAGGTTGACATCTGAAAAATTGCATTACTTTGCAGAAGAGAAATTTCTGTCTTCCAGTGAAATTTCAGGTCATAAGGGCAAGTAATTTTCACAATCTTCAATGGGAACCAGTGAAATATGAACTTCATTGTCACCTAGCCCCAAAGCGATAAGATAAAATGAGCTGATACATCATTTGCTGTGGTTTTATCATCTCCTCCAGTAATTGGAAGAGAAAACATAAGAGTCCTTTACCACCCCTCTCCCCAATCCCTCCACCACCCACACCCAGGCATAAGCCATTTTGCTCTGATCGATACAAAGGTCACAGAGTATTTATTTATTTATTTATTTATTTTATGCTGGGTAAAACTGCCTAGTGGAACATTAATGTAATGAATATGTTTAATTGAGTTTGTCACCCATGAAAATGCTGAACAGGATTGTATAGCAGACTGTGTGCTCGTGGGAGGGACTGGATGGGAGACTACTACTGTTTGCCTGTGGGTTTCAGTGGCTGATTGTACAAATATCTGAGATAAGATGAGAACATCTTATTCGTTGTTCTCCTGAGAAATCAAAAATAAATTAATAAGCACTGTGATTAATTTAATAGCATTTTGATATTTAAAATTGTTAACAATCTGATCTGATTTCCTATTAGTTTGGCTGTACTTGGATGTATTTAAGCAGAGTAAGACTCAGTGTGAATCTTGCAGCCTGGAACTAAAGAGTACTTGGACAGCAGGATCTGAGGATCCTGGGTTGTAGGGCTGAGATTGTGATGGAGTTCCAGGTTCCTCGTGAACTGCAAGTCAGGTTTTGTAACATCTTAAGTGCTGTAATTTTGCCTTCCTGAACAAAAATGACCCCAAATGACAGAGAATGTGTTTATGGATTTTATCTCTCAACCACAGTAAAATTTAAATGCAAATTAAATGCTTTATTTCTTTATTTGGTGTTTTGGTTGGTTGTTTTATTTCTTGTCTGGTACATGATAACTTTTTCAGAACTGTGCAAATGTGCATCAGCTTTTAAAATAAGCTATTTGGTTTTTATTTTACTCGTGGCAGTTAAATTGACTGGCACATTAAAGTAATATAATTATTCAATTACTGTTTCAGTTCTATAACCCATTTGCAGACTTAATTACTTCTAGCCTATTCACATCAATAATACTTTTCTCAAAAATAAAATAAAATATACGATAGCTGATTGCCTTGCTTAAAGTAAAGCAAAACGTTCATTTTACTTCTATAAAATATTACTTTTCTAATTCATAAGGCGGCTGTGAGAGCTGGTATCTTTTGACTATCACATGTAATCTTTTATGAGGATATTGCTTATGATCACGATTCATGGAGGGTTATGAAGAAAAGGCAAGGTGGGGCATTTGTTTTCAAAATTGTAAAATGTCAAAATAGCTTCCAAGTGTGTTTTATTGTTGGGAAATTAGCTGATATACAACTGTTAATCGTAAGGACAGGACTTCTGTATGTATGGTCTTAATTCACGATCCTATGCTACCTGAGTTTTCATGCAACTCCAATTTCAGATTCTTCTTGAAGAGGAAATTGAAGCTGGCTATTTTTACTTGGTAGTTTCTTGGGGAGTTTCTTCCAGCTGCAGAGTGTAAGGGCATGCAGCATGAGTATGAGGACTCACTACAGATTTAGACCTTCTTTTCTATTACTTTAGGTAAAGAAAGGGAATTCATGGAAAGGTGAAAGTAATTTTTTATTTTTAGTAGTGTTGTCATGCTGTCTGTTCATCCGGTGTTGCCGAAGTCTAATCACAGAACAGTTTGTCTAATGAGATTTTTGGAACCATAAAGCTTTACAGCTGGCTCATTTGTTTATTTTAAGTATTTTTTAATGAAATGGTAAACTATATAAATTACTTTTCCTCCTGTAAGGTGCAGTACCATTTGAAATAAATATGCAGTAGATTAAACTGATCTGTCGAATCAACTGAAATTCTAATAGTACTTTTTTGTGGGGGGTAGGTGGTAGTATTTGTGCAGATTAGGTTGTATGCTCTCGCTGGTCTTTGCTCCACAAGTTGTTCCCAAAAAGATGGTGACAAAAGACAGACACAAAGTGAGTCTTTTTTAAACTTAGCGTATTGTACAATAGTATGAAGAATCTAGTTGTTCTTAAATTCCTAAATAGACTTCTGTGTTGTGTGGCTTATGGGTGAAAACAGGCAAATGCAAAAATAGTTTTTCAAAGTTGTAATTCTGATAGTATCAGAAAGTGGTAGCACTGCTTTAAAAAAAAAATAATAAAAAAAATCTCTTTGCCAGAATGAAAATGCTGAATTTAATTTGAGGTAAGAGTGAGTTCTGCAACTGGGAGGTTCTATTAAGAAAATCAGGTATTTGACAGGGAATAAAAGGTTGAATTGTATTTTCGTAAGGAATACTTAGCAATACACATGAAAGAAACATATTTGTCTTCTGGACCTTTTATCTACTATAGGTGGTGTGATGAGTGCAGAGCAGTGGTAATGATGCAGTTTCCATAGCAACTGGTTCATTGGCGGGCTAGACCTCTGTCTAGGGTGTTGTCAGTGTGCCTGGAGTTTCAGAGAACAGTGTCCCAAAGACGTTCTGCTTCCACCTAATCCAGTTTTAATTGAACTCGAGAGACTTTGAAGTGAAGCTGCAGACCAGGCAGACGCTATTCCAACTCAAAATGAAGGCCTTGCTCAACTAGGCCTCAGCTGCTTCCCGCTCCTGATAACATCTATTAATGAGAGGTCTGAAGGATTGTTGCAGTGGTGACCAGTAATGTTTCTGCCCTGCAGTTCCCGTTTCTGCTGTAAATTCTGTTACACTGAATTCAGTGATTTTATTAAGGCTGTACGAGGTGCTGCTGTTTTGAAGTTGGGGCTTTTCCTTCCAGTTTCAAAGAAGATGCATGCAGCAAGCTTTTGGCCATGTGCAGGGTTTCCAGGAAACTTTAAAGGGTAAAAGTAATAATTATTTAACATGCAGATTTTACTCACGGTATCCATGTAATAATTGTTTTGAATTTGCAATGCACAGACTGATAGTGACAAGCAGTCTGTTGTGTTCTAATTGTTACTATAGAAAAGTGGAGGTCATCACACTCCTGCTGTCTCAAAATATAATTACTTTAAATTATAAGCTCCAATAAAGATTGTAAGATGGATGAATACCAGCAAAAGTACTAAGAGATTTTTGTACACAAGCACTGCAACTTTGTCTCCTTTGATCTCTTTTGATGCTGTGCTCTTTAAAGGATATTTATATGCATGTGACAAAAGCCAACCGCAGTGGTTCTGAATAGCACCATAGAATTATACAAATCTGCCAATTAGTGGGGTGGGTTATGGATGTGGTATGGAAAGTGTCAACGTGGCCCAAGTCTGTTAGTTCCCCAGTTCCAGAAATAATTAGCAACCATTGACAATCTCTGGTCTTTTCATCACATTTCTAGAATTTTGTATTGGAATAATTATTCTTTTCCTTCCCCCCCACCCCCATGTGTGTGTGTGTGTTGAGAGAAAAGTTGCCTGTGGCACTTACATTGAGGGGAAGATGAAGGATTAAGTAAAAAGCAAGAAGGTGTGGGAGATAGTTTTCTTTGTATGTTCTGATTTTCTGTGCTATCTGCTTTTGGTTTGCCAGTCTTGTTTGCTTTTAATTCACAAGGATGGTACAGTATTTTGTATTGAATCATGTAGTGCTTTTATAATGGTGCTGCTTCTCTCTGTGCTACAAAAATGTAGATTATTTATGGATATGTGCTACACATGAGGCAAAACCCTCCTTTGTTAAAAATCTGTAAACTAATGATTGAGTTCGTTAACAGACTTTATGTTAAACCGTTGAATTTCACTTTTTTATACACAATATAGTGTTCACTGGAAATTGTAGTAAGAGTGAAGTTCACTAGGATTATACCTGAATCTCCTTTTCTGTTATGGATCTCTGCTAAATGCTTTTGTGTTTGCTAAAATTGACAAATCTCAAATTTTCCTTCATTTATGGTTTGTTAATCTGAGGTAGAGCAGTTTCCAATCTCCCTGTCCCTTAACACTTACATAATTAAGCTTTGAAATGAAAAGGAAAAAGCAAAGCAACAAAGAAACAAAGTGGCTGAGGACTGAAAATGGGATTAGTTTCAATTGTGAAGGCAGACTAAGCATCTGTGTCTGTCAGATGGGATGACAGGAATTGTAACAAGTTACTTTGACAACCGCTTACTCCATAGAGGGATTATGCTGAGTTCATTTGCAGGTTTGTGTTTAACCTTAGCTGACAAAATGATACTTAACCTCTTATACAGCCAACCTTTATAGTTCCGGAATTAATGAATGTTGCCTTAATGATAAATTTAAGGAATATTTTTTTTCTTGCTTATTTGTTACAAGCCTGTTAATGCAATGCAATTACAGTGCAGATACATCTAATGGCACTAGTAATACATTTCAGAATATGTTTTTGTGTTTGCTGAAGTACAAAATATTTCATAATGTTTCTGAAACTCCCTTGGTTATGGAAAATAGGTAGTAGTCTTTAAAGGAAAAAAATTCCTTGACATGAGTAGTTGAATTTAGGACTTCAGAAAATCAATTATAGGTTCATAGCATGATTTGAAGTTTCAGCATATTTTTATTTATCTGCAGATTTTACATGTAATGGTAGAACCTATGTTTGTGGGTCACTTTCTCTTCTGCAAGATATTACCTATGCTGAGAACAGATTTAAAACATTCTTTCTGTCTCTTTCTACTAGATTCTGGCGTATACAGAAGGACTCCATGGAAAGTGGCTCTTTTCAGAGATTCGATCTATCTTTTCCAGACGTTATCTTTTGCAAAATACGGCACTGGAGATATTTATGGCAAACAGAGGTACTGTGAGTTTAGAGAAATGGCAAGTGTTGATTTGTGGACATGTGCATTCTGTTTGGCTACCTAGTTGTGCCTTTTTTGGTATAGATTTGTGTAGGTAGCAGAAGGGCTTGGATTAAGGGTCTTGATGTTTAAAATTAGTATATTTTTGTAATTTAGTTTCTCCTTGTTTTTAATGATAACTGGGACTTAGCAATGCCTCACTTTCATTTATATCCACATGATTATTTGTCATTCTCTGGAAATACCTGCTTAAGGCATACCTACCTCTGATCTGGTTATACACACCAAACTCAACATAATGAAAGAACTTCACTACCGGATTAGACCAGTGGCTGGTATACCTTTATGCTTTGTTTCTAGTAATAATTTCTTTAAGTTAGACCCTAGTGCAACTCTAAAAAATAAATGCAAATTTACCTTCTATATGACCCTTTTTTTCACCCTCCTCTTTCTTCAGTTCCTTTTTCGGACACACATATGTACATATGACAAGTCACTCAAAATATAGCACGTTGATACTTCTACTATTTTGTTCCCCTGAATTTTATTTTAAACCAGGTTATATGACGTCTTTGCAATTTAAACTAAGATTCTTCAGGTACTTTTAGTGATTTCATACTGATAATGAAATTTTGAAAAACAAATTCTGAAAACTGTATACAAAGACACCAAATGAAGTGGGTTTTAAGATGACACTTTTAAAATGTAAAATCTTGTTTTGATAGTGATATGAAATGCTGTTGTCCTGTGATCATTAAATATGTCATAGGGTAAAATGTTTTATGCAGTTTGTATACTAGTCAAAAAGGTTTTGTCTGAGCTTAAAACAGTCTCTAATCTTGAATGTGGCTGGTAAGCATGTCTTGCAGAGCATTGTTGCACGTATGTGAAGTGCATATTGTCCAACAGAATATTAATTGTGCATAAACACTTTTTCTATTTTGGAGTTTGTAGCTCTACTCTGAAAAGTCATAAATGTCCACTGGTAATGCCATAATTAGATTGTTATTTAGTTTTTTAGATTGCTATTTCATAAGTGTCGATAAATGTTTCAAAAAAAATACGAAGACAACATTTTGAAGAATATTTCTTGAAAACACCTAGAAAGTAAACAAGTAATTTTGTGATCAATTAATATATAAACTTTTTTTGATCAGTTCTAGATAGTCAATCCACGCTAGTAGGTTTATCTTCTATTCAGAAAGGAATATAAATGCAGACCTTGTGAGATTTGTAACGCTGACGACTTCTATCGAAATTCCTGGTGAATAGAAGCAGTTCTTGAAATTATAAAAAAATGTATCTATGGTAACCTGAAGGAAACATGTCTCATCTTCTGCCTGTTCAACACTTAAGCTTATGGTTAAATTTTATTGGACCAGAAAGCCTAAAATTAAAGGTGTAAAATCATGCCATATTTCAACTCTTGTGTTCACAGTGGGTGTTATGTTCAACTTTCCTGACCAAGCAACAGTAAAGAAAGTGGTTAACTGTCTGCCTCGGGTTGGTATTGGTACTATCTTTGGACTACCCCAGACCAGGTATTTTACAATTTGAGTTAATTTTGTATGTTCAGTTCTAAGAGTTCTTTTTTTCATCAAAACAGCCTTCGTGGTTTGAAGCATTTCCACCTGCTGGTTTACAAAACATGCACATCCTCAGTTTATCACTTGTGCAGGCTATTTGCAATGTGTTTGCGTAATAAAACCCTTTGAATTTGAGAGTTTTTTTGTGATTTCTGTCTGTTACAGGGAAGATAGCTTCTTTTTGGCAGTAAGACTCAATAACTTACCCTACTTAAGGAAAATAGTTTCTTTATATCTGCCAATTCACTAAAATTTAAGACTGATATAAGTCTGGTTGTAGGACTGATTAGCTTTTATGACAGTGTTCAATTATATTAGCTTGACTGTAACAACCTTGAATCCTCTGTAGTATTTAAAGTAGATGAAAATGATAGTTCCTCATCAGGAGTATATTGTAGTGATGTGTGTAGAACAATATAAGCTGAACAGCATGTGAAAGATTAGTATGGCATGCTTGTCTTTTAGGTCTAGGTGACATTGTTCAAATTTTATATAGTGAGAAATTAGCATTAAAATGTCAGGCTGTGTGCTTGGATCCTAAAACTGAAGAATATGATTCAGTTTGGTTCATCATTTTTAGCAGAAGCTTAGGGCATGATTGCCAGGTATGCTCTGGATGAAACATCTTGATGTTCACTGAGGCTGATGGAAATAGAAGGTTTTGAGGTATGATCCCATCTTTAGTTGGATTGGTTGCCTCTTATATTTTAGTGAATTATAAACTATTTTAAAGTAGATTAATTTCTAAATTTTTAGAATAAACAGCAACCCTTAAGGAATATCTTCTTTGTTGTTTAAATTTCTGGTTTTTAAAGATTTCTGTGCACAGATGTTTTCTATTGTATTTTGTAGTTTACCTTTTTTTTTAATCAAGTCCAGAGAAAGGTCTCTTGAATTGCAATGATAGCCACTCTGTAAGAATGTAAGGATTTCTACATACAGTAGAAAATTGTGTGAAATTTTAAAAATATGCATGCAGGTATAGGCATATTTGTTGAAAATTTCACATCCATTTATATTGATAAATTTGTTTACAATATAATGCAGTTTATTAAAATTTAAAAATATTCAATTGCTGTAACTGTTTTCTTCAATTGTTTATCAATACCTGTAAAGGTTTGTTGAATAAAACTGTATCAAAACTTTTTTCCCCTAAATGATGTGGTTCTGGTATTTACAGATGTTTTTATTATGAACAAAACCGTCTTGGGAATTTTATGATAAGCTCTTCTCTGCTTGATTTATTGCTCCAAGGAATGAATCTGTAGTCTTCTTTCACAAACATTAGGAAATCTGGCATCAAATTCTAAAAGTTTAATTGAGTTATTTATGACTAACTCCACGACACTGCCCAGAATCTAAATCTCAAGAGAATGGACTTCATAATGAAATTCTATCATTTTATCGTTGTTTTCCTTTTTTCTTGAGGGATTTAAAAACCTCTCCTAAAACATTACTTTATTCTTATGTGACATTATAAAAGTTGTGTAATTTTCTTGTTTAGTGATCTGGCATCTCTCTAAATCACTAGTAACATATTTCTGTAATACATCAAGCCCCCATGAAGCAGCTGAATTTACACAGCTGTAAAGGTTTCTGTTTGAAAGCTTTCAAATTTTGACATATCCAGCTGTCAGATGTTTTAAGTCTTTTGTTCTTATTGGATTATAAAATTTAAAAAATTAACTTCAAGTATGCAAAATAGCGATTTTGTCTTCATAGAACTAGTAAAAAGAATATGTACAACTGCCACTAAAATTCAGACAGGTAGAAAGGAAGACCCACTGGGTTTTCTCATTATTTTTTCCAATTTTTTTTTCAGACGCATTTCTTTGGCTAGTCCACGACAGATTTTTAAAGCTTCCAATATGACCCAGCGATGGCAACACCGGGAAATTTCCAACTTTGAATATCTGATGTTTCTAAACACTATAGCAGGTAACACAAATTACTATAATGACTCAGAAAAGGAGTTAATGGTGGCACAGTCTCAACAGACATGGGGCACTATTGGATTTTGCCTTTTTAATAAATAATTTTTTCTATGTACAGTTTGGTCCTGAAGAAAAACTTCACAAAGCCTTCCTAGATGTAATTTATTTGTAATAGGCATGCAATTAATAATGCTCTGCTGAACTGCACTTAAAATATATCTCTTAGGTAAGAATATCTTGACTATTGTGGATGGGCAGGATCTACACAAACTGTGTGCTATTTAGGAGAGTCTCAGAAATAGCGACTTCTTTATACCTTAGTATTCTAAGTTTTAGTATTCGTAAGTACTATCCTCTCTAAATACTGCCAATGCAACAAGTTCTCTGTAGGGCTGAAACCCTCTGGGAAATCTCAGCTAGGCAGCATGATGTTCCTGGAGCCAGGACCTACTACTGTTAGAAGAGGTATAGCTGGTCTTTAAAAAATTGTAGTGGCAGGATCACCAGTGCTGCTGTGCCAGGTCGCCATCCATTCCCAAATCCCAATTCATACCCCGTATGGTCGTCCTAACCCCCCCATCCTGTAAAAGCTATGTTAAATTTAGCCCATCTTACATCATTAACTTATAACCAGCTTGACCTCAGTTTAGTACATGGAGGCTAATTGTTAGGTATCATGACCTCTCTTATTTTCCAACATATTTTGTTCTTAGAGAAACTCAATTTCTCCATTTTTGGCTCTTTTCTATGGTATTGACAGTGTTGAAAAGTCAATTAATTCCCTTTCAGACTCTGCTCTTACTGACAAGGTTGGTATAACAAGTGCCTCTGCTCTCACTAATTACATTTTACACAAATGGTCAGTTTTGCTAGTTTCTGTTATCAGTCATGAAATCAGAGATGCCAGGATGCTGGCAGATTTTATAAAAGTCAGGGTAGATCTGCTTGCCTCCTTACTGCCGAAGTGGAATGAGGCAAGATCATGACACTGTTTTCTGTGGCTCATGTGAATGGTCCTTTTCAGCTTCAATATATTTTTGAAATCATAGAATGAATTCTTACTGACTTGGTATTTGAGGTTAAAAGGAACAACAAAATAGCATTATGGAAAGAGGGAAAGTTTAGTTGCTCATGATGGGGAGTGAAAAGATTGTTGTGATGGCTGTCAGTTAGAAACAAATAATGCTAAATCTCACAACATCATGTAAGTAGCCTGAATTCCGAAGAAGAGATAGTGTGCAATGTAACCAACTGATTAGGGAAAGAAAGGATCTAACTATACCATTTGAAAATTCTGCAAACTGGGATTAGAAAGATACAGAATGGTATCAGAAAACTGGAGAAAGAAAGAAAAACTAGGTGGAGTTTTAGGAGATATTTTCTGACAACTTGACAAATTCGGTTGTGAAATACTATTTCTGGGAAAGAAGTAAAAACCTGTCTTTTGAGACTTTTAATACCAGCCTAGACAAAATTTGGGAACATACTGGTTGGAGGTGATATGAATGAGTGAGCTTCTGCAACATATCCTAAAAAGAGACAGAATCCATGTAAAAATTATGCATTTTAAAATTGTAAACCAGGGTATGTGTTGTGTGTGTATGTATGCTATATGATTATTCTAATTAAATATTTTGTTTTTACTGGAAGAAGGGTATTATTTTGATCCTGCAGATGCATAAAGTCGGAAGTGTGATGCTAAAACCAGAACAGATTTTTAATGTCAGCATATCCCTAGATGGTCAATGGTCAGGGAAGAATTCCCATTAAAGTGAATTCTCTAGATGAAATGGTTTTTACTTGCATAATTTCTTAATCTAAAATCCTGAGCTACTTCATTCTGCTTTCACATATTTAATTTAATAGAGTATGTAAAAATACTGCTTTAATTTTTAGATTCAACAAAAGTAATTGCCTCTCCATTTTTTAAATTGTTTCAACTTAAACAAACGGAAGACAAGATGACATAAACAAGGAAAGGAGAAATGCGTAGAAAATGAATGGATTTTACTGTCACGCTTATTGCGAAAGAGTTTACAATTAAAGTGAAATGGGCTGCAATGTTTTAGATTAAATACCAACGATTTGTGAACTTTTTCCTTTTCAATAAAGCAAAGTAGAATATTGTAATGATATAAGATCTGAAGTAAATTACAGTTCTTTTGAAGAGCTCATGAAGTTATATTGTTGTATCTTTAGAGGTTGGTATATTTTAGTTAAATATAACTCTTTTAACTCACACCAGGTTTTTTTGGTTTTGTCAGGTCGAACTTACAATGATTTGAATCAGTATCCTGTCTTCCCTTGGGTTATCACCAACTATGAATCAGAGGAGCTGGACCTTACACTTCCTAGCAACTTCAGGGATTTGTCAAAGGTATTTGTCATCAGACACCTTTTTTTCTCTCCAGTATTTATCACAGTAATGTTCAAACTTATTAATGTTTTCTGCTGTGTTTAATACATTAATGTTAAATGCATAAGCATTAACAGTGTTTCATTTCTATATGCAAATACTGATAGTAGGAATGAGATAGTGGAAGAATGCATTGTGGATGTGTTCTTATTGCTTCTGATCACATTAATTTAATAATTGTTAACAGAAGGTGTTCTTAGTTGGAGTGTATGTGTTACATTTAATGTCAAATTTTAATGAAGACAGGAATACCGAGGCTGCTAAAGATTAAAAATTAGCCAAATAATTTTTGGTTTTTTCTGATGAGAATTGTGGGTTTTTTAGTAGCAAAGCCTGTGATACTGTTACTGTTTAAGTACTTCTAACTCATTGTCCTTTTTCCATAAGTACAAACTTTTTTTCATTTCCTCTGTGTATCCCCTTCAGGTGCACTCAAGTAATACAGTGGATATTTGTCAGACAAACATTGTCATTTTTTAATAATTTTTCCAAACAACTCCTTTTGGTCAGAGAAGCTTTGTTTTTCTGAGATTCTTTCCCAAACAAATAAATGCAGAGGCACTACTATACAGCCCATTTAAAGCTTTATAGAATGCAACTATTCTCTTTTGTCTTTTCCAAGAGAGGAATATTTCGTTTTACAGACAAGAAACGTCTCTCATTTTCTCTACAAAGACTAGGTGCACGGATCATCAGAAAGAATCTTTATCTAAAAGCTAGCTAGTATGAGAAATAATTGGCACATGGAGCAGTGTAGTTAATTTGTGGAAAAGGTAAAGAACAAGTTTTAATTATAGGTTGTTTTTTATAAATGTCTTCCATACAAATTGATAATTTGATAGGAAAAAAAGTATCCTCAAAGTCAGGTGATTTTTGAAAGTTCTTGCTTTCAGTTTGCAATTAATTAAGCTAAGCATGGGTCTGTGAAAATCTCCAGAGAAGTAAATTTTTTTAGTGCAGATTCTCTAGCTGCTACAATTCCAAGGCATCTCTTAATTTTAATTGTATTTAAATTTGTAAACTAGTCAGGTCAGTCAGTAATATAGTCCTAGTCTTTCATCTTCCATCCTGAAATAGAACTGAGTGCAGCGTAGAGCAATTTTTCCTCATTTTAGGTTTGGTACCAATCTTGCCTCCTTTAAGAAACAGGGTAGCAAACTCACTCTTTTTCTATGAGTTTCTTTATTAACAGTGACTGATTATATGGATTTCTCTGTTTGTGAAAGTAGTCTTTGAGGATTGCTACATTCTGAGGGAATCTTTTCTTTGCTATTGCTGAGAGAGGACATTACTTAGGTAGTATCTATAGCTATACTTAACCTTCTCAATCATATGTTTGAAAACTATGACTTTAATACAGGAAATAATTATTATGATATTAGATGTCAGTCATACTGTATTATGCCTAAAAGGAGTTTAACTAATATCATTTAAATCTGTAACATGATATTCTTTAACAGATGATCGGCAGGGGATTGCCCCTATTGTTAGGGGATAGTGAATAGTTTTTTATATATAGATATAGGTATGTGTGTATATTTAGAATGCATTTTCCCTTGGGTTCTCTTAAATGTAGTTCATCAGACAGTGTGTCTTGATCTCTGAAAATGTAACTGCTGTTCTGGATGACTGCTGACCCTTCATACATATACAATGAAAGTCTTTATGCCACAGCTGTCTCAAATACAACAGTTCCAGTTTTGCTTACTGTTTAGGCATTTCTAGCAGTATCAACTCTATGTCGTTTAAGTGCTAAACTTTGTGTCAGATGATAAGTTAATAGCAAATATCTGGAAAACCTTGTTAATACTCAACTCTGAAAGTGTTTGAATATCATATGTATTGTGATATTTTTGTTCTAGTACTGTTGTCTTGGGGTAGTGCTTCAAAATAATTCCTAATTATGTACTGTAGCATGTCTATGCTTTTGCATTACTAAGGGTTTTAAAAATATTTTAACATATTTCATCTAACTTTTTACATGCTTTTAACAGTCTTTCATTTTTAACAGTCTTTTACCTTATTTTTTTTTCCTTACCCACATTCAGAAATGCATCACAATTTAGTGTTCCCACTGAGTAAAGAAAAGGAAAACTTTGGGTTTGGCATAGCAGAAAGAATGCCAGGTCAGTTTTTTTTTGTAACTGAGAAAATTAAAAATGAAAAAAAAAATTTAAAAAAGAAATTGCAAGTTAAGGATAGGTATTATAAAATGTCAAATATGAACAACAGTTTTGTTAATATAATAGCTAGAAGTCCACAGTTAGTACAGATTTAAACAACTGCAGTGTATAGGTTAAACCAACACTTTATTTTAGCAGCTTCTTATGGCATTGTTTTGAACATCAGTCACACAATGATAAACCAAAGCAACTGAAATGGATTGTGGTTAATATTACTGTCAGCCTGACGAATGCTCCTGACAAATGCCAGGAGTGCACTGCCAGTCTGTTACCCTGCTTTGACTCAAGTGTTTATTTCTTAAGAGGTGACTATGGTTTGGAATGAGTATTACGTATTATATTTATAGCTGCGTATATTTTATTTATACAGTTTCCCACCAGAATGTGTCCCGTTTTCTGCATTACTTATGCTATTCAAAAGCACAATTTTTTATTTTTCTTTATTCAGTGGAAGCAATAAATTGCATTGTGCTTCTGGACTTGTATAAGGAAAAAAAATAGAAGTAAAAATTAATGAAAAATACTGTAATACCAACGCTTGATTTTATACTCTCAAAAGTTTGTTACAAGATTTTGCTGTATGCAAGTAGCTGTTGATAATTTTTCTTTCATAAGGCTCAAAGTTTCTGTAAAATTATAAACTGACACTACTAGAAGAAAATTATGCCACTCTTTAATCTTGTGTCTTCACTATAGCTACATGTGTACAAAATAATATTTTTATTTTCATTTTTATCATTTTCATGCAATATTTGCTAAATCATCATCAATTTTATAGTGGCTGTTAAGTATGTAATGACTTCTTTTCCTGCCAAGTGTACAAAAGCAACAAATACCTCTCACCTTCAGTGAGGTGAGGTGTTTAATTGGTATGTGGGAGCCACTGATATCAAATGCACTTTGACAGAAGAGAAGTAATAGATTTTTTTACTATGACAAATTAGACTAGTTTTGTTGTTTTAATGTAAACATCACATTGAGTGTTCTTCGGCATTCTAGCCTGAATGCTGTTGCTGGGTACCCATCTCAGGAGCACAAATTCACTGAATGTGTAATATGAGCTGCTTATTTTCCCTGTGAGGAAGCAGAGTGGGACGGGCATGAAATTTGCTTAGTTATCTCTTGTTACCCCTTGGCAAAGAGATAGAAAGTAACAAATGTTTTGATGTGCACCTGTTACACGTCTGAAAAATTTTAAAAGAAATGGTTTCATCTACAGAGGTGTTAAAACTTGTGCGGGCATCTGTAGGAGGTGAAAATTATGCTTTATTCAGCTCATGCTCCAATACAAAATCAATGCAGGTCACTACCAGTTAAAACTGATAAACTCACCTGAAGGACTCAGTGTCCTTCTAAGCATAAACGATGTTCAAAAATTGGACACTAAAAAAATGTGAGAGGAACAGTGTGAGAACTAACAATAGTGTGCATCGTAGTGATGACTTATTTTAATAGGCAATTACGTCTAGAATTTAGACACTGAATCCTATGATGCTTCGCACTGCTGGGCTCAACATCTGCCCTGTTTGCCTTGTCACTGGTATTTCAGGCAGTAAATTTGTCATCTGTACCTGAGACAAAAGATATCACTAATTAAAAAGCATTCCAAAGACAGATAGAATAAACTTGGAAGGAGGGTACAACTGTTTTGCCTTTCAGGGCAGTTCATGTCAATCCCTGCTTAAAACAGGACAGTGCAGTAAATAAATTATTTCAGACTTTCTATCAGAATCCCTGGCAGTTAAGAAAAGATCTGGTATATTTTCTAGAATTTTGAGTTATCTCAGGAAGCAGTGGTAGAAATGTCAAGACTAGCCCCCATCACAGTCGGCCCGCAGCGGTGATTCAGTGAAAAGAAGACATGTTTTTCATAGTCTGTTTTGGACTTTGATATTTTTAGTATAAAATATACTTATCAGATTCTCTTCCTTATCAGATAACAAGTTATGATGCTTTCCTTGTGAAACACAACTTGCTGCTTTGAGGAGAGGGACACTCCAGTCTCTCTATAATTGTATGCAGAATAGGGAACGATTAAGAGAAATTATTACAGAAACTGTTTTATCATCTTGCTGTTTGTGCAAAGGGATCAACAGATCTAGACATTAGACATAATCATTAAATGAAGCTTTTAGGAGAAAGGAAGCTGTTAGGTGCTTGAAACAGGAGGCAATATTCTGAGTAGTACCTTGATTTTTAGATATGCATATGTAGATAC
The DNA here is from genome assembly GCA_013400375.1 of Thinocorus orbignyianus. NCBI lineage: Eukaryota > Metazoa > Chordata > Aves > Ciconiiformes > Thinocoridae > Thinocorus > Thinocorus orbignyianus. The sequence goes on along the minus strand of VXBW01001332.1, from coordinate 675,697 downwards.
TTTTGAGGAAACCATAAAAGAGCAAAATCTAGCTGAGAGACCAAAGATGCTTTCTTCCCAGTTTGTCCTTTTTGAACATAGAGACAGCTAAATAGGGATGGGAGGGGATTGTAATTGTGATTAGGGTCCTTACTTGTGATACAAGAACTCAAATGTCCACTCACTCTTTGAAGAAAACGGTGCAAGAGTTTGAAGTTTTCTTGTTCACATCCCAGAACAGTGCTATGATTTCAGGACTATTATGAGCTTTCTTGTTTGCATTAGTGAGCAGTCTGTTATATTCCCATTATAAGTGTTTGTTTAAGAACATAACATTTTCCCCATTTCTAAATTGGGGAGAGTGATTTTGTGAGTCTCAAATGCCAGTAACCCTCAGACAGATTCTGTCAGGGACTTTTATGAATGATAAAGTTGATCAATTATCCTTTCTGACGGTGGAGTCAATCTGCTATATCATTTCCTTTTGCAAGTTTGCTAAAATTAGGAGACTAAGCTGCAAACGATCCCATGAGTCCCATGGTCTTTGACTCATCTGCTGCAGTCTGTGTGTTCCAGGTCCCGAGCTTGTTTTTGCAGCACCACGGTCAGGTACCCGCCCAGAGCGAGTCCTCCCGTCCGCCAGCCCGGGCTTGGGTGGTTCAGGACCATGGACAAGGGCCTCCTCAGCCAAGTTCAAGCAGTTCTGTTGAAAAGCTGGAACATGGCCACGAGGAAAACTTGTTTATTGAAATGAAGTTGTTATTGGACTGTCAAGCCCGGCTTGGACATGATCCTTCAAGTCGCTAAAATGCTATGTCTGAAACAATTCTAGCTCTTGGGGATTTTATTATCAGTATCTGCTTGATACCCACTTGTTTCACTGTCAAAGACAGATTTTCTTTGTTTATATGTTGGCTTGAGTTTCACGTAGGATCTATCCCAGGAACTTTTTTAGAATAAATATGGAATTTCCATGTGTGTTTAGCTGCATATTCCTCCACAACTTTTACAGAGGCCTGCTGAGACGGAAACATCACTGAAACACACCCCTGAGATGGTGTATCAAAACATACTTTCTGAAATTCTACTCTTAGTCTGGATAGAGTTTTTTTTTTTTTTTTGTTTTTTTTTTTTTTTTTAAATATTCTGGACATTTCCATTGCTCTGTTACAGTGACATAACCATCCTTTTATACCTTTGTCTTTTTTCCCTTGTCATTAGTGTCAAACCATCTCCTCTAAAGAACATGTAAGTGGATGATAGAGGGCATCTTGCTGCCATTCTTACTTTCTCTTCTTTGTTCTCTTCCCATCACATGCTTATTTTTTGAAGCCACAAGAAGCATATTCTTTGCACTTCAGATGCTGTAGCTGTTTCTAGGATCACTTAATTCTTTTCAGGCAGTTTTATTTATGTAATTATTTAAGTCTTAGAACAAAAAACGAGTTTACAGGATCAATAGAAATCATTTTGGTAATGAGCCTAATAATCTTTATCTTCCCCTGCTTCAAGGAGGAGTATTGTTTGCAATGCAGAAGTTCTCAAAGACAAGAAAAACAATAAGTCAGAATTAACAATGTATGCTCAAAATGCTTACTTTGTATCTGATATTATTGTCCATCCTGCTCTTGTTTCAATTTTAGGTGTTCTGAACATATGTCATCTTCTAATTGGAAATGAACTGAGAGAGGTTCATGACCTTTTAAATGATCACAAGAAACCACGGGGCACATGTCTGGTCATAAAATGTGCTAGCAATCAAAATAAAGTAATATCACACACGTGTCTTGGGCCATAGACATTTTAAATGCGTGTTTTCTGTCTTCCTAATGCAAAGTGAATGTTATTCTCTTGATACGGTCTCTGTTTCTTTCTATATTCATACATTTGAACTCCAGCAGATTATGAGCTGCTACAGCAGCATGATGGTGGCTAAGTTAAAAATAGCACTCATACTGGAAATGAGGATGGGATTTATCTCACCTAACTGGAGCTTTCTAAAACTGAGTTAATCAAGCTTCTAGGAGCAGGAAACCTGTTAGGGTCAAAGGACAATCCAGATACTGAAATAGTGCTCAGAGAAAATGAGAGCATGGTAATATAATATTAATTATAATCTTTGTTTAAGGAGGAGAGTAAGGTGGTTCTTAGGCTGTGGTCCTAATTTGATAGACACATCAGATGATCTGTCTCAAACTCAAATATCAGCAAATAAAAGTATGGATCAAATGAAGGAAATCAGCAGAAAAAGATCAGTAGGAGAAGGTGATATGATCCTAAGAACTTGAATTGAATAGTTTAATAAGACTAAGAAAAAATAATTTACATATAATATCCAGCCAATCACTTGAAACTTCCCCAGTATCAGAAACACAAGATTAGTTTCCGAGGTGGGGTCACTGGCATTCCAAAAGTCTTTTTTGTATTCTATGCTGTTCAGCATATGTGATAATTTGAAAAAGAAGGTGGAAAGGGACCTGATGGAACTTCTAACAGTACTAATCTGTTGATGGTATTGGAGATGATGGCTAACTAATCAGGAGACCTTATGAAATAGGTAAGAAAATGATGGATGAATTCACCTTAGATAGGAGGGAACCATGTGCGAAAAAAAAAATGCATTGATGGGCTCTTAGCTGACTATTTTTCTGATTAATATAATCTGATTGTAATTGTTCTACAAAACAGTACAGATTGAAGTAAAAACCTCTTCATACTCTCCCAAGTACGTCTTTCTAGCCTGCTCTTGCTCTTTTTCTTGGGCTTGGTGCTTACATGTCATACACAGTAATGTATATTTTGTGTGCCCTGACAGTGTTTAATCTGCAGAAAAGGCAAGTTTGTGTCAACTTTTAGCTTGAGGTCCAGAGCTGCTAATACAAGCTAAAAGGATTATGGTTTTAGTTCTGTCTTACAAAATCTGGTGTTAGGTGTAATGGCTGCTCTTTTCTGTGATAATGGCTAGTATTGGCAGAGGAGCAAGGTCTGTGAAAGGAAGGTAGACTGAGGATGTCTTTATCTCCTGCTCTGATTCAAGTTCACGTAGCTTCTCATTAAATCCTGTTTCTTGAAATCCAGGATTTTTTTCACTGTGCAGATTATGTCATGGATAGTATATGCAAATGGTTGCTTTTGGCTGGCAAGGTTATTTTCTAAGGCAGCTACAGTGTCATACCCTCCTCACCACCTGCAAGCAGCTTGATTTCTCTTCAAGATTCCTAGGGACATGCACCTTTCTTTCTCGCTGACCACTTGTAAGTGTACAACACATAACAGCTTTATTCAGTTTGCCTTCCCAGTGGTATTGAGCTGTATTAATACCTCAGATACACCGTGTATGACATTCAGTTGTGCTGAACAATTGATTGAACCGTAAGTAAAAGTGTATGTGTTCTTAATTAGTTTGCAAGTTCACAGTTCAGCAGTTCATTGTTTTGGAATCTGGTATGGATGGTTGTAATAGCATTTGATATTACTGTTAGTGACATTAAGGCATGGAGATTTTTCCTTTAAATTCAAATTCTTCCAAGTTTTTACGTGACCTGAGGATTATCCTGTCGCTAATATATTGCTAAAACGTTGCTAATGTTGCTAAACAAAGTCGGGTTTTTGTTTGTGGTTTGGGTTTTTTTTTATACTTAAGGTTAGTTTATGATCCATTTTTGAACTGTGGACTTTGGGAATCTTCTGTGTTATCCACCATTAAATGTTATTTATATCGACACATTCAGACATTCCAGTTATTACACCACCTTTAGATCAGTTTTTGCTGACTGTGCTTCTTATTTCAAAGGAATGTGTGAGCTCTTAAAAAATATTAATAATAAACCATACATATAAATACTATTAATTTAATTTGCACACACTGAACTGTTGTCAGCTTTTATTCCGACTTTTCATTGAATTCTCAGTTTCCCTAGAACAGAAAATGGAACTTTAAAAAAAAATTTATAACACACCTGAATGCTCGCTGGGGAAGAATACAGAAGTTCTGTCAAGTTCTATCCCTTTTTACTTCAGCTGGATTTTGACATTTGAATTCATAGTGTCGCTGTCCCCATCCCTCCACCTGTGTAGCCTAGTCTCCGATGGAGGATTTGGGCATCTGCTGTGAAACCAGTGCTTTTGGAAATTAATTGGTAAGGGTTGTTTTTCTCCTTGGTAGATTGTTTCCATTTTTTAAATCTTTCCTGGAGCAGCTCAAGGACCAGTTTAGTTGATCAATGAGGGCAGTTCAAACAGTTCAGCAGGTAATTGTATTTGTTGTTTTCTTTGGGATACAGTTCTTTAATGAATTTGAGTTAGAAGAAGAAGAAAAGGGAGTTGCAGGATCTAATTTTTAAGAAAGTAGTACTCAGTTGTTCGAGAGGAACAATGGTGAGACCTAGGAATGAATGAGAATAGGTTCAGAGGGCATTATGGCATTTAGTGGCTGTACTCAAACACAACAAACAACAGATGAAAGAGTAGCGATCTGGATCATATGATTTTATTCCCCAATGTTTCCCAGTTGACCTAAGTTAATAAGGTTTGGGTATAACTAAACCCTTGCATCTTGTCTTTATATCTCTGTGAAAAAGAAGTTTTACCCGGATGATCAGGAAGTCCCACCAACAGTATTACAAGTATTGGCTAGTTATGGGAGTTAATTATGTGTTGGTTATACATAACCAACATAATTAGACAAGCAATCCTCAAAAAATGCTCTTGTGGTTAGATTGCAGCAGAGTATACAGCACTCAGCATTTTTACAACAGTAAGAAGACTAACACTGGAACACTGAAAACATTTAAGATATCTGTATATTAGAATACATTAGTAAGCAGGCAGGTTGCAGAGAAATGTTAAGGCTGGAAGAAATGCCTTAAAATGGAAGACTTGAAAAGCTCAATTTCTTTTGTTTAATAAAAAAAAAATAATCTAATTGTAGTCTGTAATTATCTGTATATACAGAAAATACTGGATAAGTAGAGACTCTGTGATATGCAAGAGAGGTGTAGTAAGACTTCTTTGGTACCACACCAGTAAATTCATAACCAAACTGAAGTGTGTATTTTTTAGAATGAGGATCACAACTATCAGTAGTAAAAGCTTCCAAGAAAAATAGCAAATTGTCTATGTACTCAAGAGCCAGATGCCTTTCTGGAAAGCAGGTAGGCCAAATGCAACTCATGCTATAATCAAGTATGGACAGTTGGACTCAAAATCATGTAATGGCAAGGCATTTAATGGCTTGTCATACAAACACAAGGCTAGATGAGATGACCTAATAGTCCCCCTGGTCCTTTAAGCCCAATGGATATATGAAAAATATCAGTAATGAAAACCAGATAGTCATCTCGAAAATAAAACATATGAAAAACAAACTTCATACTTGGCAAGGATGCTACAAAACATAATTCAGGGATACAGACAACTGTATGCACAGGAATCCAAATACCTGGTTTGAAATGGATAAGAAATCACAAGGAAAATATTCCTCCCCCACCTTTTAATGTTTTCTTTCTTTCCTTTTTTTTTTTTTTTTTTTCTCATGGTGAAGGCATTTTGAAATACAAACTTCAAAGCATAATATTTTCATTAATTTCTAAATCTTGCTGTTTGCACTGGTCAGCATGGACTTTGTTTCTGGAGCTGCCTACTTTTCAGAACTCACAGGTGCTTGCGCAGATCTCCTGATTTATGGTAGTAATTGTTGATTGCCATCTCCCCCAAAGAAGTAACAATTACAGGTAGCAGTGTTTGTTTTAATAACAGAAGCTTGCGTCAAAGCCAATAACAAAAGGCAGTGTGGGTAAGAACAAGATATGTCTGTTAATTTGTAGTAACAAAACAAAACAAACCATTTTATTTTGTTGTGTCTCAAGGAAAGCAAACAAGTTTGGTCCAAAGACTGAGATTTACTGTATTCAGTTCTTGATCAAAATGTGAGGTATATTCATTTTGAGGTATTCCTAGATTTGACAGCACTTGAAACATTAATACCAAATAAGTTTGGGGTTGCTTTTTGACCGCTTTTGGTCAAAGCCCAGGTGATCATACCTTTGGAAAAGAGGAAACAAAAACTTCGTTACTCCAGTTCTTCCTCTACTTTGGACTTGTTTTTTGAATGAACTTGGACTTTAAAACCATATAGATTACTCATTCTTCAATACCGTTTGAAAGCTTAGCAGCCATAAGTGATTTTTATTTTGGTTATCTGGATGCTTGTTTTTACTTGTTGGAATTCTTCTATCTCTATTTATATATACTGGAGTATCTGGATATGAAAGTTTTTCCACTTGTTCTTCCTCAGTGGTCTGTAGCCATAGGCAAACTTGTTAAGTAGTGTAAATTTGTGATCTCACATCTACACCTCGCAGAGCTTAGTTTGGAGTTACTCCTTTTCCCTTGTCTTTTAACCACAGGGGAGGGAATCCAGTATGTAATCATGCTTCCCTGTTAATTTTAAAATATAAAATAATTAAAATTTTTTGATGAATTTATTTTCTAAACTAAGAGAGTATTTGAATAATCCCTGTATGTGCTTTATTCTGTAGCTGAAGCATAGTTAACTGTTCACAGTGCAGTGTAACACAGTAGAATCACCTCATCCTTAGAAGCAGTTGTCAGAAAAATATGGGCCTGCCTGGTAGAATGTATTAGCCCAATACATTGTCTCCATTTTATTATGAAGCTGCTGGGGAAGCTGTGATATACAGCACTGTCATTACAGATCTATTGTTAGAAGGGTTCTACAGTCTTCTGTGCGCTGCCATTAATTTATAGCAGTAAACAATATGTAGCTCTCCAACTGCAGCAAAGCAGAATCTTTTAATGAGGTGGATGTTATTACCACAATAAATCAGTGCATTCGTGTAATGTATAATTCAATGTGTGTATTCCCACTGTAACTTCTCTGAGTAAGCTGATAGTGTATCATTGTCAGTGCACAGCTCCACGGTTCTTTTTTTTTCCCTAAGCTTTCTTTCATTTGGGGACTTTTTTTTATTTGCTTGCAAATAAATGTGACATGTCTTGATAGTTGTCCTGTTGCAGGCTTCAGAAACCAACTGTAACAATAACAGCCAAAATCAATACTGTGGATTCTGGCTATATGGATCTCTGCATGATACCATATTTTTTTTGAAAAGAGAATGAAATCAATTCTAATTGGGTTTAGCTTTATATTCAAGGAATGTAATTCTGTAACTATTGATTTGGGCTGTACTCATTTGGAGAGTAATAAAAATAGGGAGAGATAAAGAGAATACATAAAATACGACAGAAGCATACAGCACAACACTGTTTCTATTTTTAATTTATATAATTTGTCTACCAATGACCTTCTTTCTTCTCTTTTCCCTCAAGCATTGCTGAGTCTGTAGGGAAAATCAGTACAGATGGAGATTCCAAAATGGTTCTTGCAACAAAGAGATGACTTGGAGTCTGTTTCGTTCTTCCCTGGAATAAATTTGCTAAATCAGATAAAAATCCTTTTATACAGGAACCCCTTCTTTTAAAGGGTTATATTTCAAATTAGTGAACTGCAAAAATTGTAATTAGCCTAAGATGTTTTTTTTTATCCTACTGCAATGTGAAAACTGCTCTAAGTAAAAAATGTAAGATTAGATCTTAGGTCATTCATAGATGTAATCTAGAAGAGAAAATGCTTTGAAGCTTGTATGCCAAATTTCATGTGACTTGCAAAGAAGCAGTTATTTGAATACTAATACTCTGAAAAGCAGATGTAGTTTTTCGCTTGAACTGGGCTTGAATTTATGACCAGGTTACTGATACTTTTGTTCAAGGACTTTCCTTTTAAAGTTTTTCCTTATCTTGTAGTGTAATCTTAAATTGGTTTGTTCTAGCAGAACAGAAAGAAGAAAATATTTTTCCAAGTTTGTTCTTCAGTTATACTTGAATGCATCCATTGTCTGTACAAATGGGCATCATTTACATTAATAACATATAGTATGCTCATTATATGCAACACAATTTTTTCATATATTTATTTTGCATGTATATACAAAGATATTTTAGACCTCTTACAGGATTTTACATACGGAATGGCTAAATTCACTTTTGTGTTTCTCATTGATTTATGTGACCTACATTAATCTGGCAAAATCCTTTATGTAAAAGTCTCCTGAAGAAACACACTGGTATAGATAATGAAATATTATATTTCTTACATCTAAATAAATCCCTGGGTGTTTCTGTCCTAGGTAAGCACTGAATAAAGAATAACAATATTGCTGAAAGTGTGATAGACTTCTTTAGTCATACATATGTTATTTGTTTCCTTTATTTCAATGTTTATATATAGACGATCTGCTATTTTATTTGTCTTTTTATCCATTAAGTAAAACTTGTCTTGGGATGGTAAATAGAAAGCATAAAAACAAGAACAGTAGTGTCAGAATTCCAGGTGCACTGTTAATAATTCTTCCATCCTATCAGTCGTTATTTTTCTCCCCCAAAATATCTAAAGGTATTTCTCATTGCTGCCTACCATTTGCTTAAGAGTGTATTCAACATGCGTACATATCCACAGGCACACAAGTAAACAACTCTTTGTCCAAGACGTTCCACTGTGAAGTGTTTTTCAATTATTGACTTGAATCAGTAGTAAATAGAAAGGACGGCTATATGAAGGCAGAAGAGACTTTTTTCCTACTAGCCCTGTGTGTGCGCACGTGGGAATCCTGGTTTCAAATATGCAGATCTGTTCAGGCACTAACAGAATCCACAGTCTGTTTTGCAAAACACCAAAGCCAGTCGTCTCCAGGCATGCCGATAATTCTGGTTACTGGAAAGTTTGATGTGATAACAGACCATATTATCTTTATTTACCTAATGTGTTTATTTTTGCAACCTTGTAGCCTATTGGAGCTTTAAACCCAAAGAGAGCAGCGTTCTTTGCCGAGAGATATGAATCATGGGAAGATGATCAGGTTCCAAAATTTCACTATGGCACACATTATTCAACTGCAAGTTTTGCACTCATGTGGTTATTAAGAATTGTAAGTATATCTTTTCAAAATGCTTTTTCTTCCAATAGCTAGGAACGCATAAACTAAAACTCAGTGGCATAGCAGAGTACTGAAATTTTCTAGTAATTGTCATAAGTAGCGTAGGTTAAGTGTAGTCCAAAGGTTGAACAGAAGGTTTTAATTTTTATGGTACAGTCTTTTCAAATCAGTAGAGCTTTTTTCTCCTTAAAAATTGCTTTTTCGTGTACGTTCTTATACTAATTTAAGCGTGGTTTAACTTTCCTTCTTTGCATATTTTCTGATTGGACCATGTACCAAACATTTGTGGTTCTTTCTGAATGTATTCAGTTTTCCCCTCCTAATGACTGTAAATGAGTTGGCTTCTGATGATCATGAAATTCTATGATGTAAATAGTTAATTTTAAAATATCTGCTGCAGTTGATATGGAAGTAACTTTTGAGATGCTAGGTATTGATAATATATTGGTTAAACAGTGCATTTTTCTATAAAACCTGAAAGGCGATTTATCTCATAGAAAGTAATTTCTTTGGGAAAGCATTAGCAGCACATCATTAATTAAAGCTTGTTAGAATGTACAAGCATACATAAATCCTTGAAGTAATTTATAGTGCTTAGCTAATTTCAAGCAATTATCCACTAATATGTGCTTAAGTGTTCTTTAACTAAGAGGAGGCTTTTAAATCTTTCAAACATTTTTCTTTTCTAAATCACAAATTACATATTAAACAATAACAATCATAAAGCCATCGCTATTGAATGCTACCCTTTATATTAATAGATTACCTTGAACAAAATAAAATACGTGTGTTATTTTTGTTACATACTAGTTTAAAAAATATCTAAGGTAAAAATATTGAGCTTTTTCATGTTTTCAAGGGCAGTCTGTGTCTGAAATGACTGTGGCTTCTCCTCCAGCTTGTAAATATTTTCTTCCAGTTCGGTTTGCTTTTCTTTATCTGAATATAGATGCATGGAGTAGGAATAAAAAGCATTTATTGAACAAATATAAGCATCAGTTTGTATTTCTCAGTCTTAGATAATAGAATTAACCCTTTGCAATTAGTCACAAGTCTGCCAGAAGAACAGCATCATTAATAACCAAGCCTCAAAAGAATAGTAAGTCCCTTTTCCCCCCTGAAATTCCTAAAGAAATGGATTGATGTTTTTAATGAATCTTTTTATATATATTTAGGAACCCTTTACAACGCTTTTCTTAAATCTACAAGGTGGGAAGTTTGATCACGCAGATAGAACTTTTTCATCTGTTTCAAGAGCATGGCGCAACAGTCAGCGTGACACTTCTGATATCAAGGTAAAAACTTTGCTGAAATGTATTAACATGTTTTATACTGCTTCTGCCTTTATTGTCATTGTGATCACAGGACCACAGGTTATGAAAAACAAAGGAAGAAGATTGGGAGCTATCCTACCATTTTGGAGAAGATGCAGGGAGATGACACATGGTTTTACTTCTGTTAGAATATTTAAGTGCATTGTTTTGTAAAACTTTAGCAAACGTTTTTAGCCCTAGATTGAAATAAGGCAAAATTGGCCTTTGTATTACAGATAATGTGTTTCACTTTTTATTCCTCTTACAAGGTTTAAGCCTTTGAAAAGTAGTAGAAACTGGTATAGATTTTTAACCACTAAGTTTCATAAATACTCTGTTGATGCTTCTGCCCCACCCAGATAAGAAATTTGCAGTTAATATTCACATTACTTTATGTAATTTTGGCTCTAGGCATCTAACCTCAGTCTTGGTGAATTTCTGCAGCAGCCTATTTACTTCTTTGACTATCACAAACAGTAGGAGGAGGTTGTGCTAATTTAGGTGCAGAAGGGGCAAAAACTAGTCTTAGGATGAAGAATAAGTAGATAGGACATAAAGAGCTGAGAGGGAGATCTGGAAGCAGTCTCCAGAAAGACTGCGTATTGGGTAGAGAAAGAAAGGGCTACAGGAAGTTGGTGTCTTAAGATGAAACACAGAATTTAACATGATATTGAACCTGTCCTAATAGCAGTGCTGTGTCTGGGAATTGGTGAGGGAACAAGAAGTAAGTGGGAATAGAAAAGAAATTATCTGGTACTTAGTCATTGTATAAAGAGACCTAGAATTAAATGGGTCAAGAAGCTAAGGCAGGATCACATAGAAATTCAAAGGGCAGAGGTTTATGAAGGTAAACACTGAAGGAAGGAGTGAGGTAAACAAATGGAGTCTGGGATCTGAGGAATATTTTGAACTGGGGAGGAGAACAAAGGAGACAAGGATGCTGGCAGTGGTGGGAAAGCTTTGTTCACCTCAGATCTGAGAAGAACGTGTAATATCAAAATTGTTTTTTTTTTAATGGGAGGAAGGATGGAAAAGTGTAGTGTGAAGACAATCAGAAGCTAACCCAAGAGAGTCAAGCAACTAGCAAGAGACATAGGTAACATGAAATCATTCTATAACTATATTCATAATGAGGAGGCAATTTAGGAAAGGGTTGATTTGCAGATTAATGGAATGAGAAAATTGTCAACTGACAGTGCTGAAAAAGTAATGTTCTTGCATCTGTGAGTCCCCACCAAAAGAATCAATGGCAATCAGGAAGTAGTGGAATTAATGGCACTTACAAAAAGATACAAGTTCTGTATCAATTGGGAAATAATGGTGTCAAAAATACAAACACATTAGATTTTTTCAAATTCACTGATCATTACACTTAATTCTCTTTTACTTACAAGGCTGATGGACATAATTTCAGAGTGCATATTTTGTTTTGAGAAATGGAGAAGGAGAGAGGTAGGGGTGGTGGAAAACAAGGTATTTTGTTTTTAAAAAGAAAGAAGAAGAGAGCCAAGATACTATGAGGTGAATTTAAATACCATTCACAGAAAAATACTTACACAGATAGTCTGTTTAAGTTCTAGGAACTTAAGGAGATGAGCAAATGAAACATATTTATCAAGAAAAGGCTGTGTCAAAGCAGTTAGTTTCTGGTGAGAAAAGGTAACAGACCTTATAAAGAGAGAAGAAGCAGATGATGATCTTAATTTTTGACATTGTCTCATGAGCGAGCTAGGAAAACTTGGTCTAAAATAACCCACTTTTTAAGAAAATAAGGCACTTAAGGAGGGCTTTACATTTTTCACAAAATGTTTAATAAGAAATGTAATTTCTTGGATTCTCAATTAAGAGATGTTGTCATGTGTTACAATGTGGTTATTACATATTTTTACATCTGTATCTTCCGTATGCCTATTATAATCCAATGGTAACTGAGTGCAACTGGCATATTGGAAAGGATGTTTTGTTTTGAGAAAAATTTTAATTTTTACATATACATGTAAATTACACAGAGCTGAGATAAAAAATAATAGTACCAAGCAAATAATAAGAGCATTTAAGTAAAAAATGGTCTTCTAGAAAGTCTTAATACAGACATCCCTACATTATGTTCTAACCTTTCACCCCACAGGAAAGAGTTTTCTGTCTTTAACAAAATTATGAGATACATCCTGAATATTGTTTTTGCACCAGGCCAGTCAGTTTGACTGAGTGATGAAACATTTAAATGCATTAAAATAATTAGCTATTTCCTTTTTTCTTTTTTTCTTTTTTTTTTAATTATTTCATAGGTAGGCTACATTTTACTATCCATCTATTATTTTTAACAGATTCCTTAACAAAATTCTTTCTGCTTCCATTTCCAGTGTTTCAGGTGGGGGTTATTGGTTGCTTTTTGGGCTGAATTTTAAATATTTTTGAAGTTGAAAAAATCTACCTGTGTTAACGTATTATTATTTTCATTGTGATCGGTTTGAGGTTGAGCAATATGTAATTAAGAGGAATGTCTTTCTATATGGTTTAATAATTCAATGATATATTTACTGGTATTGTTTATTCTGCTGTGGATGAGCATTCTGTCAAAAGTAATTGGCTAAGCTGAAATTTCATTTGAAATACAAACCCATTTTTTATTTCAGCTTTGAATTTTTCTTACATACTGAAGCAGCTGGCTGCTTCACAGATGAATGCAGTTCTAGGTGTGATGGGGAGGCTGCCACTTCAGTGCATAAAACTCTTGGCCCTTTTAAAGACAATGTAGAGCTTGTTTGTGTTAAGCAGTGGATTCACTCTGTGATCAACCTTATGAACAAGAAAATTATTTTACCTATAAAAGATATCTTTGTAAGTGAGATGTGAGGAACAAAAGTGACTCCAGAGGAGTCACTAGTTAGTTAAGGACTGAGGACAGATTGAATGACTTGAGGGAGACATCTCTTGAAAATGCAGGTATAGATGGACTTGGAAATGATTTTGTTGTAGTATCTGGGTATCCATACAGTTCAATCCATGGCAAACATAGAGTAAAAAACATTTATTTCTTAACAAATTAAAGGGTTTTAAGTTTAACCTTGCATTTTTGATGGGCTGAGAACATAAACGTAGCTGGCTGTTGTGACTGATTAAAAAATACTGGGTTTTTGACCATAAGCTCCCTGGATTCCTGTTGATACTTCTATGACTGATTAAAACCTATCAGTTTAATGCATTGATTTATAGAAATACAATGGATTTGGGAAGCCACATTTAAAACATTGAAAGTGGGAAGCCAAAAATAATGGTATTATATCTTGATGCAAGGGGAATAGGGGGAACAAAGGAAGAAGGCTTTCTTCCTATTCCAGCTGAAACAAATGGTGAATTTTTAGAACCATTCAGCTGTTTACAGGTAATTATTTCCCCTTGCTTCTCATGTGAAGAGAACGTATGTAGTTATTGATGTTTGCTGTCCTAAGTTTATTGTGAATCGTAGTTGGAGGCATCTTATATTATAAGGAGGACTAATATGAGCTAGCTTTGAAAGCAGCTCTTGTTTGCTGGTATCACTTCAACAGAGAAAGCTAAAGCATATGTGTGGTCCTAACCAATCTTTGTCAATATCCTGTGAAAGCGTTGGATCAATGATCAAAGCAGGAAACTAATGCTTCACTGTAGTATAGCCTTTGGTTGAACTTTTAAAATTTTTATTTCAAGAGGTGATATGTTGCATAGAATTTAATTTCTTAGTCCACCACTATCCATATATTCAAGCAATTCAAATTAAAAATTATTTGGAAGTTTCCTAGTGTTTGACTATCACTCTGGAATTGTTATTTACTGGTTTGCTCAGCACTGTTGCCTTTAAGTCGTTAACCACATGTTTTTAAGTTAAATCTTCTGCATTGAAGAATATGAAATGTATTTCAATTCTGTGAGAGTTGGTACTCTCTTAGTACCTTTAAAGTACTAGACAGACGTGACCATTAACTCCTTTAGTTCTTCTTAATTTACATTATTAGTGCAAACAATAATGTTAGTTTTCTTAGTGCTGTGTAAAATGCAAACATGGATAGCCTCGCAGCTTTTAAGAGAAAAATAGTTTAGTTTAGGGCTTGGACTAAGGTTTGGAATACAGAAGTTAAGTCTGTCTGTACTTTTGTGTTGCTTTTTTCTTTGATGAATGAGTAGATTTGCGCATAGTTATTCAGAAGCAGTTGTTTTTTCTGGTTTGGTAGCTAACCTGTTGCAATAAATTTATTTATCTTATTTAGAACAGAATAATTGTCACACATGTTGTTCTTTGTGTGTATTTTCACTTTTCCAAGTGTAATACTTCACTGATTGTTCTTTTTAATACCATATATACAGTTTTTCAGGATCATTTGAAATTCTCATGCTGTCCTCCAAACAGCTATGTTGCCTTAATAGTGTCATCTGGGATTTTATTACTGCACCTTCTATGCCAGGCCATTAATGACAGTATTGACTGGTATTAGGAGCAGGGCGGACCCATTACCATGTCCTCCCAGTTTGTCAGTGAGCTATTGATAATTGCTTTTGGAATATGGATCTCCAGCTTGGCTACTCCCACATTATTGTAACCTAATCTCATCTCTGTTTCTCTGCTTTGCTTATAAGAATGTCATGGGAGACTGACATGCAATGAAACCTGCAATATTTACCAAGATTTCTTACATTTTGCTGTGATTTCTTAGTTAGACAGTGGCATTAAGATATAGGTAATGCATCTAATTAACATTCTTGAAATATTTAAAATTAAAAGAATAGTTGCAATAAAGGAAAAGCAAAATTAAATAATTTACTACCTTGATCTCATTGGACAGATAATTATATAATGTATCTGTGTGCCTCAGTCTACTATTTCTTAACTTTTTTCCCTTTCCAGTACGCATTTTGAGTTAAATAACAACTTTCAAAGCTTATACAACTAAAAACCACCAAAGCTAAAGCTTTCACCTGTGAGTTCTTAAGGACCTATGCAAAGCATTTATTAAACAAAAATGCTCCATTGACGTTTGGTAAAGAAATGATACAGAAATCAGGTCATACCATGTCCTGTAATCACGTGTTTTTTCACATGAAACTTCTGAGAATCTACAGGAATTGCTGGGTCCTTGTTTTATTAGAGTGTTAAACCTGCTCCTCTCTGTGGATCCTGGTGTACTTTATCCAAACAATCACAAACTCCATGCAGAAAATCTTTGTTATGGTAGACAAGTTCAATCTGTAACCACATATAAATAGAATATACCACAAAATTAAAATACAGGTTGTGTTACCTGCAGTCAGATATTGTGTAGGTTTTAACTGTTGTGTGAAGTACCAAGTCGATATTGGGTCACATTTTCAATGTGGATTTTTGTATTCACTGTGGATTTTTTCTTTCAAGCATGGGATTCCTCAAGTCTTCAAGAAGACTTGAGAATTTGGGCTCTGTCATTGAACTTTATGGGCAATAAACATTATGGTGGACATTGGGAAAATTATGTTTTCCTAGTAGTACACACATCAGGTTTTGTGTGTTTGGAAAAGGTTATTAATAGCTATAATGTTCTGTAAAGGAAAAATATTCCTTCTCTGCAAGGATTAGAACAGATGCTATGTCTCTTATAGATTTGTTTCTTGTAATTGATTGACCCATTTGTCAAAAAAGTTGTAAGCCTCAAATTGAGAATTTCTTGGTAATGGAGCATTAGTTATGGTGCCCTCTCTGCAGAACTTCTGTGGAGACTAGTAAAATGTGAATTTCTAGTGCACTTACAAGGACCCAGAAGACACATACATATAATGTCTCTACTCACCTGCTTATTGATTTTTGAAAAATGTAGGGACTTAGTTAACTTTATAAACTGCTGTAAATTGACCAAGAGAAAATGGAGGTTGCTGTAGGTAGATCAAGGAGTACACACAAGTTGCAGATTTGAATATGACTGAATTAAAAGCACATCAAGCAGGGTCTTTAAACTTTGGTAAGAGAGGCAAGAAACTCTAGAGTTTCAAGCTACTGGAATGTTCAGAAATTGGACAATGACAAATTCCATGACTTTCTTTAGAATATATATTTTAAAAAAAAAGTTGAAGCTCTGTAAAATGGCAGCTCATGCTTATTGAAACAGGCTGCCTAACGTAAGCATGCCTAAAACACCCTGTAACCTGATAAGCTTTTCTACATATGCTTTGCATTGTTTTATACTTTTCCATCTAATAGACGGGAGTTTCAAAAGTTACAAGGAATAAAGTTGCTGCCAAACTGGCAACATTACCTTTGTATAGGAGAGACCTCATGTCATGTTAGTAGCAAGGTCAGAGATGTGTGAGAGCAATGACTGGCAAAATTGAGAAGCAGGTACATAGTATTTCAGATTTTTAATCATAAGCTGTACGTCTGGTGCAGCAAAACTTTTAACGTATTTAGGGTGCAAGTCTTTGGTTTTAGTGAAAGGCTTGTTCTTCTGTAAAATTGTACCAAGATCCATAACAGGAAAATACTTTCCTGAGTAAAAAAATTAATAATTTTAACTTCAATCAGATCCGTCTATCTGTGGGAATTACAGTGGTTAAAAATAGACATCTGGGTGTTTGGATCAGAATGTTCTATCTAATATCTGTAGTCTACTTCTTTTATACCCAGCCATAATTGTTTTTAAAATGAAAGAAATAGTTTCATTATCTGCTCCAAACTATTTGTGTAGCTGTTGAAATAATAAATTTCCACTAAATTTTGGACAAGTTTGCTAAAGTCCAAAGAAGAATGACCAGAGGTCTAGAAAATGAGACCAGTGATATAAAGTTGAAGGTTTTAGGTTGTTTACTTTTGGACGAAAGAGGAGCAAGGGCAGAAATGTAAAGTGTTTTGGCAGTTTTAATGTTTATACCCTGCTGAGGATTTTGGCTGGCAGGCAGAGTGCACGTCATTTCATGAAATCACAGAACAGCCCAGGCTGAAGGGACCTTGAAAGCTCATCTGGTCCAATTTTTCGTGGGAAAAGGAGCCCAGATTAGATTATCTAGCACCTTGGCCAATCCCGTTTTGAAAACCTCCAGTGACAGAGACTCTACTACGTCCCTGGGGAGGTTCTTCCACTTAACAATAATTCTCATTGTAAATTTCTTTCTTCTATTTAGATGAATTCTGCTATATGCTTCCTGTTCCAGTGTGCCTCTGTGCCAGCCTCAGTGCTGGCACATTTGTTGTCCGTCCTTAGTGCGGGAGGGGAATAGTGATCAGAAAGTGCTGGTGGGAATGGATCTCACTGTCCCTGAGGTGAAAGCCCCTCTTGCACATTGCTGGGTGTCAGAAGGAGCAACTGCTGCTTGCATTCAGTCTGAATAGGACAAGAAATGGACTCCAGCAGCAGCAAAAGCAGACTAGATATTAGGAAGTTCCTCTAGCGGTGTGAACAGATGAACACTTGAAATGTGTAGGATCGTCTTCATTAAAAATTTTAAAAGAACAAGGCAGAGAAATGTCTTTCAGTAATACATGATTGTAATTGTCTATGAATGGAAAGGTGGACAAGATGACCTTACAAGGTTTAATCTAGACCTTTTTATGATTCAACCTTTTCACTCCCAGTTAAAAAAATCTAAAACATAACAAAACAAAAATGGAGGGAAGGAATGTAGTTATACATACAACTATTTTCCTCTTTCTCTGTAAAATTAACCTGAACTATGTATTGCACAGGGTATAAATATGGTTGATACATACCATTGAATACTTTTACATATATTCTCAGTAAAAGTAAAATAATTTTGCGTGTGTATAATCCATGTATTGACTGACAGGATTTAAAGTGCCTGAAAGATGCAATTTTTTATACAATGAAGTATTTGCTTAACAAATTCTACTTATTATCATATATTTCATTAATCTACTAACTGAACATCTGTATTTTTTATAATTTTCTTTGCTGAATTATAAATTACTGAAGATTTAAAAAATTTTCTTAGAGAAGGAAATATAATCTCTTAGAAAATTAACAGGATGGTAGACATTGACAAAATTAATTTATTCCTTAATTCAATTCAGAATTTTAATGGAAACCTGCTGAAGTATTTTTCTTACAAGTTGGGAGAATTTCAGACAATGTCTTGAGTCCATGTCTTATTCTGCAAGAAATAACACAGATACAGCAGCTGGAGGGAAACTCATGGGTACTTAGAAATTATACTTTCCTACAGTCATGAAAATGATTACATTGAACTGTGATGAAAAAATGAAATTCGAATTAATTTAATATATTAATATGTACTTTTTGAATGCCAGTTAAGTCCGCTAACAAAGGAAATAAAGAGTGGCAATATGAATAAAAACCTAGACTTCTAATATGCACTTTTATTATTCTGTTTGACAGGTTATATATAGGCTTAATATTGCTTAATGTGATTGTCAAATAATTAGTTTGAAAATCTGGTAACTTATAAATATTTTAATATGGTTAGGGAATCTGTGTCACTATTTCGAGACCTCTTTGCAGATCATGTAACTCTGGTTCAAAATGCATCTGTCTGTTATTTTCTGAACAAAAGAAAATAATAAAATAGCATTTCATTGCATTAAAGAAATGAAGTATCATGCATAGATTTTTTTTTTATGTGCTGTAGCAAACATGAAAATGAAACAACAGTGTTAAAAGTTACATTCTGCTGATATTACTTCTTTGTAAAAAAATATTTTTAGTTAAGTTTCCCTAGGAATCATTCTTTCCATGTGATAGAAGGTAATTTTTGTTAGAGAAAAAAAATATTTTAATTATATACAGAATTTTATAAACATATTAATGAGGATCCTGATATAGCAGATTTTATCTTTGAATCTTTTTTAAAAATATATACCACTATAAATACTGTACATTTACATTCATATTGACGCTCACTGAGAGCATCAGTTGAAATGAAATCAAAAACGTGGCAGAAGGAGTGAAGTTTTGCTTATCATAATGATGTGTGTCTCTACCCTACAGAACTGGTGAATTTCAACAAAGGGATTTCTGAAACTAATTTTTGACACAATTGTGCTAAAACAAGAGCTCCAACAAATCATTCAGATGTTTTTGTGTTTCTGTGAAATCATATAAGCAAAAGAAATGTGGGCCAATTTTACTGTTTCTGCCTGTGTGCCGAGAGTGTAAAATTTAAGAAGGGATTCATATCAGAAAAAGCATGATGGCAGCCAAAATGGTTAAGCAGAAGAGAAGACCTCCAGAGGAAATGAATATAAATCTTTTAGCTTCGCATATAGAAGAGTGAACAAGGAATTAAGATTTACTGGTTTTCACAACTAGAACCATCCACTGCAGCTTTTAGGAAGCAATTTTAGAACAGCCAAAAGAAAACCCTTTGTAGATCAAACTACACTGTGTAACCCATGATTTATGATTTTAAAATTCAGAAAGCCAGTTCAGTTCAAAACCACTTAACTGTAAGAAGCTGACGGAGTATCTGAGGAAAGTCTGTGTTTGGCCTGTGTTAGTCTTCCAGTCCTTGTCACTGTCCAGGTGAGATACTAAATGGTCTTTCAGTCTAGCCCGTCGTGGCTGATCCTGCATCTTCATGTGGTATTTATGTGAAACCACAAGTAACCCCTTCCTCCCCCTCTCCAAAAGCAAGCAAAAAATGCATAAATTAATCTTCTTAATGATCTCACATATCCAAAAAGTTCCATTATTAATGGAGTTACGCACATGAGTCAGCATCTACTGTCTTAGTGTCAATCTATGCATGTGATGTGAGTATTTTAAGAAACTAGAGGACCCACAAAGTTGATAAGGATTTTTCAGCACTGCAGATACCAAATACATGAAGGATATTCATAAATGTGATAAAAATTAAGTATTTTATTATCAGGTTTATTTGCCATTTTGGGGAAAAAACATTGGCCTTTAAACTGGTGTTTTCACTGTTTATTGTTTCATTAAAGCCATTTAAAATTGGTGCTAAATAATACTCAATTAGAATGGCCCAGTGTGTCTGTTCGCACTCCCTTTTCCCAAGTGTAAACGCAAGCCATCAGATTATAAAGAAGCTCTTCTTGTGAAAATACGTTATTAAGGTGACAGTGAAAAGCTTTCTGAAAACTCATTTCTGGAATAATGAAATATCGTTTTATAAAAAGTTTCTAATAGTCACACTGACAGAAGTTACTGATAATTTTAAAGTTTCCAGGCAGCATATTGTTTCTGTGTAATCTAATGAAAACAACATGTGTTCTAGAAAGCCAAATGTTTTCTGATCTTGAAAGAAACTAATGAATAGCTGTACAGATATATATGAAAAAAACCCGCCCCAAAACATCAGTAACATATGTAATGAGGTTATGTTTTAAGTATTCAGAATCATGGTATGGTTTCATGTTTGTGGTGCATGCTGCTATCGAATTAGTAGTCTGGTGTCTCTGCTTTTTCTTTGTTAGTTTCTGTCTGTGATGATAAAAACTGCAGAAACTTCAGTTAGAGTACTTTCTTTTTTTACAGATGTTTATCCCTGCTAATTTCGTGTTCTTTCACTTATCCAATTAAAGTTTCAAACCTCTTTTTATCAAGTAGTTGTCAAGCACTTGGTACAGAAGCATGTTTTTACCCTGCCTAGTTAATTAAGGTGACTGTAAACAAAAAGATGTACAATTCAAAGCCAAGCAGTGTTTCACACAAGGATGGAGGTGATAATAGCTTAATTCCTGCTTGATCTTTCCTGTCTTTGCCCTGGCTACTTCGGATTGACCTTGTCCACAATCTGATGACCTCCCTATTGCACTCAGCCATTTGGAAAGCTGCTCATGCCATAGCTGGCCCTGAGGGGCTATCTGGGAGACCACTGATCCATTGACCCATGTCAAGAATGGGTTTCAGATCTGATCTACTGAGCTTCTGACATAGCTACATGCTACACTCACTGTAGACAAAGCCAGTGGGCCAGTCTGATTTTTTTTTTTTTCCCTACTTCTTAAGTGGCATGCAGTTTGCATTGCTGTATGGAAGACCAATTTTACACCAGTCATTTGCTATGAAATACACTTCCTGAAGCAATTACACGTATTGATCCTTTCTTTACAAAGGAAGTAAATTCTCTTATTTAGTAGCTCAATTTTTCTAAATCTGTCAAATTGCCAGTTTTATTTGGTGTGTTTAAGTCTCAACATCAAGTCCCACACAAACAAAGCACCTCTAAAATATATTAAGAGCAGAACTATATGTGTTGTGTCTTAATAGGCTTGTAATGGTGTTATGCCAGGACTTTGCAGAAATTTATAATAGTGTGCAAATAAGGTTCTAATCACATTAACTTGTGGTATCTTCGTGTATATCCTAGTGCATATTTTACAAAATAAATGACACTTATGAAGTTGCATGTCTGTTTGCAAAGCAGGAAATCAATCCACTTATCCAGGAGAAAATCTGTATGGTTTTGAGCCTAATTTTGCTTCCTAGCACATTGAGTCCAATTCTGCACTAGAATGTACCATTTTTTGCCTGAAAAAATTTCTTTGTTTAGCCATTAGTATTATTTCGTTTTTCTCACAAGACTTGGAAATTACAATTCCTTTGCCGTATGTGTTTGTATTTTGTCCTTGGCCTTCTTTTGCGTAGCAAGCTGAGCCTGCAGAAATGCCAGGGCAGGGCAGCCACGGAGGTGTTAAATGCCACATTCCAGTCCTGTTCAGCAAAAGCCTGTAAAGCACACGTATTTAAGGCAGTGATGATCCTGACAAGGAATTTAGTGTATACACAGACCTTGTAACCATGCAAAATTCCTTCCTTTTTTTCCCTTTTGAGTGTATGTGTGTGTGTAAAATTATGTATGATTATTCCCTGTAATTACAGACTGGACACAGTAATTGAGTTAATGACCTTTCCATGAAAGAAAAATATTGACTTGTGTTTTTTTTTCCCGTGAACATATGGTAGAACTTCAGGCATTTTAGGATTTGCAAAAAAATTATTTCTGGACATTGAATGATCTTAGGTAATAGCCTAAACATTAAGTTCTTCAACTCTTTGTGTTAGAGAGAATAAGAATATAACTGAGTTTTATACCTTTGTAATTAATATATATGGCACCATTTTCACCCAAACTACAGTCTGCCATTTGTGCATTAGCACCTTAAAATGTGGATTGTGTTAAAATATGAAAAAAGCTGTTTTCCCCATCTTCTTAACATCCTTGGTTATCTGTTGCTTTCCACTAAATATTATTTGTACGATGTGAAGTTCATTCCTTTAGTTTTATGTGTTTCCCTGTGCATTATACCAAATCAAAACCAATGTTCAGATTTTTATTTTTTTTTAATAGCCTGTTGTGTTTTAGATCTTTGTCATGTTAGAAACACAATAATGATTAATCATATCTAGAGGTTTAAATTTTAGAAAGCATGAAAGGGAATTTCCCTCTTCTAGGGGGGAGAGTCATGTCTGTGGGAAGATTTTGTATATTCTTTTTGCCTAACACTATTCTAATAATTGTTTTTTTTAATATGACAAAATGCGTCCTCTGACATAATTTATAACATAGCATTGTTTTTCATTTATCTACAGGAATTGATTCCTGAATTCTATTATCTCCCAGAGATATTTGTCAACAGCAACAATTACAATCTGGGAGTGATGGATGATGGAACAGTTGTGTCTGATGTTGAACTTCCACCGTGGGCCAAAACCCCAGAAGAATTTGTTCGCATAAACAGACTGGTAAGATGGCTGTCTTCTATTGTTTGTCAAGTAACATTTGTCTTGCAAGATTCTTCTGAAATAGTTTGGATCTTTGCTTGCAATATATGGCTGTTTATAATTTATGTAGGACTGTGGCTGAAATAATCTGAAGAACTGTTAGATTTTCAAGTTTAGGAAGAAAAAAGGCGTATAGTATATACTCATTCTTTAGAATAGCTGAGAATAGTTTGAGTGTGGTCCAGATATGCAGGAGAACTTATCCCATTTGTATGTCAGCTCTTGTGGTTCTAAAGAGGTGATAATCATCACATTACAGAGGGCTTGTAAAAGGTTATTTAATCATACAGTATTCGTCAATGATCACTTTAATGTAATTTCAAGGGGGTTTAATTTTTGTATCTGTTTAACTCCAAAGATCAGTGAACGCCTCAGGAAAGAAGGTTGCATTTTAAATCTTCTGCCACCTCTTCCTTTTCTTCCATTATGTTGATATTTTTCAGAGCGGTTTTTGCAAGAAAGTGAAACTAATTTCTCCTTTGCCTGCTTCATTACCCAAATCTGTATTACTCTTCTCTTTCCTGTTTTGAACAAATCCTGTTGGTAGCACTGCTTGTCGTCACTGTGCCCCCCAGGCAGTGTAATGAATTACAGAATAGCTGTTACGGCATCATTGTTGGTGTTTCAGCACATTCTCAGAGCTATTACGTTAGGCTTTTCTGAAAATGAAAGGATTCTGCATCAGTGGTGCTCAAAAATAAATTAATTAGATGAGATTTTTTTTAATGAATCTTGAAAATGAGGCTGCAGTTTTCACGTGGTAATCAACTGGGAAATACTGAATTAAGGCATGGAAATTCTCACAAACTTTTCAGATACCCATCTTACACTTGACGACGTCCTGATACTCCTTAGTTGGAAAATGGGAGTTGAAAAAATTCTGTCATGGCAGAACATCAGACCTCATATTCATAATAATTTGTCACAGTCACATGAGAAGAAATCTGTGATTTATAAGTTATCAGAATGCTTTACACTACACCTCTACTGGTGACATGATACCATAGTCTATGATATGATACCATAGTCAGAAAAGTTATTTGGCCTAGATTTCTGCAGGCAGTTGTACTGTGCACCACAATAATAATCACAAATTATGTTAGGTGAATTTAGGGTTTTGCTTCATATAGACATATGTGCAAATTTTATTTAAAGGAGGTATGAAATACACTAACATTTAGCAGGACTACTTGGCAAACCATATTCAAACGCAACTTTTGATCTTACAGTTGTGCTGATAGGTAATAGGTTAGGGAAGTAGCCTGACACCTTCTCGAGCTTGGCATGTGTTAGTGATTCAGGATAACCTTAGAAATGAGAAGCTGTGTTCTTAAGCAGACTTGTAAAAGGCAGCCTGTGGCCTTGATCTCTCACAACTGTGCTATTTTAGTTTTTGCATAAAATATAATTCTTATTCTATTAATTACAGATCTGTCTTTCCCCACTGCAAAGTTATTCTTCATTTTGTCTTCTAAGATTTTAGCTCTTCATTTTCTTTTCCTCATTTCTAGTCTTGGTACCAGGTTTTTCTAACCCTCACCTCTCCCTATGCCCTGACCTACGCTTCCTTCATCCTTTCACCATTTCCCAAAACTTTTGCAACTAGTGCCTGCCATTCTTGCAGCTCTCTGATACCTCCCACTTGTGCTATATTCCCAGGATGAAGTGCTTCATCAGCAGGAAGCAGCTGCTTTTTCGTTATTACTGTTAAACTCTTGGGCACAAAATGTAAAATCCCTGTAAGGTCTTCTCTTAGAGAATAATGATCTCACTCCATATTCCAAATGTATTTGTTTCTTTTTTTATGTACAATCTACAGTAAGTGAATCTTTATGTTGTTAAATCTTGGGGGAAAAAAAGCGCATTTCAGAACACTCTAGAAGGGGGGAAATGCTTGTTACATATCCAAGACATTAATTTCAAGAAAAAGTAATCTGAAAACAGCACCATATTAACTTCTCTATATCTGAATGATTGAAATTGCTTTGTTATTTTCTTAATTTCACTCAGCATTATGAAACTGAAATATCGTATTTATTATCTAAATATAATTAATGTTTCTTCCTCATATACTTTTCTCCCCCAAGTAGTTATTCACTAGCGATTGTGAGTTTTGAAGGTATTTTAATCAAAAAGACTTGGCTAGTAATCTGATTCGCTTCATAACTTCTGCTGTGAAAGTAGATCTTGCAGTATCACTTGTCAAATGGTGTATTGAAAGAATGTGCAAAAGTTGCCATAAATCAGCTTTTCAAAACAAAGAACTTTTACAGGAACATATTATTTGCAAGAATTGCACAATTGGAAAGAACAGATTTGGGGTTTTTTAAGGCTGAAGTTAATTATGAAAATAGGAAATAATTTACCAAGTGATGGTATATTGAAGTGTGTCAGACATCATTCCTTTTGGTGATTTTGTAGGTCCCTGATACTGTTGCCGTAATTCTGTTATCAAGTTTTGGTCAGTCTGGTACCATTAGATTTAAACCTCTGTGCCAATGAATTGAATTAAGTACTTCTGTGTGACATAGTTAACCTTATCGTGGTGGTGGTGGAGGACCTGTTAGTGCCGCTGTGGGTGATACCCTCTGTAATCTGCTGTTTCTGGAGTGGAATAAAACTGAGAAAATTACATGCAAATATTAGATTGCTTTTTCTTGTAAATACTTAGCAGAGTGGATACCATTAGCATCATTTTATTTTTAAGTAGAATAGGTGTGTTTAAGAAGAATGTTTAAAGCTCAGTTCCTCACAAATACTATCAGAAAAACTCTTGCCGCTATGTGGCGTGGAATGATTCATTCAGTTAATATTTCCTCACTGCTTCTTAGTCCAGACACAACAGCGATTATAGTATTTTAAGTGCTCTTTTTGTAAGCTATCACACGTAGATATTTTTTTTTCTCTTTATATTTCAGTTTACCTCTTTAAGTCCACAGATCCTATACAACGATTGGAGCTCATGAAATGCATACTACTTTGATCTGTGACCTTTTTGTGGTGCTAATCGGGTTCCTGATATCATTATACCTTGCTCATTAATCATATTTCTTGCAGCCCGTCAGCCAGCCAGACAGCCCAAGCCTCTGTTTGCAGCCTTGCGTTGGCAGGTTTCTGCTTTTCCAGATTATTACAGTGTGATACTTTGGCTTCTCATAACCAGACCCACATCAAGCTGTGTGCTACAATTAAAGTCAGATGGTCCTCAGGTTGAACAGGGATATACTGTTGCAGCTGTCTGTCTTTCTGGAACAGACCAGCACGGGGAACAGATGATATGTAGAACAGTGCATAATAGCAGCTTGTACAGTACTGGGTCAATAGCAGGGGCTCAGAACATTAATTGACAGGCTGATAGCTGATTTAAAAGTGATTCTCCACCTATTTTTAATTCTAAAAAGTACGTATTTTAATTGAAATAGATCATTGCATGTCCTCTGTGTTTGCTCTGAGAGAAAAAGCAGAATGGAGTATAATTAAAACTGGGTTTTGATTGATGGAATGTCATGATGAGCTAAATGATAGCATCAGGATGTCATTCTAAGTAATACAAGGAAGTGTAAAATACATGTATTTTGCTTTTGCATATAGATGGTACTTTGTATTAGTTTGTGATAGCACGGTATTTTATAGCAGCACAAATCAGTGAGGGGAGCAGGATGTTTTTCTGTGAGCCAGTCTCTAGCTTGATGGAAAAGTGACTGTTTTTTTACCATTCTGAAACTTTATCATATACCTCTAAAGCTCTGTATTGTATTTTATATCATAGAATAACTGCAAAGTTACCTGAAAATACTTTTCAGTTTACACAGATGCAGTTGACAATAATTATTGTATAATTCCATTATTTTATATATATGTGTGTAATAAGAATTACATTATTAGCTTAGTAACAGTAAAAACCCCACAGACTTTTCAATGAGATAAAATTGTCATTTCTCGCCCCAACAAAACAGAACAGAAGCATCCCAAATGCAGCGTACTATTGCATATTTACTTTGTTATTTCAGTGTTACGATATCTTTAGGGCATTAGTGTCTGAGCAAAGGGGAGAATGCTAACTTGATCTGATGTCTGATAAAAAGAAAATACCCAACAATTTTTTAGTTCTCCTATGCTTCTCAGAGACCTATAGGGAAAAGAAATGGGAAGTAAACTAGGAAGGGAAGAGTATAAGGAGAGAGATGTTCAGATGTTGTCTGAATACAGAAATCTTAAATGAAGGCTATAGCAGTAATTGTCAGACAGTGAAATAGACAAATCATTTTAAACTTAGATTTTTCTGGGCTCTTTTGTGGGTTCAGACTCTTAGTTGTGTTAGCTCCCCTCCTTTAGAATAGTTTTCTGTTTCAGAAATTTAAATTCACTTGTGAAGCTTGTGATAATTACTCCGTTAAAGCTGATAGAAATTTTAAATACTCTTCTTATCATGCATGACAAAGTAAGCATTCACAGAGACCAGGTAGAACCCAAGGAAAAGTCCCATACTCCCCACTGATAGTTAGGAATAACTAACAATGCCAATAACGCAGTTCTGTTTGTTCTAACTAGTAAAGTGGTCTGCTTTACCCTGTAAGGGAAGGTTGGATGCCTGAATAGGTAACAATTAATTTAAAACTATTAATCAACTTGTATTAACTAAATTTTACACAGCTCTGATGAGCCTCAGCTTTTTGAGAATTAGATTGCTTCAATGATAATAAAGTTGTTGAGGTCTATCAAGACAGCTTTCCACAATATATCTCAATTTAAGTATTTTAGTGCTTTATTGCAGTTAGCCTATTCGTGATTACTGGTGTAATCACTTGATTCAGTGCTGGGGAAAATGCAAGACAAATTAGAAAAGTGATGAGATTACTGTGCTGGATTGAAAGTTTTGAAATCCAATTTTCAAATAATTTAAAATTTAATGATTGGAAGCAGGAACGCTTTCTGAAACAAATGAAAGACTTAAATACATAAAGGCACTATACACAGAATTTATCCTAAATATGATAAATAAAATGGAGAAGAAGGGTGGACCAGGCACTCACCCTAATACAAATTTTAATGGAGCAGAATGAATCACTATTAAGAACCACTGGCTAGTAAGAAGGCTCTGCAGTGAGAATTAGAGGATCATTATCAGTCGATATGGCGCATTTCTTTTTAGCACAGGCTATTCCTCCTTACACCAGAAAACACTGAAAAACCAACGTTCCCTGCCAAATAACACACCAATAATAGTTAGAACTGCAGTTTTGATGAGTCTTCACTCTCCCATCCATAGAAAGGGAATGGATGAAAGAAAACAAAATCGGTTTTAAGAACATTAGGCTACTTTCAATCTCTCCATGGTATTTTCCCTGGTTCCACAGCTGTGTATTTACAAAGGTGTCACAACAAGTGCTGTAGCAAATCATGTGGATATGAACTGTATGAATTAAGTGCAGATTACTAGTAGTAGATTGCTAGATTATTAGTCATACATTGCTGCTAATAACTTGATTGTTAAATATGTTATAAACTGTATAGAGCAAGAAAAAAGGCTAAAATGAAAACCAAGTTGACTAGCAACATCAGAATTGTTATCTGTGTAGCACCTACTTCGAAATTCTAGTTTAAGCAGTATTGAATGTAGTCTTAAAAGGCTAGAATGCAGATTGGTCTATGGGTGATGAAGATGCTGCTGGGAACCTGAGTTCATCTGAGATGTTTAGAGTATTTGAGCGTAGAGGAGAAGGAAAATCTGTGAACTCTTCACTCAACTTGGGCTCTTCTGGATGGTTTTTGTTGGCATGTTAGATATCTATTCATCTAGAAGGGAACTGGTGGATCATGGTGAAAAAGGAGACAAGTTTTTATACCAGTTCTTTCAAACTCTTTACTTCGTTAAATAAATATGTGATTGAAGTGTTACTTCCATTTGTATTTCTGATGTTTGGTGATGTCTTGTGGCTTCTTTTTGGAGATTATAATCTATACACAAGGTAAGATTTATACAATATCCTCTGAAAGGAGGATATCTATTCACTCTACAACCATTTAAAATTTTAGAAAAAATCACTTTCATAAATCTCTAATAGAAAAAGGATGTTGGAAAGTAATCCGAAACTACTTTTCCTGGCAAATACTTGTATTTCTATGCCACATGTCTTTGTATGTATTGAAAATAGGTAGATGTTTAAATGCAACTATTGACGATGCATCTTAAAACACTGCTGCATTCATTGTGCATTGCTTTCAAGCTGTGATTATGGAAGAAGTTTTAAGCAGGAGATAAGGTTCCTTGCCTCAGGAAAAATAAATGCTTCCATTTGTAGAAGTCTCAGAAACTTTACAGTCTAATCCAAAAAGTTGTCAGGAATATTACTCTTCAGCAAAGTTGGCTGTGAAAGGTCTAGCCTGATGGCATATTGGACTTTGTATATTTAAAAGTTTTATATTCTTTAACATGTAATTTTTATTCTTATCTATGAAAAGAAGGCAGTCCTGGGAAGCACAGTGGCTGCACTGTACAGGTATTGAGCAGGCAGAGGAGCACTCTCTTAAAGAGTTGAAATGTAGGATAGTGTGTGAATTTAAGCAACAGGATTCCGTCTTTCCTCAAAAAGTGCTTCCATGACTGCAGTGTGCAGTTCTAGTGATTGTCTGGTTTTCCCTTTTAGTTTGTCCATGTGTAATACCAACATTGGTTTAAACTTGTTTGTTTAGTACCTGAGCTAAGTGGTATATTGATGTAAGTGTGTTACTGTACCACTTACACTGATTTGTTACCAATTCAGGCACATGTGTAACGATTTCATCATCTGTGTTTATTCCAGCAGTATTTTTTTGCACTGTTAGAATTACTTCCTAAAAGTTAGAACCATTGTTGTCTTTCACACAGAAATACGTACGTGTAGACTAGAGTCAAGAAATACTGGATTATTGTAAACAATCTTTTGATTTAATTATATCATATAAAGATCTGATTATTAGCACAGAACGGGAGGAGAATCAGACTTTCATTACATATTTTTAAGCACCTTACTCAGACCTAATGTGAAGGTAAGTCTAGAATAATATTGGTAATGCTAGTGTAACCACATTTAGGAGAAAGCAGTGCAAGTGAAAACCTCATCTGTGGGCATTCTAGAGGGAAAATAAAAGGGTCGTTCAATATAGGACATTTTTGAAAAGTAGAGAAGAAATACTTCTTAAGGAATGTGATATATGGCCTATTAGAAAAGATTCTGAAAATCTGTGAATAAACAAGAGTAGTCTAATTTTTCTGTGTGTACAATTGACTCTGTGTGCCTAGGAATAACTTATTTTTATCGAAATGCCATCTAAAAAATATGGCTATAAATATTCATGTTTATTCAAATCTAATTCTGTTGGAATATAAGTTTTACTAATTTTTTAGGTAAGAATTTTTATTGGTTTAATTTTTAAAGGAGACTACTATACAAAAAAAGTCAAATATATTCAATAGTATGAGGGAGGTAACAAAAAGTGAACTGGAATCAGGTTTCTGAATATAATTTGTCTTAAGAATGCTGAAGGCATTCATTTTTGGTTTCATAACACATCAAAATAAGCTAATATTGGAAGGTGAGTTTTGGATAAAATATACCATAGAATATATTGGAGAGATGCATTTGTAGGATGAAGTTAGGACAAAATTTGGTGATGTAAAGAAATAAAATAAATAAAAATATTAAAATGTGGAGGAGAATGATATGCAGTTGAGAAAGATTATAAAAAGCCAAATGATAGCACAGTTTAAGCATCTACAGTTTAAAAAAGTAAAAAAACCCCTACGGTAGTTGATTGGAAGCAATCTAGACAATTAAATTTGCTTCCAGCTCTTTTGTTGTTTTGTGTTGTAGAACTGATGTTTGAAGGCGAGTCCATGGAGGACATTAAAGTTATTACTGTGTGAAATGAAGTGGGAAACAATTGTGCTGGAGCCATTGCCCCATTTAACAGGTGTTCGCTAAATCTGTCTGTCTTCTCTGTGTCTGTTCTCTGAAAGCTGTGCACGGGCACTCCCTGGAAATGGTTGTTCTAAGGGGTACTGTTGAAAATATATTAAAAAATTTGATTAACATGGAAAAATTGCATCATAAGCTCTGTAAAGGTAAGGGACAAAAAAAGTTTGAAAGTGATGGCAGTTTCTTACTCAGTTTACTGAGAGTTACAGTCTGTGATTGGAAGTTGCTTTGCAAAGAAATACTGCAGCTTGCTTCTCCTGGAAGGTGAACTAATGCTGATCAGGACTTCCATACAACAGAACGTTCTGGTGAGAGAGCTGGTAGGATATGGTGGTGTTGGATTTGTTTCAGAGTTGTCTAACGTTTGTTTATATATCATATGTTAAAATATGCTGCTAAATTTGAGTTTGATGGGTAGCTTGTTCTGCATAAAGTATTTGTAATATTGTCAGAATGTAGGGAAGGTTCCATCCTAGATGTTGGAAAAGAAAGTGAGATTCTGATAACATTTGCATATGTGGTGCTGTGGAGAAATAAACTGAGAATTTGTGGTCTTCAGCTGAAGTAGGGGAGGGGTTGAGAAAACATGGCCATCTGTGCCCTACATGGAAGGATACAAAAAAAAAGTCAGCTGAGACTTTGCTTTCAGTGCTTTTCCCTGGCAAGACTCCACTTTTTGAAAGCTGGGATGAGGAACAGTAACGTTGCTTAAACCATCTGGGGTACAGAGAAAGCTCATGACAATGGTATGGAGGTAGGGAAAACTCTCATATGAGGAAAGAATCTCTTCTTCCCAGAAGAGAGAAGAATAAGAAAAAGTGTAGCAGAAACATACAATATAATGACTAGTACTGAGAAGATGCATCATTAAATGACATCCTCTGTTTCATAACACAATGAGGATGTAAAGTTTGTTCACGAAATGAAAAATTAAAATCTGTTACAAGGTAATATTTCTCAAAGAGTGTGTATTTAGACTCAGGGACATTAAGAGTAACAACAGGAACCAGAAAGGGACTGTGGACATTTATACAAACAAAAAGATACCTAGTTTGTTAGGCAATACAGAACATATAAGATACAAGATCTTACGTTCAGTTTTAAGACAAGTTCTGAAGGAATATGGGAGTTTCATAAGAGAAATAGTACCCCACCTCCTCTTGCTCTAATAAGGCGAAGTATCTTTGTCTTGACCATGCCAAATTAAGAATGCTTTAGTCCTGCTTTAGTCTTCTGAGAAAGGAAAATCTAGAAGGAAAGGAAAATCTAAAGACATACTTCTGAAACACAGGGATGTAGCTAAGGTAAGTACCCCATCTCTTCCTCCTATCTCTCACCACGTTTCCCCATCTGTGTTTTTGTTCAAGAGCAAATGCTTGTTAGCCTGTACTTTAAACTAGATCACTGAAATGGTATGAAAAAGCCTTGTTTCTAATGTAGGTTATTATTTCAGGACACGATTTACAATATTGCTCTACTGGTGGTGTCATTGGCACAAATAACAGCATGGTTAGTTGCAGTGCAGTGCGAGTACAAACATTTTGGCATGGAAACTTCATAAAATGTTTTTTCTGTCAAAGCTGGTATCTCATTAAACTGCAGTCAGCAGTGCGGATTTGTAGAGCTAGACAAGCTCTAGTTAGCTGTGCTTCTGATATTAGCCTGACTCTAGCAGCACAGTGCTCTGCAGGGAGTATCATGCTGCTGCTTGAGGAAGTGTAGTGTCAGGCTTGTGATGATTATGCGCTTTTGCAAAAGCAGTGGGTGGAAACTGATGGGAAAGGTTGCTGCACCCTAGCCCATCTGCTCAGCATCAGCCTCCTGCTAGATGTTCCCTCACATCTGCCAGTTGTTACCCTTTAATTGGAAGTTCAGGTGTAGCCCTTTTGGTTTAAGGAGAGGCCAAACTAGAGCCCATCAGTCAATTAGGAGAATGTATTTAGCAAAATAAATGCAGGCTTTTGACAATCAAGGCCATGCTCAACAGAGCAATAAATGTACTGGGCAGTCGGTTCCTTTGGCTAGATGGTTGGTCCACCCTTAAATAAGCAAGGACTGTGAACTCCTTTTCCAGTTTTGCTTTTTGAAGCAATTCAAGCAAACCCAAATCTCTTGGCTTGTAATTTTTACTCTCAGTCTTTATTAGTTAAAACCACGTACAGCTGCAAGGTATCCCTTTAAGTACTTAGTGGCCTATCTATTGAACTGCATTAGAAAATTTGTGAAGGGTATAGTCAACTACAGAACCAAATCCAATAAAAGAGCAGTTCTGATTTCCTTGTTTCCTTCTCTACTAGCTACAAATATTGTATACGCTGCAATTTAAACCAATATAATTGTTCTGCTTTTGAAGCATGCAAGTTTCCTCTGAAGTAGAGGACTGTTAGTAAAAACACCAGAGCTAAAATTTCTCATGCTTGTTCTCATCTGACCCTTTCTGGGTTAGTTTAACTAGTTAAAAAGTACTTTAGCCTTCTAGCTTTGCTCATTTTGACTGAAATACATTAGGGAGTCCTCGTCTGCTAGTGTCTGTAGCAGATTTGAATCTTAGTGGGCTTTGGCAGAGGGGATCTTTAACGAGCGACAGAGAGCAGGTCTATTTTCCATTAATGTAGCTGCTTTATAGAAGGATATTGCATGGTATCTCTAAAGAAACGTAAGGCTTAGGTAACTCAAAGAAGGCTCTAGAACTCAGCTTTTTTTTTCTTTTTTTTTGAAGTATTTTTCTTTTCTTCATGTTAAATATCTAACTTTCAAAATGAATCTCCAACATGTTAATTATATGAAATCTATATATCCCTCTGCATTATTTTTTTTGTCATTCTGAAGTTTTATTTCCTCTTTGGATTTTATTTAGGTAGACTAATATTGTTAATAAAAAGCAACAGCTTGTTAAGCAAGATTAAAAATATTAAAAATGGCAAAAATATAATTGACATTCAAATAGGTCATAAGCAGCCAACATTCCGTATAAAGTGACCTAATATATACTCTTGTGAAGTTCTTTGTGTTTTTCCTTGTCCAAATGGATAGGATTTCTCTAAGCCACCGTTTAAGAGGTAGTCCTGGATCTGATCCAAGTTAGTCGTTAGTGAGAGTTGAACTGGGATCATAAAAACATGAAAGGTTCAGCAGCATGGAAGTTTTTTAGAGGAAGTTGATTAAAAATACTAGGAAACTCGAGTGGTTTTAGTTTTTCAAATGTAGAATGAAAGTAACTTTCGACCTTTCATTTATAATGTTTTTAATTTTAATTAATAAAAAATACATCATTCTCCATTTTTCAAAGGAAAAAAAAACCAACAAAACAAAACTTGTGTAATCATTTTGGGAGGTTCCAAACAGTATACTTAGAATGAAATAGTGCGAAGTATCCTATTTCTAAAAATCTCTGAAAAAAATATTACAAGTGTATAGCAGAAGAGTCATTAAGGGCAGTGAAGCCTCCTAATTGTTACTGACATTATCTCTTGCCATCTGCTTTCTGAGGCAGAATAAGAACTTCATAATGAGGATTAGAAATGGAAGATGGTGAGAGCATGCTCCAGGAGTTGCTGGCGCATTTTCTGCTTTCATAATAAATCACAGAATAACTTTTTAAATTATAGGTTTTAAATATATTTTGCGTAAACTAATAGAAATAAACTAAGAATGAAATTTTGGTGCGTATTCTAATAGGACTGTTTGATTTGTAGTCGGTTAATTTATTAAACCTGCCTTTAAGATACTAAAAACGCATGAACTAGCCATACTGCGGCGGACTTGGATGTCTGCACTGTCAATATCCTCCCTTCAGAGTGATGCAGGCACATCATGCAGGCACACCCTTGGGCTGTGCAGACACCGGAATTAAGCTGTGTTTAAAATCCATTCCAAAGCTGCATACAAACATAGCTCTCATCCAGAGCCTTTTAAAGCCTGCTGCTGTGGACAGATCTGAGCAATTCTCAGATTTTTAGCAGATTGTGTTCCCTTCTGGCTTTACGTGTGTTTATTGAACACTGTCTCAATTGCAGTTTGCCCTGTATGCATTAGTGGTTTAGAAGAGAGCAATATTCAGATTAATTCTTTTGGGTTTGGATGTTTCTGTCCCAAATATAGCGACAAGTTCCTATTTTGTTGTTGTAACCACGGATGACCACTTAATGGAAAATTTTGGTTTGTGTTGAGATTCTTCCCACAGGACATGTCATCTAACCTGATTATGACCCATTTATAGGCCTTTGTACCCAAGGTGTAAGTAGTGAGCTTACTTGTGTTGTTTTAGCTACCACCTTGATATTGTGGCTGTGTAGAAAACTGCCATGAGCTGAGTTGTGTACTAGAAACGAGTAAATTCCATGTACTCAGGGATCAATTTTATTTCCAGCTAGATCAATACAGTCATGTTAGCTCACTTTTATATCCGATACTACAAATCCTGCTGAGTTTGATTTGATTTATACACCTTTCTGCTGTAGCACATATAAACATTATCCTCGGTTTGGTTGAGGTGGTGATGGGCAGGCATGCTAGAGGATCAGATAGATCTGCCTGGCAAGCTGGGTCTCACTGTGGTCTGCCAGATGGCCATCTCTGTTATATGTCAGTTTTCTCACTTCACTAGCAAGAGTAAGTCCCAATGCAGGAGGAAGGTAAGGAATGCATTCCATTGGTGTTCCTGGAAGTCAGCCACGAGTTTTCCTCGAGATGCATACTTCTTTCTTAATCACACGTCTTTGACTGAAAGATTCCCCTGTTTCCTGCTCCTTTTGTCATGAGGTTTATGGTGTTATGAGAAGCAGGAGAATAAGTAAAGAAAAAAACCCAACTAAAGTAGTCCCCAGAATTTATGTTTGCCAGGGGCCCGTTACTATGAACTGCAATGAAATAGTACATATTGTGTTTTTCAAGTCCAAAGATTGCTTTCTGCAAAGAGGCTAGAGAAGCTGATAGTGCATGAATAGTGAAAGAGGAACTGAGTGACAGAAAGGTGTGATACAGGCAGAGAGGAAGAGACTTTCACAAGAAACTAATTAGAAACTACATTGAGGAACCAACAGAGTGCCCAAATCTGTGCAGTTCATCTGGGGCTTTTTGTGTTACTGTCTGTAAATACAAAAATGGCAGGCATATGGGAGGGGTTGATAAACAAAGACAGTTTTAAAGTCTCCAGTGATTACATGGAGATCCAAATTCAGGAACGTAAAATGAAATCTATTTCGTGTCTTCCTGAAATCTTAGGTTCATCTATTAGGTATGAAATTTATAGTGAGATCTGGTGTCAGCTAGAAGATTAACACAACTCCTTTGGTGTCCATAAAAGACTCATTGCTGAAGTAAATTTAAAAATGTGCACTTCTTATAAGAAATAAGTATGGGAAATATAAATGCTGCTATTAATTTTAACAAGTAAGTTTTGGACATAAAATGTGTCACGATGGCATAAAAAGCTGGGATTTTATTCTCAGTAAAAACCTTTATGTAATTGTACCAACAGAATGATTGTTGCAGCCTTTTACATGTTCTACATGATGTGAAAACACTAAAAGTGACGAACATATAGTCTTACACAGTTTAAATCTAAAGCCACCCTGCCAAAATATAGAACTAAATTTGTGGATTCCATGCAGTGTGTTTATACTAGTAGAACCTTCTGAATGCATGTGCTCCTTTTTCATTGTCCTTTAAAATCCTGTTTTGGATTTGAAATGTTGGGATCTGTGAAATTAAAATTCTTTTTTTCCCCCAGAAAACAGTTGTATTTCTGTAATGCTTTGATATAAAATCATACTGGACTTCATCAACAGAAAAGCTGACTAGAAGATGTAGCATATTTAGTATGATATTTGAGAGCAGAATTGCCCCTTTCGCTTATCTGATCGCTTCATGCATGTTAGCTTTCTATCTTTCAAGCAGTGGGGTGTAAGCAAATTTCAGGAATTTTTAATGTTCTTGGAGTAGGCTGTACATTTGTGACCCAAGGATTAGTAGATAGAGGGTAATACCTTTTAATTTGGGGTCATGAATGCTTAGCTGTCATGTGCTGACCTTACAGTCATTACATGTCTGAGTTCACATCATTCAGTTTGCTTTGGTAGCTGAAGAACCTTTCCACAAAGCCAGCAATAGGAAGACATTATGAAAGTGTATTTTGGTTGTGAATTCTCTCAGAACTATAATTCTACACCACATACTGCTTTGTGTTTTTTAATGAGTTTAGAAATCAACTGCAGATTGCTTAGAAACATGTTCATAGACTGTGTCATACAACTAAAGTGGTCCTTTTTTCTCTCCTTGTAGTGTTTATGGAATAAGTTTATGGACTTAAAGAACTTGAAAAACAAAAACAAAACTTACATCCTATGGATACAGTTTCCTTTAGCCTCTAACTAAATGATCACATGCTGTTATTTTTCTGCTGGCTGTATTCAGTCTACAAAATGAACAAGGCTTATGTAATAAGTTACTCTGTTTGGTTTTTTTACTCCATACTGTTAACATTTATATAGCTTCAAACCTATTTATTGCATACTGTTTGAACCCTATTCTAAAACCAGTATTCTATATGGCCTTTTCTTTGATACTTATTCTGTAGTATCTGAATTGTCCACATATGTTAATAAGTTTACCTTTATGTGTGACCTTCATGTGGTGAGGAAATTGCATTATTTCTGTTTTATAAATGCAGAGGGGGCTAAAGATGATGTTCTATCATCCCTATTAATTATGAGTGTCTATTTTGAAGGTATTAGGAAGTGATGTTTTTCAGCATGTTAAGCTTTCTGTAAATTCTGAAAGAAAACACAAAATGTTGTTTTTAATTTGGGTCAGTTCTCGTTTGCTTTGCCACTCAGCCCAACAAATAGTTGTGTTTGCATAACTGGGTATCAAGAATAAGTGGCTAGAAATAGTGTGACAGGGCAGAAACTGCCTAAGTCAGTAAGAATCACAGCTGAAACTTCAGCAGGTCTTACTTTGACCATGAAATATAGTGAAAATAATCACAGATCTAATCAAAGTTTGAGAAGCCTTTGTAGCAAATTACATACCCCCAAAAATATAGATTGACTACTGCATTCAATGCAAAGATCTTTTTTAAATTTCTTGAAAAATAATGCAACCACTCTCTTTGTGGAAAAGGAGATGTGAAATTCGTTTCTGTTTTCTGGGCTTCCAATGTGCGAAAGACTGAAGGGCTCTGGTATAGCTCTTACCGGTCTTTCCACAGTGCAAATAAATAGGTTCTGGATTTTCAATGTTATTTATTCTTTGTTTAGGTGAAGGTGCTCATTTGTTTATCTATGTCCAGTATGATTATTTGGCATTTCATGAAATGATAAGAAAAGGGAAGATTGCTGGGAAGGCCAATGTGCTAACAAAGTGCCTTGCCAAAAGATGGGCAAAGATACTATATTTCTGAGGATTTTGATGTTGTATTTTCTCTTAGATGTGGCATTTTCTATGTCTTGCTCTTGGACTGAGGGGAAATACTCAATATACCTACCTGTTTTTCATAAGGGGAGTTACAATAAAACATATGTAAGTAGGGCTTGATAGGTTTTTTCTTTTTTTCTTACAGAATATGTGGGGTTGGTTTGTTTTGGTGGAGTAAGGTGGGAAAGAATTGGTTGCATGTTTTCAGAAATTTCAAGAGAGACCAGAAGCTCCCTTCAGGTGAGAGTGGATGGTTGTTTTGTAACAGTCTACATGAGGATTTTGGTTTTTAAAAAAAAAGATGTAGAATTTATCTCTCAGAATAAGTAATATGTGGCAGGGCAAAAGAGAATACTCTGAGACTTATGCTGTCAGTTACATGTTTTCTTGGATGAAATCTGTTTTACTGTGTAGGATTATTCCACAGGCTTCTATTAACAGTCACAAGCATGGCCAGAACAGAGGAATTCTAAAGAAATAATAAATCTGCCAGACCATACCTACAAAGGTGAATGTTTCTCCAGAAATCGCATTACTTTGGAATTCTTGATTGTTTCAGACTTTCAGTTTTGCTGGGAAAACTCTTCACCTGCAGCAGCTGAGAGGTCAGAACTATTGTAAAAATTCCAAGGTCTATTTCTCTGTGTAAGAAAAGATCTGTGGCAGTAACTTTCCAGCAGCTGTTTTTCTGGGACCCCATAAAATTTTCCATTTCAGGTACATTTTCCTGTATAGCAAATTTAAGCCAACTGACAGTAAGCCAAGACTTTTCTTAATTACCCTTTGTGGTCTCTTAGAAGTAGTCCATAGACCAAAGGCACCTGCAAACTACAGGTTGAAAACCACTGATTTAAGGAAGTGGCAGTAGTTAATTGTTCATGTGCCATTGTTAACATGAGCATCAATTCACTCTTGTGATGAACCGTCTTTTTGTTGGGACTAGCGATTATGGTTTTGTAGTGGTATAATTGCTGGTCTAATAGAGGTAACTAAAGTAAACAACAGAGGTAAGTAAACATAATAGAATTATTTCCTGCCTTTAATCCTGGTGAGATAGCAAATATATTAA
Organism: Thinocorus orbignyianus; assembly: GCA_013400375.1. Classification (NCBI taxonomy): domain Eukaryota; kingdom Metazoa; phylum Chordata; class Aves; order Ciconiiformes; family Thinocoridae; genus Thinocorus; species Thinocorus orbignyianus. The sequence continues at coordinate 636,226 of VXBW01001332.1, read as the reverse complement.
TAAATCCCAACAAACCTCCAAATGTATTATGCCTGGAAGGAGGGTATTTAAACTTTACTAATATGGGACAGATAACATGCCAGATAAGCCCTCGTAAACATAAGTTTTAGGTGATAGTTTGTTTTCACAGGATTATCCCATTAAAACTTGTGCAGGGTTTTGGACATGTAAGGAGCTATAGGAGCTTTTATTAACTGTCATAATTCTAAAGATTTTACTTGTTGATACGGATTGTGAACCTGTATGACATAGTTGCTTTGGTTGGTTGAAAAATAGTGCTGATTGTAAATTGTGAATAAGTCTGTGGTCTGCAAAAATAGCTATAATGCGTTGTAAGGTATGTGTTGTGCATGTTCATTTCCCAAAGAGTTTTTGAGTTGTTTCAGCACAGAAGTGAGGCCTTTTCTGCCACTGAATAAAAATGACTTTATCAAATTGGAGAGGAATATGTGGTTACATCTACATTTAATAGCTTTAGTACTTTAGCAGATGTTGAGATTGATAAATAAAAAAAAATAATAAAAAAAGTAGAAGAGCAGGTAGAATCATAGAATCATCGAATGGTTAAAGTTGGAAGGGACCTTAAAGATCATTGAGTTCCAACCCCCCTGCCATGGGCAGGGACACTTCCCACTAGACCAGCTTACTCAAAGCCCCATCCAGCCTGGCCTTGAACACCTGCAGGGATGGGGCATCCGCAGCTTTTCTGGGCAACCTGTTCCAGTGCCTCACCACCCTCACAGGAAAGAATTTCTTTCTAGAATCTAATTTAAATCTCCACTCTTTCAATTTAAAACCGTTACCCCTCGCCCTATTGCTACACTCCAGATAAAGAGTCCCTCTCCAGCTCTCCTGTAGGCTTCCTTCAGATACTGGAAGGCTGCTATAAGGTCTCCCTGGAGCCTTCTCCAGGCTGCAAAACCCCAACTCTCTCGGCCTGTCTTCACAGGAGCGGTGCTTCAGCCCTCTGCAGATCATCTTTGTGGCCCTCTGCTGGACTCATTCCAACAGTTTTGTGTCCTTCCTGTGTTGAGGACTCCAAAGCTGGACACAGTGCTCCAGGTGGGGTCTTGCGAGAGGAGAGTAGAGGGGTAGAATCACTGCTGGTCATGCTTCTTTTGATGCAGCCCAGGATGTGGTTGGCTTTCTGGGCTGCCCGGTAGATATAAATGACTAGTAACTGCATCTCTAACTTCAGGTTTTGCACTCACAGACATGATGTACTGGCAGCGCCCCCGATTTTTTTGGGGGCATGTAAACCTGGATCTTGGAAGCCATCAGCATAAAAGAGAGCGTTGTGCCCACCCCCTCATTAGGCAGTCACCATCCCAGGCACTGAGCCACGAGGCAGCTGGGTAAGGAGAAAACTCAGTTTGATTAGTATGGCAGGAGAAATAAATGATCTTGCAGGTGAATATTTACAGAACTTGTGTGGATGCTTGCTGTTACAGAAAGAGTAAGTGGTTGTTACTTCTATGGGTCCTAGAGAGCACCCAGCCCCTTGGCGGCAGGTATGGCCATTTTTAGTGTTCCTCCAGACATTGCGGAGGATAATCAAAACAGCGGTGGCATGTAATTTACTCAAAAGCATTTCATTATTTAGATGGCTGTGGAATGACCAAATCCAACTGGTATGCAGGTGGTGATCTGGTAGTTTTGAAGCAGATGCAGTTTTATAATACAGGTTTCAGTTCATATACTGGAATGACTTAGAACGGCTATATTTTTTTTCCTAGCAAGCTATAAATGAGTCCTTGGTTTGCAGTTGTATTCAATTATTTTAAACCTATTTACAATGTATTCTATTGTAAAGCTATGACCTTTGATCTCCAGAATGGGTGCATGTCTTTTGTGGGAAGCAGGAAGTCTTGGGGCAAGTGACACTTGCAGTGCAGTTTATTTTACTTAGACTTTGATTCTCCCCCTCCCCCCTGTTTCTAGAACTGAAGACAAATTTCTGTTTCTATTGGATTATAAACAGGTTCTGGATAGCTTCAGCTGCTGCATAGTGCAGTGATATTTTAATTTGCTGGGTAGACATGTTTACTGTGTACTGCATAGTTTATGAGTGTTACCATAAATGAGGTAATCTTGCATCTTGGTTTCCATGTGTGAAACATTACATGAGCTAATGCAGCTGCACCACTGCTTGCTGGATATTAGTAGACTTTATTTGGACATAAAGTTTATACTGAACTGCTTTAAATATTTGTGCTAAAACTGGTAGTGCTGCTTTTTTAATGTGTTTTATATGACACTGATGGATGCCAAATTTCACAAAGCAATGTAAGAATGTCTGGTGGATTTCTGCTTTGTACCCCATTGTTCTCAATAATGGAGATTCCAGAGTGAAATAAAATTAATGACAAGATTTTTAATTTATGTTCAGTTAGTGTTTCAGGGACTGGTTCATATTAAGTATACAGAGGAACAGTAGCTTCCTAGCATGCTGTAGCAGTCCTAAAAACATGCACGTTCTCTCCAAAATGTGGATTTGGAATTTGAAGTGACACATGTGGGTTGTGAGAATACAGAGAGAGAAAGTTGGTTTCTGCTCAGTATTTGAAGGAACATGTAAAGAGTTTTCTATAGTTTAGATTTACCTACCAAAATCCTTGAATCATCATATTTTAAAAGTCTGTGGTCATATTCTTTTTATTTAATTGAAATTATTGCACATTTTCAGTTTATGCTGCTTGTTAGGAAGGTGAAAGCTTGTAATACATGGTAAGCTATAAAATATGTCAGTGTATTTTGCTAACTCTAGTATTAACACTTGCATGTTATTTCTTGGTTTGAACTTAATTTATGTTCTTTCTTATAAGTCACAATAAGGGACATATGTATAAAGTAGATTTGAAAAGACACTAAAATTATTTTGTATGATTAGGTATGTAAAATAAGTACTAAAGAAATGGGTGTATATATTTTTATAAGCAACTTTAAAAGAGCTTCCTACTGGTGACTATGTGTTCTGAAGATCGCCAGCATTATCTCATGCTTTTATCAAAATGGAGTTGGAAGTAACTGTTACAACTTCTTTTTTCTAAGATAATGTCTATTTCATTATGGAAGTAATCTTTAAAGCACTTACCTGGAGAAAATAACCAGTTGTTTAATGAGCAGCAGGATTGCTGAAACCTGGTTTTCTATGTATGTCTGTCCTTTGCTTCTTATCCTTCGTCCCTTAAGCAGGAACTTCAGCTTCTGCCTGAAACTGCTTATGACACTGCAACTGAAGAAGCACCACTGGTTTTGGTGACTGCCAATGAACTGGCCCACATGTGTGTGCTGCCTCACCAAATACAACCAAATGAATATTAAGGATACTTACTGCCTGACTTGCTCTTGGTGGGGGTATCTGTTCCTCTTGCCTGTGTCTGACCTTGTACATACGGGATTGCCTTTGAGACTTTTGCCCATCTTTCAAATCTGACTGAGGGAGTTCCAAACAAGCTAGGGGGTTGCATGTTACTAAGAGATAAATGGACAAACAGGTGAACTGACAAGGAACTTAGCACCTAAGGCTTATTTCCCTAGGGAAAAGGATGCTGAATTCGGCACACAAGATTTAAACCAACAGATCGTTCTCAGGAATTTTACAGCCTGATGTGTACCAGTAGTTGAATTGTCCTTTGTGGANTTTTTTTTTTTTTTTTCACTTGTAAGATAGATATTACAGATATTTTTTGTTAGTGTGTAAATAATACTTTGGTTTCTTAGGGTAATTTTGCTCTTTACATGTAATAGTCATTATGACGTGGATCCCATCAGGGGGATAGAAAGTTATTTTGCACAGTTGGGGAAAAGTAAGTGTATGGCTTGGTTTTGATGTTGTTTTGCCAAAGTCCAAACTTATGAATTTTCTAAAGGTGAAGTCTTTTGGATTTAGGTCTTAAAAAGGAGAGGCTTGCTGTACATATGGAATTAATGAAGCCCATTATAATAGAAACAATTTTTTTGAAATCTAACTATTGAATATTTGCATTTAATACCCCTGTGTGTGCTGAGATTAACGTAAGGCTTAATGTAAACTTAGTTGCTTGTTTTCATATTTTTATTAATTACGTGCTTTTTACTAGGTGTATTAAACAGTTTGTTTCCCTTGAGTGGTCCAGCAGCTGTAAGGCCTTTGAAAATGTTCGTTAGTGTACGTCTCACTCAATATAATGTGAACCCCCCACTGTTTTATGTAGCAAGATCTTTATGTTTTATAGTGAAGTTGGTCTGCAATTCCTTTTTACTTGTAGTTTCCAGTAAACTTTTTCTTTGAGGCTTTTCCATTTTTAATCTCCAATAAACCAGACTTTCTCACTTTAAATTGTGCCATAGTTTGTGTTTTTCCTAAAGTTACTGCTTTTGAGATTTTTAGTTTGCAGAGTCTCGGTTTTTGTCATTTATTAGTTTCTAAAGCAGTTTTCCAATTCTGTAGATAACAGGTTGAAAATGCAAACTACGAAGCCTCAGGTCTACCTAGACAAATAAAAATTACACCCTATCTCGAGATCCAATATTTTTTGTAATGATTTTCAACTTTTAACTCTTGCAGAACTAGAAAGAATGAATTGAGGCTTTTACGGGCTGGCAGTGTAGTCCCTCTCCTTCCTCCTGGTTTCCTTGTGTGAACTTACTGGTGGCACAAAGGTCTCTGTTTTCCCTTCCTCCCTCTTTCCTGCTCCTGACATCGCAGTTATGGCTCAGACAGGATTTGTGCCTGACAGAGGCAGATGCCACGTTCTGCTGGATTTACCTGGTTAAGTAGCCGCCACTGCGTTCTGTTCCTGGTAGTTCCGAAAGTTGCTAGTCTGCCCTGCATGAAGGCTTTCTGCTGCCTGTCTGTGTATTGCCCCCACAAGTTTTTTGGATAACTTTATATTGTAATGTTATTGTCTAGTGGCAATGGAATGACTGGAAAACAAACACTTCACAAGGCAGCTGATGAGGTCTCTGTCCATGACTGAGTCACAAGCTTTTAAGGGCTCTCTTTTCTACAAGCACTTTCATTTTTCCTTTTGTGCATAAGAGTGTGATACTGACTTTCTGACATATATCCTCTGCTCAGAACCAGTAAGATAATTGCAATACTTAAGAAAAAATTAACACAAATTGGTTTTAAGAACCTTTTTATATGATAGCATTTCTAGCCTTCCAATATCCAGGAAAATATTTTATCAACATCTTAACTTTCAATTTTGTCAAATATTTTACATACAATTTTAACTGCCATTATGTCCTGAAAATCATGATTTTTCCCACAGAAGCGCTTTCATTTTTGCAGGTAACATTTTTCATTATCTTCCTCTTTACCTCTGTGTATGTGCATACACTAAGCTGAACATTTTCTTTGAAAGTTTTTAGTATTGCCAATAATCATGCACTAGACATTTCATTTCAGCTCACAACAGTAGGGCTTTTCATACATAATTTGAAGGATAAAACGGTAATTATGCATTTAATTGGCTAATAAATCATAGCACATTTCCCTTATTTCTGTAGCACTATGCTAAATCTTTATAATATGTCCTGGTGTATTTTTGTAAAGAAGAAAACTAAATGGCTTGTTTAGTATATGTACAAGTGACATAAATATGTAAAGCCTTCTACGGTGTTTACAGTGTTATATGAGAAGTTCCTGTGATTACATGCCTAGGCATTTTATGAATGTACATTTTAAAAGAGGTACAGAAGTTTTAGATTTTATACCGTATCATGTCTATAATTAATATGTAAATAACAAGAAGGGAGCTTGCTTGAGCTAAAACGGAATCTACAAAAATAGATGCAATAGAACTTTTCAAAATACATGCATTTGTGATTCTGGTTGTTCTACTATCGGTTCTCAGATGTTTATGATTAATTCTGTTAATTTTCAAAGTGGCTATTTAGTTGTGATTTTGTGGTTGTTTTTTTTTTGTTTGTTTTGGTTTGTTTTATTTTTTTTTTTAAATTGGTGTACAGGGGATTTATTTAAATGCTTTAAAATATGAGAAAGGTTTTAGGTAGCAGAATCTCTGCCTGTCATTTCCATTAACACTGCAGGTTATGATACTTCAGGATTTCCAGTTTTCATTTTCTTACGAGTTAGGGCGTGGGGTCATTTCGTATGTTTGTTCTCATTTAGAAGCTGAAATTTTCCAAAAATATTTCGTTGATAAAATGACATCAACATTTCCACAATTAAAAGATTAATACAGACCATGTAACAAAAGAATGAAATGTAGAAATAGACAAACCTTTTTCTAAGACACTTGCCTGTGGAAAGGCACTGGACGTTTTACTGTTTGCCTGCATGTGAGGAAACTGGAGATGGTGGCTGTTCTGATAAAAAATTGGGATTGATTTAACTAATGTGAAAGAATTTAAGGCCTGAATTACATTAAATTATACACCTAGCAAATTCTGTCATCTCAGTGGCAAGGCCATTACATAGTCACGGAAACTTTTCCTTGATTATGCTTTCAGGAACAGTATATATATGTATGCAAACCACATTTAACTGGATTTTCTTTTTTTGTAAGAAGGAGAATACTGAATACAGGTTATGATGATACCGGTCCAGCTTCCTGTATCATTTCGTTTGTAATGTCAAAACAGTTATGGATAGTGTGGCAATTACTGTCTAGCTGATTGTATGCATTAGGACAAATGGTGAATCCTGACTTTGTCTAAAAGATTTCTGAGTAAGATGGAATTTTTCCATGTATGTATTTCCATGTCACCTGATCCCTGGAATAGACTCTCAGTATTGCTGTGATAGACCATTTGTTTTGAGAGAGAAAGGAAAGGGTATTAGTCTAAAACTTCAAAATTTAATTATTTTATAAAGCATTTTACAACATTTTCTTGGTGCAGTGGCAATAGCAAGATTTATGTTAAGAACAGTGTTTCCAAGCAGATTTTAGTATGCGTGTGTGCGCATGCTAAGAGAAGTAGTAGAACACAATCTATTATTACATTTCATTAAAAAAACATCCACCTGCATGTGGCTGCATAAACATCCATTACTTTGATGTTTTGTTTAATTATAAAATGTTTGCTTGAATTTACTGACATCTTGGAGGAAAAAAAAATGGTATTTGGAGAATTGAGGGCATTGTAAAATGGGGGATTAACAAGCGGTTCCAAGTACTACATTAATAAACATTCGGAATATTCTGCATTAAGGTTGATGTACTCAACCAGCTCTGTTCACCCTCTGTGCCACTCCCGGAATTGAATACAGCAATAACTCAGTACATCCAGCTAGAGAAGTTCATTTTGCTTTGATCATTTCATAGTAAGCAAGCACACTCTATCTACTCGTTGGGGAGCAAGAATGCTGTTGTCAGCTTGTTGCAGAAAACCGCATTTTCCAAATGTGACTTTGTGGTCATTGCATTCTTTTAACATTAATAAAGTAGAGAATAAGACTAAGGTTCTTCTTCACAAGAAGCGCTACTTATTTTCACTTTGGTTTTCTTGATATTTTATTTCAAGCCTCATGGTAGTTGGAGGGCAGATGTGTAACTGAATCTGGAATTGAAACCCAAACGTTTGATTAAACAAAATGGCAACTTCCTGGATCTTCTTCAATGAAGGTGGAAGGAAAAACAGTCTGCTTGCATTCAGTTATCACATACATCGTTATGGAAATGTATGTGGCTTCAGAATTTATGAGTGTAGGGCAAAAAAAGACATTTCTATTCAGAAATACGGTCCCCAGCAGTCATAAGAAACCAAGTCATATAATCTTCCTAATGAACTGTTTGATGAATAACTGTTTTTCATTTGCCCACTATACCAGTCCTGAAATTGTCCAATCCATGCCCATTTATTTTATATGGGCATAATATTATATTGTGTTGTACTTTGTTACAGTATGGTGGAAGAGAAGTGTGAAGAGAGTGGGAGTCAATCATTGAGATATACATTTTAAGGAAAGATCGAGTCTGTTCTTTGATTAACAAGACTGCAGTAACATTTATACATAGTATACTCTTATATTTTGATTGTATTTCTGGTTCCTTTTCTTTACTTGTGAGCTAGAAGTTCTTGGCAAAGCTGAATATACAAGATCAGTATAAACCACACGGCAAAGATGGGTCCCTCAGAGAGTGGAGAAAATGATTTAATGCAATAATGATTTTAGCTATACACAGGCATCCCTTTTTTGTCTCGATTTGTTAAATTACCTGACGTCTGCATGTGTAATTTAAACAAAATTTTGTTCTCTAGTCTTTCTTCCTTTTGAGCTATCTTCTCAAGGAGAAGGATGATAAATGGAAACATAAACATAGCATGAGAATGTGAACTAGTTCCCAAACATTTCAGTGGTTTTTATAAACAACTGGTCATTGTTACCTTTTGCTGGATTACAGTTTCCTTTGGAACAACAGTGCTCTTCAGCTGCATTACAAAGTTGATTCTAAATGTTTTCGCATAGTTGCTTAAAGGCTTTAATGTTTAAATAATGGTTATATAATTATACATTGTTTAAACAATGAGCTTTTAAGTCTAGCAATAGGCTCGCTTTTTATACACATACTACCAAAAATGATAATGAAACTGTATTTTAGAGATATGAACTGACCTTAGAGTGAACAACCATAGTTTAGGGACATTTGTGTCAATTTTAAAATTTGATTTTGAACATGCTTATTTTCAATTTGAACATGAATTCCTGCTGTTCTCCTTGGGCACCCTCTGAACACAGACATGATCAGCAGCTAGATTTTCTCCTTCTGAACCCTATTTTCAGCATTCCTTGAGGATTCTGTGCCCTCTTCTGTACCGTATAAAGTGCCAACTTAGATCTTGCTGGCCTACAAAGGCACAAAGGGTTGTCTGAGGCTTGAACTAGAGTGCCTTGGAGGGGTAGGATTAACATCATAGCCTGTTAGTTATCCCTTAAGCCATTGTGGCAGCTGCTCATTTAGATTTTGAAACGATCAAAATAACAACAATTGACACAATAAATTAAGATACTGTTTCGTATTTTAACTTTTTAAAAGTCTCCTGATATTTTAGGTCCACTCTTTTTTGCATTAGTCATTATTTGAATGCCTTTTTAGAATAACGTAGAGTTGCATTTTTAATCTTACTGAACTGCATTCATACAGTGATTAAATTAGGAATTCTTCAGATGTATAATAGTTTAAGACAGTAGCAGAAACTCCAAGGATAAAAAAATCGCTCTTTAAAAGTTAAAGACATTTTATCTATTTTACAGGAGCATTTCAGAAATCGTATTTTATACCCGTACTGCATTTTAATTTTAGATACTGTACATCTTTAACGACTTTCTAATTTATACAATTTTTGTTTCATTGTCAAAACATTTAATTATATCATGTCTTGAAGGTGTAAAGCTGTCAAATAAATCAGAGGCTCAGTATAAACATTTGGTGAATTGCTTTTGCTACCAAACTGTAGTTGTTACTGGGCAGTTAGTGGAACTTTTTTAAAGCATTTACTCAGCAGGTACAGGACAACACTGCTACAATGAATTGCTGATTGCTTGTAAAACAGCAGGTAGTAATGCCCTCACTCTTTGTAATTCTGCTTTGTAAAATAAAGTGGCAAGATAGTGTGGCAGAGAAAGCCAGTATGCAGCGAATATGTTCCCTGCCTAAGGGCTGCTGGAGATTGCCAATCCTAATTCCAATAAAAAAAAAAAAAGTAAAATTGTTGCTGTTTTCCATAGTGCAAAAAGCAAAGTTCCCTCTGCTAGAAGGAACAAACCACATCCAAACTTTGAACAATTTGGCAACATGGGCATGAAAAATAGAAAATGCAAAGACTGGATTTCTTTATGAAGGCCTTGATAGTTATATTATAAAAAAAATAACCAAACAAAAAAAAAAATCCACCCAAAAAAACCCCCAAACCAATAAACCAACAACAACTTGCAGGTGTCTTTAAAAATGTTTAAATTTCCTGCGAAAAGTCTTCTTCTTTTAACCAATATTTTGTTCTGGTGTTAATACAAACTACAGGCTCCCCAAAGTGGGGTTTGGATGAAGTAAATTAGTTCTACTTTGAAGCTTTTCTTTTCTCCCCATTTCAGAATGAATGGGGAGGCCCTTGCATGAAAGCTGCTTTTCATTAGTGCCACCACATACCTATTTGAAAGGAAGAGCTCTTTTAGCACATACAAACACTGGAGTAAAGGAAAGCTTCCTTTTTCTACCAGAAGACTGTCGGCTAAACAGCTCCTAGCTTCTCTTTCNTGTTTGGGTTTTTTTTTTTTGTTTTGTTTTTTGGTGGTTTGGGTTGTTTTTTTTCTTGCGAGGAAGGAGCGACTGCGGCAGCAACAGCGATGTTGTGCGGAGCTCTTCCGCTGCAGCAATCCTCCCCTCGCCGGGGCCGCCCGCCGGGGGGAAGGATGGGGCTGGACCGCCGCATCAGGCCGATGCCGTGCTCCATGCACCTTTCCCCCCCGCTTCCCACATCCTACCAAAAAANGTACTGCATTTTAATTTTAGATACTGTACATCTTTAACGACTTTCTAATTTATACAATTTTTGTTTCATTGTCAAAACATTTAATTATATCATGTCTTGAAGGTGTAAAGCTGTCAAATAAATCAGAGGCTCAGTATAAACATTTGGTGAATTGCTTTTGCTACCAAACTGTAGTTGTTACTGGGCAGTTAGTGGAACTTTTTTAAAGCATTTACTCAGCAGGTACAGGACAACACTGCTACAATGAATTGCTGATTGCTTGTAAAACAGCAGGTAGTAATGCCCTCACTCTTTGTAATTCTGCTTTGTAAAATAAAGTGGCAAGATAGTGTGGCAGAGAAAGCCAGTATGCAGCGAATATGTTCCCTGCCTAAGGGCTGCTGGAGATTGCCAATCCTAATTCCAATAAAAAAAGAAAAAGTAAAATTGTTGCTGTTTTCCATAGTGCAAAAAGCAAAGTTCCCTCTGCTAGAAGGAACAAACCACATCCAAACTTTGAACAATTTGGCAACATGGGCATGAAAAATAGAAAATGCAAAGACTGGATTTCTTTATGAAGGCCTTGATAGTTATATTATAAAAAAAATAACCAAACAAAAAAAAAAATCCACCCAAAAAAAACCCCAAACCAATAAACCAACAACAACTTGCAGGTGTCTTTAAAAATGTTTAAATTTCCTGCGAAAAGTCTTCTTCTTTTAACCAATATTTTGTTCTGGTGTTAATACAAACTACAGGCTCCCCAAAGTGGGGTTTGGATGAAGTAAATTAGTTCTACTTTGAAGCTTTTCTTTTCTCCCCATTTCAGAATGAATGGGGAGGCCCTTGCATGAAAGCTGCTTTTCATTAGTGCCACCACATACCTATTTGAAAGGAAGAGCTCTTTTAGCACATACAAACACTGGAGTAAAGGAAAGCTTCCTTTTTCTACCAGAAGACTGTCGGCTAAACAGCTCCTAGCTTCTCTTTCCAGTCAGGTGGTTTCCAATCAGAGTTAATTACTCCAGTCATTTATTCTAATCACCCTCTTCGTATGGCCAGCAGTACTCTGTCACGGGGTGGCATCGTTTGAAGCCAGTTAGGTTTGAAAGCCACTGCAGGGTACTTGAGGCTCATTAGCGAGGCCTCTCCATGCCTGGCTCTGGATATGCTCCCTGATTAACTCCCCGTGCCCCACCGCCGCCCCCTCCTCTCCTCCAGCCCCAATTAACCCTTGCCTTGCTGCTTGCCTTTTGCTTGCGCCGGGGGAGGAGCGGCCGGGTACCAGTCCGCCCGCGCTGGGAACACTGGGAACGCCGCTCCTGGAGAGCATGGGCTTTCCGCGGTGTGCGGAAACGGAGTTTGGTTTTTTGTTTGGGTTTTTTTTTTTTGTTTTTTTTTTTGGTGGTTTGGGTTGTTTTTTTTCTTGCGAGGAAGGAGCGACTGC